>CM022482.1:18924788-18936388 GCA_011952105.1 Coreoperca whiteheadi | reverse complement strand
TAAAAGAGATATGTGTGTGTGTGTGTGTGTGTGTGTGTGTGTGTGTGTGTGTGTGTGTGTGTGTGTGTGTGTGTGTGTGTGTGTGTGTGTGTGTGTGTGTGTGTGTGTGTGTGTAGGTGGGTTATAATGAGGAGAGGCAGCCATGTGGCTCTCCTGGATTCTCTCAAGCTCAGCCAGCCTTCACCCCCCATTTCCCCTCTTCTACCCTTTCTACTTTGTGCTTTCTTTCTTCCTTCCATCCAGGCATATCTTTGTCTGTTTTTTCGAGTCCTCTCCCTTCATGCTGTGTACTGTGACACATAGTTTCTGGGCAGTGTTTGTGGAATTGCAGAGCAGTGTTGGAGTCAGGGGACCGGCTGGTGCCGAAAACACCAACCAACTGACCGAGTGCAGAACAGCAGCGTCAAACAGACATGTTCTAGAAGTTTTGGTTGGCTCATTTGTTGTGTAGAAGCATTTTAGTTGTTTTTCTCAGTAATGCCAGAGCCTGAGCTTGATGACGTCTGTTCATGTGAATTTGGTTTGGATATTCATCATGGTCCACAGAGGATGATTCCTAATGATTTGTTGACTCCCCCCAGACCTTTTGTCCACAAAAAGTTCAAAATTCCCCCATGACCAGCACTTAATGGAGAACACCAGCAATTCAGTATTACATTTCCATAAAGTTAGGGGACTAGCAAGAGACAGATTAAAAATATATGGTGAAATTGATGCAGCAGACACCGAGACATCCTGACTTTCATTCCCTAGTTTGGGTCAAACTCCAAAAACAGATTTCAAATAAAGCAACTCAATAGCGTGTTTCATTAGACCCCCTCCCTGACTGGAATATGCCCATGACTTTCAAATTTGACATCCTTAGTTTGCAATGCAGGGTTTCTGGCCAACCATAGAGACTAAAAATGTGTCACATGTGTGATTTTTTTTTTCCACACTTGACAAAGCTCTCTCCGCAGCCATAGAAGACATAATACAACAGTTTTCACAAGCTGTTTTCACAGGCTCCTCACCACTTGTAAACTGATCTGCATGTGTAAAACCGATGGAGGGCCCCATTAATCCCTGACCATGTACCCTGAAATCTACTGTCCAGATTGCTTTAAAGTTTGCTGTGGGTTTTCACAGTCCCCAGGTAAAGTATCTTTACATCTTTTGGGGACACTTGGACCTTTCTTTTACCACGATCATCAGGACATGTTTTCAGTTGTACGTAAGAAACATCAAAAGCTTAAGGGCCGAGGACAATCACGCTTCACAGAGGTTGAACGGTTTCCTTTTTTTGATACTTTCTGAGCTTCTGTTTTGTCCTACCCTAAGTAAAAACGTAAGACTTCTGGCTCACCGCTGCCATGGCTCTAATGTGTGTGTGTTAGTGCATTTTCATACAGTTAAGTGTAATGAACATTAGACTCTTGGCTCTTTTTTAAATGTCTGTTCGGTGTGTGACTTGTGATACAAAGTGGATGTCCTGGCTGTTTTGCTGGAGCCATGGACGTAGCTTGGGCTGACCTTGCTCTTTATGCTGGCCTTTGTGCGTGTTTGTCTGTGGTATTGTTATTAAACCATGAAAATAAGTCCCATTGACACTGAAGTCATTTGACATTAAAAATAAATACTGGGCTTTGTGGAAGTCCAAGTTTCTGACTAACAAGCACATAAGAAGGAACGTTTCCCAGAATGGCTTCATGAATAAAGAAAGACCTGTGACTAAGTTTCCACATGGACAGAGATATCCTACCAGCCACAGCAAACAATGTAATATGATTAGCAGTAGCACAGTAATGAGACACTGGTGGTGGAGCACACAGTGCATTCATATACATCCGATAACAATAATAAAACCTTTGTTAAAAGTGGCAGCAGGCAACCATTTTCCAGGCATTGTTTTTGTAATAAAACCTCAGCGTAAAAAAAAAAGAATAAAGTCATCAATTTGTAAATTTCTTTGAAACACTGAATAAGAAATTCTTCAAAATAACAATTTAGAGAAATTGTTTTGTTGAGACAAATGGCTGCGAGTTAACACAGACTTGAAGCAAATGCAGCAACATAATTTGCTGGCTCAATCCCTGGGTGGTTAAATGTTTCCTGCAACCAATTCTCCCCGTTGTTCCACATCAACCACACATGCCAAGAGAAATTATATTTCAAACAACATTTTAAAAAGACCCAAAAGTGTGTGTGTGCTTGCATCTTTAGAGGAGTAGTTAAGACACACAGGCTCAGGATGAAAGAAATGGCTTTGTGCTAATATTTAGAACGTTTTCTGAGCAGCTATGAGAAGGCGTTGTTAAGAAATGCACCGTTTGTTTGTTCCAGATGACGAGAAACGTCTGGTGGAGGAAGTGTTCAACAACGCAGTGGACTGTCTTTCAGATGAAGACAAGAAACTCCCCCAGGTGAGGAAGACTGGTCTTTCTCACTCTGTTTCCTCACAACTCATATGATGTTTGTTTAACCATCCACGGTGTTCTCACTGTTTGAACCCAGTGCTACCGCCTTGTAAAAGCTCAGTAAAATGGCCCCAGCATTTCCTTTAGAATCATTTTGTGCTCAGAGAAGACCGTTAAACTGCATTAATGTAAATAGCTGCACACTTACTGTCAACACAGGCTCAAACACTGTGCTGCTGCTGTTCTACCCTACTGTGTTGAGTCACATTATGAAAACCAGCCGTGTTGAGGTAATAGTTGTTAGTGGGTAGACCACTACGGCACGAGCAACGGCAAAGCCAACCCATACATCCCACTTTTCCACTATGAGGATTAGATGCTTTTCCACTCTCTGGCTCTCTGGTGCTGAACAAACTGGTGAATTTTCACGGTCACAAAATCTTAAAAAAAACAAATGCTAACCTGCCTGTCATTGCTCTTGGTGTTCCTCAGGTGGAGCATGTGCTGCCACTGTTGAAGAGGGGGATAGGAATCCACCATGGAGGCCTACTGCCCATCCTGAAAGAGACCATAGAGATCCTTTTCTCTGAAGGCCTGCTCAAGGTACGACTATGTCTATGCATCAAGATGCTCATCAAAACACGCTTAAACAAATAAGATTCATCCCTCTCAGCTGAGTTACTGCAATTACTTGATTTGTAAATGGGATTTAACGAGTGTTCACCCTACATTATCATCGAATTAGGTTTAATATGCTTGAATTTAAACATTGCGTACATGCAGTATAAATGAAAATGTACAAAAGTTAAGTAAGTAGTGATGTTTAGGAATTGATACACAAAACTGGAATAGGTACAACCCAGGCAGCTTCAGCCTGTATGTACAATAATAAAGGTACCCTGTGAAGTTTTTGGCCACTAGTGGAGCAGTGTTTTTGTGACCTGTGTTTTCAAAACACTGATGCCACTGATCAACAGTCATGCTTTACAATTGGAATCTTCAGGGACTCGCGCAAAGAGGAGCAGCAGCATGTCGAGTTTTGATTAAAAAGGCTTTATTAGTTACAAGGCTTGTAAGTCCTCAGAGGTTTGTAACTATGCGTGAGTTTGCTCCTTTTACATATGCTAGAAGATTTCCTTTTTCTTTAAGAGCACCAGAGAAACAATGAGAAACAAACCACAATCTACAAGTTTATTTGGCCTCAAGGATACACACAATGTGTTCTGGTAAGAAACACTGAATGCTAACATTAATTTGTTTAAACTCTACAGGGTACCTTTTTTTTTTTTTTTTTTAAAGCTGGTTCGAAAATGACTGTCCGAATATAGCGATGAGATTGTCTTAATGCTTGCTTTTTATTCTCATCCCAGGCCTTGTTTGCTACAGAGACATTCGCCATGGGCATCAACATGCCAGCTCGCACTGTGCTCTTCACCAGTGCACGCAAATTTGATGGCAAGAATCACCGCTTTGTAAGAGCTCACACAACAAGCAAATAAAGTTGTCTTTTCAAGAGATAATTTGCTTTTCCCCCCTCATCCTACGTTACATGCAAAATCCTAACAAGTACATTATGTTGTGGAACTCCAATTTCCATAGTTATGGCTGCAGGCAGGAAGATGAGCCCAAAAAGTATAGTTTATATAAACTAGGCATCCATCTTTAGGTCTGCCATTTAAGGGGAGCTGCTGGTTTTTGGGGAGCCCAAAAACATCCAATAAGAGAGCTAAGTGAGGCTAATCTCCCTGTTACTGTACCTTCAATTAATAGCCAGTAAAATAGTAAAGCTCCACATAAACTCTGCTATCTCATTAAAACAACAGCTCTGGACTGTGTGGAGTTGTCACAGTGTGTTGCCGTGAGGCCTTTATAAGGTCTTCAAGTCCTGCATCGCCACATAAACAGCCACGTATTGTTTATAAGAGCTGGGGGCTGTATGCGTGGAGCTGCCGTCACTTCGAAGTACCCTTCATCTTTTCTTCATACACATAGATTTCCAGCTTTCTCTCTCTCTCGCGCACACACACACACACACACACACACACACACACAGGCTTGAAGAGAATGTGAGAGAGAAGGAAACTGCCTTCCAAGAGGTTCATCAGGAACATCTGGTGCATCTGATAATGCCAAAGCTCCACGCAGGCACTAACACATTTAAATGCACACAACTCTCATTCCTGAAGCGCACTGTGTTTCACATCAAGAGCCGGTCCCATGGCATCCGATCATTTCAACACTAAACTAATCTTATCTGCCTTTTTAGCATTCGTATTGCTCAAAGACCTGTAGATATGTGGAGTTTAATCAGAGCCAGATGCAATGCAGAATAGTCCTCAGAGGCTTGTGGAAGACCGGCTCAGTCTCTTCCTCACAAGACCGTTTCCTCATCTAGATTCCTGTGTAACTAATGCAGATACTTGGCTGGAAACGAATATTTTCAGAACATTTGGTTATATTTTTACTTAAATTTGCAATAATTCATTATCACAATGCTTCTCTCCCTGCCTTTTTTTAAAATCTTTTTATCCTCTTTTCTCATTAGTATTATTAGTTTGTGTTTGTCTGTCACATCAATAAATATACATGATATTGCAGGTATAGAGAAGCATTCACTTACAAATATCTCTAATATCTTGTGTGTTTTCTTGTGAACCAGATTACATCAGGTGAGTACATCCAGATGTCGGGGCGAGCTGGGAGGAGAGGAATGGACGACAGGGGAATTGTTATTTTCATGGTGGACGAGAAGATGAGTCCAGCTGTGGGCAAACAGCTGCTCAAGGTACTGTGAATATGGTTGCTACGGTGTTTTTTTCTGAATGCAACTGCTAGTCATCGATCACATCTTCTCAGACCACTTCAGGGCTGTCTACACGTTCTTCTGCTACAATAATAATCCCACTATCCCATCAATGAAACATATTCCCTGCTGTCTTTCTGAGAATTAGTTTGAACGATTGAATGGAAATTGTCTGAAGTGACTCTTAAGTTGTTCTTTGTGTGGATGATCAGGCCATTTGGTACTCCTTCAGAACTTGACAACACAGTCACCAGAGGCCAGAGGCTCTTGGTCTTTTGTCTTTGATTTGACACATTTATAGCTGCGATGCTATAAATATGTAGCTGCATAGCTTTTGAACGAGGTTGTGTTAATGTAAAACGTATGTTAATCTGTTTGTTGGCACGGTCACAGTGCATAACTCCCAGGGTGTCTTGAAGAAAGCTGTCTAACATTTGTGGTTCTGGAGTTTCAGAAGTTGTGATTGCAAAATCCTCCTCAGTGTTTAATTTGGGGAACTTCCGCCTGCATTTATTTAGACCTCATACCTTCCTGACACTTTTAGTAAAATGCTAACAACATGATCAACACACATAATTAACAACAGCTGTGTATTACTATTGTAACAAAAGCATTTATTTGTATGTTTTCTTTTTAATTCTGTCTGGCTTTTATTGTGCTGCACAGGGCTCTGCAGACCCTTTGAACAGTGCCTTCCACCTGACCTACAACATGGTGCTCAACCTGCTGCGTGTGGAGGAGATCAACCCAGAGTACATGCTGGAGAAGTCTTTCTACCAGTTCCAACACTACAGGGCTTTGCCTGGTGTTGTGGAGAGTAAGCAACTTTCAGTGATTACTGCGGCACACTCCAGGCTGGATGAGCAAGATATGATGAGCTAACCTCTAGAGAAACGTTACTCTAGATTCTACTAATCCAGTGATATCTGCATAATTGATTAGGATGCACTTCAGATCCCTCTGATTTACTACCTGGAGACAGTGTTTTTTTTATCATTTAAAAATGGTAAACAATTAAGTTTGATGTGATATGCTAAAGACTAAAACAAGCACAGTTTGGACTGTTGTGACTGCAAGTTGACACTAATTCCACAAATAAGATATTTTTCATTGTCAGGTATGACTGTGTAGAAAGCCTTCAAGAAATGTTTTTCACTGGAAGATGCTGAAATAAAATGGCATTGCCTGTCCTGTTGTGGCCTAGTTTTGATTTAGTTGTTCATTTATTTTTTCTGTGCAGAAATAAAGAAGTGTGAGGAGCAGTACCACGCCATTGAGATTCCCAATGAAGAGGGCGTGGTCACTTACTTTAAAATCAGACAGCAGCTGGCCAAACTGGGAAAAGAGATACAAGAGTTCACCCACAAACCCAAATACTGCTTGCCCTTCTTGCAGCCTGGGCGACTTGTCAAGGTAGAGCTTCACACACGTATAGTTCGACGACAGGACACTAATTATGGCTTTTCACATATCCTCATATCAGCTCTTTGTTTTGATCCCACAGGTAAAAAACGACGACGCTGACTTTGGCTGGGGAGTTGTTGTAAACTTTTGCAAGAAGACTAACGTGAAGGTAAGTCGGCGTCACATGTTTGTAAAGTCCATTTACATGCGGCTGTGACTAATGTGCGTTTCCCCATTTAGACCAGTACAGACGCAGAGCCGCTGTATGTGGTGGAGGTTTTGGTCCACTGTAGTAAGGACAGTGTTAAAGATTCTGCAACTGAGGCTGCTAAACCTGCTGCTCCTGGGCAGATTGGAGAGATGCAGGTGAGTGCAACCGACACAAAAAACACACACTTCACTGCATTTTATATAAATATGACTACATGTCTCTGTAGTCAGGGTGACTGTGACTGTAACCTTTTTTTGTTTTCATCCAGGTGGTCCCAGTGATGCTCCATCTCCTGACTTCCATCAGCACAGTTCGGCTTTTCATCCCCAAAGACCTGAGGCCCTTTGACAACAGACAGCTTTTGCTCAAGTCCATACAGGTACAAAATGCAGCCATCTTGAAGCAGCGATATTGGGAACTCAACAGAAATCATTATTCTAAATTGTTGCTCTTTCTTTTCTTCCCCTCCAAAACATTTTGTCTGCAGGAGGTGCAGAAACGTTTCCCAGATGGCATTCCTGTGCTCGACCCCATAGATGACATGGGCATCAAAGACCCTGCGCTGAAGAAAGTTATTCAGAAAGTGGAGGCCTTCGAGCATCGCATGTACTCGCACCCCCTGCACAGTGACCCCAACTTGGAATCTGTCTATTCTCTCTGTGAGAAGAAAGCTCTGGTGAGAAACTGTGTCTGTCAGAAAAGTGTCGCCCCTTACTGAAAGCCAACAATTTAAAAACGGATCACAGCTGTTACTATTGAAACATTAATTACTTTTATCTTCCTTTTTATCTACATTGGCTACCTTTTTTGTTAAATTACAATCAGTGACCTTCAATTGTCTTTTTCCTGCCAGACATGTCGGGTTTGGCCATATATACTCATACGAACAAAAACAGGAAGAAAGCAAGGACTTTATTCTAAAGGGCCTCACCCTCAGTTATAGGTCAGAGAACAGAAACTGTCCTCATCAGACCACATCGCGCGAGGGGTTTTTGGTTTTTTTTTTTAGCAGGTATCCGTGTTGTGCGTTTCACTCTGCGCTGTGTCGTATAGCAAACAACGACCACACTTCCTGTCTTTCGGCACTTTATTGCAAGGCAGCAGCACAACTTCCCTGCAATTGTGGAGAAACAAAACGGTCACTGTCTTGCATGAATTCTCTGTTTTGAAGGAGAAGTCCAGAACAAAAAGAGGGCTTAATGTACACCAATATAATAAAAAGCTAAATACAATTATCATAAAATAAATTCAGTCAGTCATTTTCTACCGCTTTTTCCCGTTAGGGGTCGCGGGTGACTGGAGCCTATCCCAGTGGCTTTGGGCCTCAGGCGGGGTACACCCTGGACAGTGGCCAACTCGTCGCAGGGCTATAAAATAAATGAATAACCAAAATACATTCTTTCAGGAAAAATGTTTTACCCAGAAAATACGAAACAGCCATACGTAAACCCACAGATCTGCAATTGTAGAGAAACATTCATAGCGTCTCTTGCATAAATGCACTCTGTGTCTGTGCGACACCACGTGCTATATTCTGTAACCAGACCGTGTTTGACAATTTGCATAAACATTTACATCCCTCTGCAGTCTTGTGTGTGTTTTGAAGTGATAGGGGATACAGTTCAGCATAAACTGGATGGCTTTTTGTTTGAATGTCAAATAAATCCTCAGCGTCATTTCTGCGGCTGACCTCCGCTTTAGCCTTCCCAGTACTGATACCACACCTACCTTATTTGTTTAGCAGAGCAGGTAGCCCTGTCTCAACTCGCCATATTTTACAGACACCGCATCATGGCTGCTAAAGTTGTACCTCATTTTATACCATGTAGACTAAAGCTAGAACATTATTCATTTTGATATTTGTTTTTTGCGGTGTTTTGAAACTTTCAACCTTTCGTGTGCACGTGTGATTAGGTTTCTTCCCTATCTCGCATGCAGCCAATTTCTCCGAAATATAAATATCATTTTATAAGTAATAAACCATACCAGTGAAATCTCTTGGTGCATGTGTTTGCTTCTTTGGTGTGTTGTAATGAGGAGGGGTAAAGGTTAAAGTTGATAATGGACATCAATGAGCACAGATAAGCAGGCGAGTGAACATCTGTTGGCAGATAACTCAAATATTCCACAGTTAATGTAGTGTTTGGAAATATCTCCTGCACAAACAGCTGGTAGTTATCACAGTATCAAGTATTTTCAAGGAGTCCTAGAAGAGCATCTCCAAGATTGCATTTGGTGAAGTTTGCATGCAATAACAACATGTGTGTGTGGTTGTTTTTTTTTTTTTTTTTAGATCGCAGCAGACGTTCGAACGGCCAAGCGAGAGCTGAAGAAAGCTCGGACCGTCCTTCAGATGGACAAGCTGAAGTGCAGGAAGAGGGTTCTGCGACGCCTTGGCTTCGCCAGTCCCTCTGATGTCATCGAGATGAAAGGGCGGGTTGCCTGTGAAATTAGCAGGTAGGGATGGACAGAGCATGCACCCAGCACACAATTTGTGTGAATTGAGATGTAATATAGCTGCTTAACTTGTTTTGTTGTGTTGGTTTTTTTTTTTACACTGCCATTTCTGCTTTGGCACGTGGACGCTGACAGCACAAGCAAAGATGTTTGGGTTGATCGGCTTTGGGGAAAAAAAATAAATAACACTAACGTTCATTTCCTGTCCGACCACCAGTCTGAATGTGAAACTGCCACGTGGATAGCTAATTCACGAAGCACAAGGATTTAATAATAATGGATACTTAGGAAAGTAAAATTGATTTAATGGGGCAGAGGTTTGGGGCTTTTACTTTCCGTTCTTTTTTTCTCCAAAGTCTCAGTTTGTCGTTAGAGCAGCTGATAACGGCACAGATCATTAAAATGGGGCAAAATGTTGTTTAAGTTTTGTAAACTATAACCTTTTATTTTAATGGCATTTGATGACCATATATTTACCCTTTAACCACTGCAGTATCTGCTGGACAGATTTTTTAGCAAAAGGGAAATCTTTCGCATACATTACGATGTTGTACGCAGGCTTATAAGTCAGGTGCCACCGCAGTGATGGTGACTAGGCTCGTCTACTTCCTTCTACGGCCAGAATTCGTCTATTGTTGATGAGCTGGACGGTGACTCTGGATCTTATTTGGTGAAATGTTGTATGTATTGCAATTTAGGGACATGTCCTCAGGGGACAACTGTTCACGTGTCTTTACTCAGTCCGACACCAGTCCCACATTTCTGCACAGACGCTTACATTGTTTTGATAGAACAAGTACGAGATGTATCAGATCCTGTCTGATGAAGTATCATGTAAATCTTTCCAGCGGCGACGAGCTCCTGCTGACGGAGATGATTTTCAACGGTCTCTTCAACGATCTGACGGTTGAACAGGCCACCGCCCTGCTGTCCTGCTTCGTCTTCCAGGAGAATGTACGAACAAACGCACCACACAAGTACATATAATTCCTCTAATTCTCCATACAAACAGATATTTAAGCCTTTCCCGAACACTGAGATAAACTGCTGATTTCCCCCATTCCCACACATTCAAGCTCCACAATCGCATTCTTGGCCTCTTCCCTTGTGCTGCAACCAAAACAGAAACCTGAGGTTGCTGTGTGTTTGTCTTTCCTAATGAAGCCTGTTCTCTCAATGAGGCGAACCAGCGTCAGAAGGTTTAACAAACCTTTTCTTTGGCTCCGCATCAGCTCAGTCCTCAGAACAACAGAACACATTTCTGTCTGGACTCCCCCTCTCGTTGTCTCTCCTTTGTGACTTACTTGTGTCAAAGAGGGAGTGACGACAAGCTGTCATATTTGTCCAGGACCTGTGTGTGTGTGTGTGTGTGTGTGTGTGTGTGTGTGTGTGTGTGCGCGCGCGCACAACTGTCATTAAAGTGCACCTGCTGCTTGTTTAACCTGAGATGATGACAAACCATCCAACTTGTGTTTGTTTTTTAGACCACTGACCTATTCTGACATTGCTCCACAAGTGCTCCAAAAAGAATTTAAAGTGACCCAGGTTCAATCACTTATTTGAAAATATTAACAAGTGCAGGAAGAATCCAATCCTTAGACAAGGAGGGCCCTCAAAAACTGCTAAGTGCCAAAAGCTGATACTTAAAACATGGTTCAATTCATAGTCTTATTTACGTTTTCATTGATCAGATATTTACTGTTTTAGGTAACTGTATACTGTGTTTTATTAAGAGAATGTGCTTGTATTTGGCAACATTAAAAACAGTTGGCCTGTTAAGGGAAAAAAATGAGTTTTATAGAAAAATTGTAATATTCCTCCGAGTAAGGTATTGAAAAGTATAATTTGGTGTCATTACAGACTTTGGTATCATATTGCCACTAATATGACACATTTCAGTTGATATCCAGCTCTAATTACAGATTTATTTATTTGTTATGTCAATAGCCACTACCATGTGATGTTGACCTGTGGGAGACAATTAATTACAGAAATTGCTTGTTGTAATAGTTTTTTTTTTCTTTGGAGAAATAAAAATACACTTATTCACTTTCCAACATCTCACTTAGTCAGGCTGTTGTTCCCACATGCTTCAAAGCTACCACCATCATTCCAGTCCTGAAGAAGCCATCTCCATCCTGCTTCAATGACTACCGTCCTGTTGCACTTACTCCCATCCTCATGAAGTGCTTCGAACGGCTAGTCATGCACCACATCAAGTCTGCCCCCCCCCCCCCCCCCCCCCCCCCCCCCCCCCCCCCCCCCTCCACCCCCCCCCCCCCCCCCCCCGCCCCCCTTCCCACCCCCCACTTCTCCCCACGCGTACTCC
>CM022482.1:18870821-18924692 GCA_011952105.1 Coreoperca whiteheadi | reverse complement strand
TCTCACTCGCAGAGCCCTCTGCATTGCAGGTGATCCCACACACCCGTCACACAGCTTCTTCAGTCTGCTGCCATCAGGGAGGAGACTGCGGAGTCTCCAGGCCAGGACCAGCAGACTGAAGGACAGCTTCATCCATCAGGCTGTCAGGAAGCTGAACTCGCTCCCGAACTTGCCCCCCGTCCCCCGTCCCTCTTCTGCCAAAGGCACCACTGAACTATGAACCCCCCCCCCCCCAAGATCCCACATCTTTCCACTAACATACGATGTCATGCACCAGTCAGCATTGGTCTGCTCACTACCTCATTCACCATGGAACTGACGTCATTCTACCACCTCATCAGTCAGTTTAAATAAAATAAGCCCTTTGTCACTTTAATTAGACTGAATAAGCTGACAACACAAGCTGCTGTAGGTAACTTTCAGTGACTAACAAGTAATAAAATAAATTGTTTTGTTACCAAAGACGAGCAGATTCAAATGTTTGAATGTCAGGAGCCCCGTTCTTGCCATTTTAGTGTTATAAAGCCCCATCTGACCAAAGAGAAGGCAGAGGGAGTCCATTTGACTTGGGGGAGAGTAGATCCGATTCTTCTTCAACATGTTTCTATTTAAACCTACTATAGGTTTATTTTTCCTGGAGTTTGGAATACAGGCTACGCAACAAATGTTTGAAGTTCACTGTCACAATGTTAATGGTGTCATTTTGCCCTCCAGGCCAGCGAGATGCCAAAGCTGACAGAACAACTAGCAGCTCCCTTGAGACAAATGCAGGTGAGACAACAATAGAACGATTTGTCTTGATGGTTAAAAGTTAGAATTTGTTGGAAATGGGAACGCTGCTGTTTTCGTTGTGTTCAGGAGTGTGCGAAGCGCATAGCGAAGGTTTCTGCGGACGCCAAGCTGGAGGTGGACGAGGAGACTTACCTAAACCAGTTTAAACCTCACCTGATGGATGTGGTGTACGCCTGGGCTAACGGCGCCACGTTTGCTCAAATCTGCAAGATGACTGACGTCTTTGAAGGTGCGCCATTCATATTAATGTCCAACAGACGTGAGAGGAAGTTAAAACACAGGTGTTAAACTTTCCTTTACGAACCTGACCAGAACAAGTCCCATGTCTGGCTGAAAATGTTTCGGAAAGCCTTTAACAGAATTTCGCAGAAGCAGAATGGTGGACAGTAACTAAGTACATTTACTCAAGTACTGTACAATTTTGAGGTACTTGTACTTGATAGTTAAAATGTCAGAATACATTGTTATTCATTTTTAAAGATTATTCCAATTCCAAGAGAGCAGTTCCTAAAAAGCTATGCTCATTGTTTGAGGATCAAAGAGGTAAAATTATTAATTTCCCTCCAAAAAAAAAAACAAAGGTTAGAGAAAAGTCTGAAAAATGACTTAAAATGTGTTGCAGAACTTAGTTTTTTCTTCTTTCCTGCCTCATTAATCATCTTATGACCCCATGGAGGGACTTGACCCCTAGGTTGGCAAACACTGGACTAAACTAGCCAACTGTATATAGAATAGTTCAAATCAGCTCCACCTCGACCAGCTGCAACAGGAAATGCTGTTTACACATTGATGCATCAGTATTAACAATCTAATAATGTTATAATATCACTCACAGATCCATTTTTACGCAGAACTGCTTTTACTTTTCATACTTCAATACATTTTGCTGGAAATACTGACGTACTTTTACTCAAGTGAATGATCTGAATACGCGGCTGTTATAAAACCATGCAGTCACTTGGAGGCTGTGAGAGGCTCGCTAATTGATTTATTATGTGTGGCTTGATTTGAACCCAGTTCCAAGTCCATCAATTCTCCCCACAGTTTGCATCTCTGACTCCCAACAATGACCTCAGCTGTAAGATATTAGATGTCATCATAATAAGGAAGCAATGCCGAGTTGAGAAACTTGAGGGAGTGTTAGATGTGCTCGTGAAGGAGAGAGACAGATAATGGATGATACTTGTAAACTAACTTTATTTTACAGGTCCATAATTTTCTGGAAAGATTCGTAGTGAAGAGAAATCCTCAGTTGATTTAAAGGAATAACTCGATGCAAGTTGGCATTACTTGAATATATCTTTATTACAAACAAATCTGTGGACAGAGAAGCAATGCAGCAGCGTGTACACAGGCCACAGCCAACACAGAACGTAGTTTGAAAAGGAAATACATTCAGTACATACAGATCATAAATCAGAAGACACTCGTGAAGAAGGGAGACTGCATCAGTGTGCGTAACTAATCTGAACAGTAACAGGCCCACAGATTACCCACGGCTACTCCTATCTACAACCTCAGCCAACTGGCTCCTGTTGCCCCAACGTAACATAAACATGCAGCTGGAGGAGAGCCTGAGGCCTTCTCTACCATAACCACTGTCAGAGTAAATTCTATTGTACCCCTCATAGATACTATTACTCGTAAACACTCATGTCACCCAAAATTCTCCAACTTCGTTTCCAATAATAAGTAAATCAGTGATGAATCAGTTAATATTTACTGTGGTTTAAAATGTAGCATTTATTTCAAGGAAATTCCAATTTTCTCAATAAGTGGTGACAAAATTAAACTCTTCTTGAAAACCTTCAGGCTACGATCACATTTAATTGGAAATAATTCATTAGAATTGTAGCACTTAAACACTGTCGCTATGTTCCTCATCATTAGTACCAAATTACATAGTTCTTTACTAGAAACGTCTTGGAAATGATGTAGAAATAACAGACCTGTAAGGAGTGTTTGTCAAGTTTATGAAGGGAGCTGTGTCCTTACGTTCTACTGAGTTTGATCTAAGGCCTAAAACTTGGACATTACTCCAAGATGTCCTTATTCTGCCATCAAATGTTCAGTATGAATTAATACTGGCAGTAACTTTTTTTAATGGATTCGCACACACTAAACCTGGTGCGTATTTGTGTCCGTCCTGTGTGCAGGGAGCATCATCCGCTGCATGCGCCGCCTGGAAGAGGTGCTGAGACAAATGTGTTCTGCAGCCAAGGCCATAGGCAACACTGAACTGGAGAACAAGTTTGCTGAAGGTAAGCACCATCAGAGTGCTATTAGAGCTGAAACGAGTAATCAATTAGTCATTCAACAGGAAATGACTATAAACATTTTGGTTTGTTTTTTTTTAAGGAAAGTGACAAATATTCACTGATTCCAGACTCACATGTAAATATTAGCTGGTTTTCTGGACTGTTTGTTGGACTTCATCTTTGACACCCGGGATGTTGTGACAGACATTTTTAGACATTTCCTTACCTTTTTATATTTTTATATTCCAAACGATTACCTGAGAAAATAAATTGGCAGAATAATCGATAATGAAAATCATCTTTAACTACAGCCCTACATTGAACGTAAATCTCTGCTCCACAACCTTTTTTAATTAATTTGTAGACATGATTCACCCATGTGGTTATACAGTCATCCTCCTAAAGGCTGTAAACGTTTGAAAAAGGACTGTTTTTGCAACAGTAACGGCAAGATTTTGTGAAATTCTTCTTTACTTACTAGATGAAACACTACTGAAACAAATGTCTGTTTGGAATGAAACTTCTGATTAATTTACTCTTTAATTTCTGTCTCTGCAGGCATAACAAAGATCAAGAGAGACATTGTATTTGCTGCCAGTCTCTACCTATAATGACCTTAAAGCTCTCCAACACCATGGGAAGTGGCTACTGGAGGATAAATGCTGTCTTTCACCTTTTAGTTATGATTAGGTTGGGGGGTTTTTTTTGTCTTACATTTGTCACACTGGGGTCAAATATTATGCCGTTTATTCCCAAAATGTTAAATTGGCTGTCAATTGGAAAGATAATCCATTCATTTCAGATCACTTTTTTCATCACGGCAGCTCACCTTTGTAGCGTCCTATCGAGTCACGTTATACACTGTGAGAATTTCTTACATTAGATAAATGAATGGGCGAAATTTTGTCTAAACATTTTTCACTTGGGTGAATGCATCTATGTGGCCACAATACATTAAACATCCATGCTTTTATTATTTTTGCTTACACGAGCAAAGTGGTGCATATTGACAGATTTTGATAAATATGGCTGAAAAAGTAAACACAAGTCATGCTTTAATTGTATGTGACATAATATCTCAAACACTTGTGTTTCATTTGTTTTCATGTTAATAAGTAAAATGGCTTTATTTTTTCCTTTTTTTCTTAATTTAGACATTTGTACATATTTGTAACATTTTTTCAATAAAAGTCTGTATGTTAATTTTTATTTTTTTTTAACATGATATAAAAGTACACTCTATTCACTTGGTGCTTGTATTAGTTTTTAGATAAACAGGCAGCTATGATAGCAGCAGTAGCAGTCCAGCAAAGGCAACACGGCACTTAAACTGACCGTCTACCCTTCAACTTTCTAACCAAACGCAGGATACAAGTCAAGCTTCCTCCTCGATTACCTACATTAGGTTAGACGGTTGGAGATTAAGACGGCAGTGGCCTGGAGTCATCGGCTCCAGGTGTGAGGCAGTGTCGCCTTCTGGTCTAGGATCAGCTTTAGCCTCCAGCATGTTCTAGCCTTGAGAAGCAAACATTCGTTTTATAATTAGCCCTTTAATTAACACTGAACTTAAGGCAACAGTTATGAGACTCTGTTGCATCTCCGGGTGCTGGAGTCAAGCTAAAAACTGATCCTAAATCAGATCCTTGAGCAGACTGACTCCAGGTCAGGAAAAAGAACAAAGCAAGGTTACATTCACAGGTTTCCAACCCCCCTCCCCTTCTCTCTCTCTCTCTCTCTCTCTCTCTCAGTAGTGGTCAAACCCTTTAGTGGGTGCCTGCAGTTAAGTCTTCCCACCGGCTCAGTAGATACATGCTAAATGGTTCCTGTCCTTACAGAATCTTTAGCCCCTAACCTACATCTACAAGGCTTGGCCAGGTAGTCTCAGCACTTTCCTTCCAGATGGAGAATTGGTGGACAAAACTGCAAATTACCTAAAATTTATAAAGTCTTCAAATCTTAACAGGCCTGAGGTGATGCAAAGTCATCCACTTTCTTCCTTGAAGTAAGAATCAAGTGCACTGTAAATCCATGCAGGGTGTCTGAGCAGGTGCGTGAGATGAAAGGTTAGAGAGCTGGGATCCTGGGGTGTGCGTTTAGGACAGAGCAGAGGTGTCATCCTCCAAATCTCGATTAGCTTAGTTGGGACTCTCAAAGTGGTTTCCATTCGTTGGGGTCTCCTGCAGGGTTGTGTGTGGGATGTCCACCTCCTCATGGGAATCTGAGCGCGGTTTGAAAAAGTCAGACACGAAGAAAACCTGCAAGATACAGGGAGAGAATTATTTGTTTTTGTGCTACAAATATTACTCAAGGGCAACGAATCAGTAACAACTTGAGAGGAATAGTTGGACATGTCGGGAAATATGCTTTCCGCTTTCTTGCCAGTGAAATGGAAAGATCAATACCACTCATGTCTGCTAAGTATGAAGCTGCATCCAGGAGATAGATAGCTTAGCATAAAAAGGTAAAAAATCTGCCTACCAGCACCTCTAACGCTCTCTAATTAACTTGTCTTATCTCGTTTCAGGCACATGAACCATAAATTGTTGTTTTTACATTTTGTACGGATTAAACAAATGAGATGTAACGGGTTAATTATTGAGCCATCGAGGTGCTGGTGGCCAAAAAATGTTTTTTTCCCCATCCAATCAGCTTCTTATGAGTGATGAGGTCATACATGGACACACAATAGTCGGCCAGCAGTTTTGCTGGCTAAACATCTCCTGGTTGTAGTTTCATATTTAACTGGTAGACATAAGAGTCTTCTCATCCAACTCTTGGCAAGAAAGCAAAAAAAGTGACAGTTCAAATCTCTCTCCCTCACTTCCTCGCTCCACTATTGTTAGCTAATTAAGGAAGCTAATGCCCCAAAATAATTATTTTTAAAAAGACAGAGAATCAGCGTTTTTCCAAAAAATGTCAGACTATTCCTTTAATGTAAAGTAAGATCAAGACATATCACTTACCACCAGGATAGCCATGAGGGCACCCTGCAGGAGTCCGGTCAGCACGTCGCTCCAGTGATGTTTATAATCGGACACCCTTGACAATCCCGTGAACACTGTGGCTGCAATCAGGAAAAACTGGATTGTGGGTCTCAGCAGCCTCGCCCAGTCAGCCTGGAGTCGAGCCTGCAGGTAGAGCTGAGAAACACAGAGGGCATGCTTTTAAAATATACAGTGGAGTAGCTTCTTTAGAGTCACACTGTATGATCAGTGTAGTTGGCAGCATTCCTGAGTGGCACGGAAATGAGTAGCAGTGGTTTGTAGAGGACGTTGCCATTACCAGACTAATCTATCATGAAGGCAACATCCTCTTTTATTTCGCCAAGTTTTCAGCTCTATTTACTTCCTCTGTCTTTTAAAAAGGTGACAAAAAACCCCCTCCTGCAGGCCACATTTCACTTTGTCATACTGACAGAAGTCATCAGTACAATATAGGGGGGTTAGTCTCTGGAACATAATCCGTGAGCTAAACTGATAATTACATATCACACCACCTCCGGAGCAGCATGACCTATCATGTAGGAATCTTAACGTCACGTTCCATTGTGTTTGTATTAAAAACAGGGCGTTTGTTCTTTGTGTTTCACTCAAGAACATACGAGCTTAGCCGCTTCATCCAGTTCTGAGGCAAACGCTGTGGTTCAAGTGCCGGCGGGAGAAATGAAAAACACTCCTGAGTCTGTAGGTAGTGTTGAAATGTCAGCTGCTGTTTCTCATACTTAAACTTCCTTACATTTAGAGGGCTAGAGAGAGCTTTATGTTGGTGCCAGGGCTTTGTCCCTCCGTCTATTTATATCTGCTGGTGTTGAATGAATCAGCAACCCATAAAGCCCATACAGGGCGGGGCAGTAAAACGCAGCAGAGGATATTCAAAGATGCTGCAATTCTCTGCACACAGCAGCGCTACGGATGATAACTGAAGGAACCTTGAAGCACTGTAGTTCAAAGTTGTTTGACATTTTAGGAAATATGCTTTAAAACGAGATACAACGTGTTAATTGGTGAGCTTTAGAGGTGTTTGTAGGTGTATTTTGTTATCTTCGGACAGAGCCAGGCTAGCTATTCAGTCTTTAAGCTAACGTGCAACTGGCTGTAGTATATTTAAAACAAAAGTTCGACGATTTGGGAAATTCGCATTTTCAGAAGAGTTAGATGAGAAGATTTAACCGGCTCTCATATCTGACTTAAATGAAAGGCTACAGCCAAGCGGTTCTGTCCAACGGTTACAAAATCTGCTTCCCAGCACCTCTAAAGCTCACTAATTAACCTATTATTTCTCATTTGTTTACTCCATACAGAAACCAGTGTAAAAAGGACAATTCGCCGATTTCCAGTCTTTATGCTAAGCTTAGTTTACTGATTGCAGGCTGTAGCTTCACATTTACAGGGCAGACATGTAAAAACAACAACTTGTGGTTTTTTTACATGGCGTTATGGGGAAGTCACTTCAAGAAATACTCCTCATAAGACCCCAAACTGACATTTTTACATTTCTGTTTTTGTACGGATTAACTTTGGACAGAGCCGGGTGAGCGGTTTCCCCCATTTCTAGTCTTTACACTAAGCTAAGCTAACCAACTGCTGTCTGTAGCTTCATATTTAACAGACAGGCATGAGAGTGGTTTCCCAAAATGTCAAACTATTCCTTTACGATGGAGTGATCACTACCACATTCTCAGTTAAGATCACAATTGATTTTTAAAAATGTATTTACAGTTTAAAATAATTACATAAGTGTTCAGGAACCCGCACTAATGTCCAGAATGTCCTGTTCTGCAGCCTGCCTTTGAACACAGTGGTCCAGTAAATACTGATCCACATGATTGCAGATCAACATGTAACTTGTTTGGGTACTTACAGCCAGGAACAGCATGCAGTACATGGAAAAAGAGGAGTGGCCGGAGTAGAAGGATAGCCTGCAACGGAAAGACAAAAGCACGGATCAACACACACAAAAAGAGACAACTTAGAAGACAATGGGACATCTGGTTGTCTTAATGTGTCTTCACAGTTTTTCCAGACACACAAACCCACACATCACCGCATCCTGGCACACCTTTATTTGGGGTTTATGGTGGAGTCCCTGTTCTCTGCCAAGGTAAGTGTGATTGTTACATTGTGTGACTGAATGTTGAGGGATGTGGCGGACACCAGATGCTCCAGTCTTTCCCCCACACCGTAGTTACTTCCTGTTTATAACAACAGTACTGTGTTTTTAATTTGGACCACGTCTACAGCAGCAGCCATGAATAAACACACACACACACACGCTGTGTAATATAACTGCTTATTTTGTGTGCTATTCCACTCTGAAACTTGATGAAAGGTCAGGGGCTTCATGGTATAGAATAAGATTCGTATTTCGGAGTCTGGAAGGCAGTGTGGATCAACAACCTGCTGCTGCCGAGTTATCTGGATAACTTTGCAGGTTAAGCACCAGAATTTACTTCAATCTCAAATATGGACTGAAAAATACCTGTTCTGGGATTTTACTCAAATTTATAGAACAGTAAACCTGCTGTACCGCTGTAGTCATTGGTTTAAAATATTCAAACACTTTGGTCCAGACTCAAATATCTCAAACACTCTTTGATGGATTTCCACGAAATTTGATCCAAACAGCCATGGTGCCAAGAGGATGACATGTAACTAACTTTCTATCTAGCGCCATCAACAGGTCAAAGTTTTCACTTATCTGGGAAAATAGCTCAACATCTACTAGAAGGATTGATCAGATTTAAATCACAATTTAAATTTATCTAAAACTTTTTTTATGACCAAAACTGATGATATTCACATCAGCCTCACCTGTACTTTTAGTTTAGTGCTAATTAGCAAATGTTAGCATGCTCAGATGCTAAACTAAGATGATGAACTTGGTAAGCATTCAACCTGCTAAACTTCCCCATGTTGGCATTTAGCTTAAAGCACCTCGGTGCCTACAGTACAGCCTCACAGAGCTGCTAGCACGGCTGTAGACTTGTAGTCTTGTTAGATTACAAAAGAAACACTAATACAACCTGAGACCTTAACAGTTGTTTTATGCTTGCTTGTTTTCGCCAATCAACAGTCAAGTATATCCTTCCATTTGAGAAGCTGAAGTCAGCGTATGTTTGGGATCTGTGACTTATGATGGTTTAAGTCCTTGAAGCTAATCAATTAATCAGCTAATTATTGACAAAAGTGTTTGTCAGTGGACAATCCAGGCTGATTAAACACACTTCGGTAACAAAACCCAACTGGTAACTGCAGTGATAATATCCATCCTCTGTGGCATCACATTAAAACTGCAGGTTTGTCAGACCCTGTGAGGCCTACACTAATTGTAAAGTAATAGAATCCATTGGGATGAAAATGCGTGTCTTATGGATCCCCATGTTAGAGATATAATCTTTTTCATTACACACACCTTTCTGTGCATCTTAAAGCCAAACAAACACACATACAGCTCCGACAGTAGGCCTCTTCTCTCATAGAGAGGTTAAACTAAGCAAAGGAGGAATCATATTACAGTAAAATGATCCTGCACAGGCTACCCCGACCTGCTCTCTCCTGTCCTGCTGCACCTATTAGCTGCCATCCCACACACACAGGTTTGCGGCACTATCTTCATGCCTAAACCTAACCCTTATCCTAACCTAATTGTAACATTTACCCTAAAACCAAGTCTTAACCCTCAAAAAGCCCTTTAAACTTGTAGGGTCCAGCACTTTGGCCCCACAAGTATAGTGGGCTCCTGGCTTTTGGGCCCAACGAATATAGTGGGGGCGGCTGTGGCTGTGGCTTGGCCATAATGCATTCCCCAGCACCTTACCCTAACCATCACAACTAAGTGCCTAACCCTAACCTAAACCTAATTCTAACCCAAACCCTAAAACCAAGTCTTACCCCTCAAACAGCCCCTTGAAAGTGTCTTGAAAAGTGAGGATTGGCCATAATGTCCTCACTCCCAAGGTCTAAAACGCAAACTGGTCCTCACAAAGATGGCTGTACAAGGACACACACACACACACACACACACACACACACACACACACACACACACAGGCTGAAAATATAATGTGTCCTGACATTAATCCTAAAAGCTCCTGATGCTTCGCTTGGCCTGCTGATAAATGTCTGTCTCATTATGCCACAGAAAAAAAAAAAAGACAGACAGCAGACAAGTAAAGGGGGTCCAGGGAATATCATGCACCACACCCTGGTAAATGTCCGGGAGAGAACCCGGAGGACAGAGGGGTGGGGTGGGCATATTTCCGCTCAGCTCCCAGGGCTGCAGCTCAGGGTCTGTTCTAACTAACCTATAAGCAGAACAACCAACTTTAGCTTTAAGTAAAAGAGACTGAAGTAGAAAGTTCCCCGTAGCCCATAATAAACCTCTCTTAACACTGATACAATCGGCACAGCTGATGTCACTATTTAGGCCTCTGCTTCTATAATTACCCCTGGTCTCGTTGGTCGTGCCGACACCAGAATGATTAGTGGGTATCCTCTCCTCGCACTATACTTCCTGCTGCTCTGAGCTGATAAGGGACATGGACGTAAATCAAAACAAGCTTTACATTCCTATTATTACTCAAATCTCTCTGGATCTCTGGTTTCGTGTGCTGCCAAAAAACGCTGCCTGGTGTCATCTGTGTGCAGATATTGACCAGAAACTAAATGTTGCACAATGTCACAGGGGTATGCCATAATAGTTTTACCACCATTATGAATGACATAATCATAATCATTCATAGGTTGTTTTGTGACACATTTCACCTTTGGTCTTTGTACTTACAGAACACTACAAAACAATGGAGAGCACAGAAGTTTAGGGCTTTTTCTGTCAGATTTCGTTAATCTGTTAAGCAACAAAAAAAAGAACCTAGAGTGCTACAAGTAAATGAGGAGCTAATTTCAACAGCAAAACATCTGAAATCATGAACCAATTCATTCATTCAATCATCTACGGCTGCAACTAATGATCATTATATCATCCATTAATCTGCCAATTTATTTTCTTATCAATCATTTTGTCTATAAAATGTCAGAAAATAGTGAAAAGTGCCTGTTAACATTTCCCACAGCCTAAAGTGATCTATTTTGACAGCTTGTTTTATTCTACAAACAGTCCAAAACACTAAAATATTCAGTGTGATCATATATGACATCGACAAAAGGGGGGAAAAAAGCATCAAACCCTCACATTTGAGAAGCTGGAAGCAGCAAGTATTTGGAATTTTTTTTGCTTGAAAAACGACCAAAACAATTAATCAATTAATGGATTATCGTTGCATCTCTGAATTCATCCGTCCATTTCTGAATGCTATAAAAAGAAAAAAGTTTGGAGGTACAGCAACACCCACCTGCCCTCATTGGCCTTTGTCGGGTCTCCAGTGCAGGTGAAGTCTTCAATATAAGCCCCAGATGAACAGTTGATAAGTCTCCAATCAGGTTTGCACACATCCAGGAAGTGCGGCCTGAGCCGACCAATAGAGTACTTGGCTATGTCGGTTAGAGACTGGCTCATCGCGGCACCAAAAAGGAAGGTACCGACGGCTTTGTAAACACAGGCAACGTAGCTGCCGAAAGAGGACTTCGATTTTATGCGCTTTAGATAAACTAACAGGCACTCGCCAAAGATCATCTGTAAAGGGAAGGAGGGCGAGGGAGGAAAGGACACAAAGTTAGAGGTTTGTACAGAAATACAAGACTCCAAATTAAAATGAAAGATGCAGCTGAATTAAATCTACACTATCAGAGCCAGCAATATTCCCTAAAATACTCGGCCTAAAGTAATGTTCTAAAATTCAGCCTATTATGCCAACTTCACAAAAAGCTCTCGTTTGCAGGATCTAAAGGGATAATTTGACATTTTGGGATACACGCATACTCTTGCTGAGTTAGATGGGAAGATCGATTCCGCTCTCATGGCTGTACGTTAAATAGCAACTACCACCAGCAGCCAGTTAGCTTAGCTTAGCATAAAGACCGAAAACTGGGGGAAGCAGCTAGCCTGGCTCTGTCGGAGGGTAACAAAACCAGCCCACGAGGACCACTTCAGTCTTTCGACGGATTAAACAAACAAGATATAATGTGTTAAATAGTGTGATTTAAAAGGTGGGTTTTTTACCTTTGCACAAAGGTACAGTCTTTCCAGTTTCCAGTCTTTATGCTAAAGCTAAGCTAACCATCGCCTGGCTCTAGCTTTATATTTGACATATTTAATCTAGTGCTCAGCGAGAAAGTGAATTAGCTTGTTTCCCAAAATGTTGAACTATCCTTTTAAGTATGCCCTCCATAACATTACAGAGGAATGCTCATGTTTCTGAGTTTCCACCTATTGAACCGCTCTGAGATAGTACATCACGTATCATGGCCACAGGATGATGTCCAATTAAAATAATAAACAGTTTGATCTCAAACTTTAAATCAAACGCCTCTTTTTAGATCTCAACATTTCTGTGGATCTGAGCTTTTACGCATACGGTACGGGATATGTCAGAGGAATGACTCATGAATTCCTCTTGTTGCGAATGTTGTGGTTTAGGTGCACGTGAATGTGTAACAGATAACAGGCCCAGAGGGTTTACAATTGCCTCACAAAAAGGCTGTTGGCGGGTCCGTATTGCCGCCGCTCTGCTACCTGTCTCTTTAAAGCTTTCAATAGGACAGCTACTGTTGATGGGCCCCTAAAGATTGAGGGTGTCTGTTGTCTTCTTTATTTAACTTACTGCAGCTAAAGATGTTCAAAATGGGAGTTGGCTGGCATTTTCATTCTTGAACCTGAAGTATGGAAACGTTTTGTAAAACTCTGCACGTCTTTAGTAAAAGGATATTTTCATTGTTTATATACGGAGTCTTTCTTGTAGCCTCTTCAAGTGCTATCACATTTTTTCAATTCCATTCAGCACCAACTGACCGAGGTCACCGCTGCGCTGCTTGTGAAGAGTTTCACATCTGCCATCTTTGGTGTCTTTCTGCAAACTGTTGCAGCAGCTGTAGACTAATTCGGGGGTGGTAAAGATTCAAAAAAGTCTGCCTCAGGTCCCCTTTCGGTTTCATCTTCAAATGTTAAGAGTTTTGAAAACTACAAGGTTTGAGAAAACATTTTCAACGACATACGGTTAGCAAATGAACTTACGGTTAATGGTAGTGGTAGCGTATGCAAGCAATTACAAACACACATACATTATTTCTGAATAATGTATTCAGCAGCAACCATGGAGTGAGAGAAGTTAAGAGTCTAAAAGTGGATCAAGATAAGCAGTAATTAAAGAATATAAGTCTAAAAGAGAACAGTTAGTGGAAGAAAAACCCAGATGCACTTACAGTGAGTATTGTGATGGGAATCATAACACCTCCTAACAACACATAGGAAATGGTGTCTTCTTTATCGGGGTACTTGATTGAATCATCATTACAGAAAAAGCCTCGGCGGAAAGGTCTGTTTTGCACATTGAGTATTAGAGATGGGAGTCCAGCTAGCAGAGAAGCAACAAGAGAAAAGAAAAATATACAGGTTACAAGATCAGGTCACTGGGCCTCGGACCCCTACGCATGACGCAGCACTGCGTGCCCGTGCAAAGCAGGGGACAGCAGCCGCGTGAGAGGGTCGCACCAAACGTCGCATCCTCTGAAGGCAGCGAGCGGCGTCCTCGCCAACTTTCAGGAGTTAGGGTGCAAACATTAATGGTTAAAGTGTCGGCACGGCAGCGAGACAGTTAAATGCTGATAAGCAGTGGATAATAATAGAGAAATATTTAACTTAATAGCATCAAAAATGACATTTCTGAGCAGGTTATTGAGCGCTACTGAGAAGTCATTACCTTCTCTTTGAGCCTGTGATAAGTGCAACCGGTATGTTTTATCATTGTGCTTCTAGATTGACTTCAGTTCACATGGTTGGATTCTCACCAACAAACCCGCAGAGAGCCTCACAGACGCCCTTACGTGACAAACCCCCACCCTCCACACTTATGCTAACACTTTCTCATTCACTTCCTCTCTGACATAGCGTGACGTGACATTTTTCTGTCTCCCTTCATTTAGGCAAACCATCACACTTCATCTCTCCCTAATAAATTCCCACATATTCTCCCTTCCTCACCTTCCTTTGGAAGACTGCGATTGATGAAGTGAGTTGTTAGAAATTAGACTACAAAACCATTTAAGAGAAAAAAGGTGTTACAGATTGGGGTTATGGTTACTCATGACACATAAAAAGGTTAGAGTCAGAGATGGACGAGATAAATCACTGAAACCACAAAGCAACATCAGCCGGCACACACACACACACAAGGAGAGCCCACACACCAGCAGCCCTCTCTGGCCTGTCGATCTCCGAAAAGCAATCGCTCTGTTCCAGGAAAGCATTCCAGCTATTTTAAGAAACAGTGGGACTCAGCGAGCATCCATTAGATTTACATTAAAAATAAAATGATCAAATTAAAAGCACAAAAAAAGCCTGGCCCTATTTCACATTAGCCATATTTTATTATACTTTAAAAGTACAATGCTAATTCATTAAAGCAATGCTTAAATATATTTTTGAGTCTTTTGTATGAGATTGAGTTTGGTCCGAATGCTTAGGGGTTGGACTGTTCTTTGAAAACGATAACGATGTTAGGAAACTAAAAATTGATGATTAAAATCTTCATAAACTGTCTAATTTTTTAGCAGAAAGCTATATATCCTGTTGTAGTAGCTGAGATGTTGGACACACTCTAGGACAGTTTTTGTGTGTGTGTGGACGAAACAGTATTGAATATTTACTCTGGCTGATTGTATTTTGTATCAGTTGTTTTTAAATGGACATCCTCCTTTGCCTTTAGCTTTTCATACACAACTGTGAGAGCTGATGTTGGTGAACACCTCCAATAATATATCAAGCCTCAAACTGAGGTAAGAAACAGTAGCACAACTAAATAAAATATTTTGTGCATATCTGGTTACAGTACCAAGTAGCTGTGTAACAGCTACTTAACAAATAAAAATACTAATTTGAATATCAAACAGGAAGCTAGCCATCGTTAATTTATAGTATAAATTAGGCTCTGGAAACGTGTTGGTCTTGCTGGCTCTATCAGTCCCTACAAACCGTTCTCACAGCAGACATTTTGACTTGCCATCACAGGAAAAGTACAAATGCATTCCATGTAGGTGTGCTGGTAAACCAGCGTGGATCAGATCTGAGGCCCTGTCACACCTTGGAAAGCATTTAAGATATTAGTTACACCTGCGGTTGACAAGTCAGCATATTTGCCATGAGATAGGTCGCACATCTCTGGTCAAACCTGCCTTGAGTCACTCCTACTTACGCAGCTAATGGGCAGAGTGAAGCCCACAGTGAAGAGCACTGTGGAGGTGATTGTGCTGTGGTGGAAAGGGTACTTGATGCTGTCGTCGTTACAGAAAAAACCCCTCTGATAGGGGCGGATCTTGCCCAAGTTAAAGGCTGCCTGAGGCAGACCTCCTGTGGACGGAGAGATCGGGAGGAACAGGTCAAACAGGAAAAACAAAGCATGGAAGAGAAAGTGAGGGTGCTGAAACAAAGTGTTGAGGTCTTCAAATCTGTCATCGTTCAGATATGAAGTGAATGTCTGCCGTTAGAGGACAATGGTGCTCTTTAGCGTCAAACTGTGGAAGTGTTTAAATATGTGCCACATTCAATTTTTCAATCTTTGTGACAGAAATGAGAGACCCCAACCTTTCTAGCAGTCCAGTTAAAGGATAAGGCTGGCTTTAGTCTATATTTTCGTGGTAACAGCAAATTCTATGAAAAGACCAAAACTAGGGCTGCACAATAAATCGAAATCTTATCAAAATAGCAATATGGCTAAGTGCAATATCTAAAACTCAGAAGCTGCAAATTTTTGATAAAAAGGTCAAATGTGTGACAACACAGCATTATTACTGTATTACTGTATCATGACTGTAGTGCTGCATTGATGCCCTGGCCTACAAATCTTGTTCTCCAGATGTAAGAAAACATGTTTATTTGGTAGAGACCCCAACAAATGTCACATCATCGGAATTTCAATAGTTCAAGAGAAAATATGTCAAAATAATCGCAATAGGATTTTTTTTTTTTATCATAGCGTGCAGCCCTAATCAAAACCAACCATGCATTAGTCTGTCTCTCAATGCGTCACCCAGTCCCAAGCACAGGTGTTCCTACAGAATATGTAAATCTTTAAAAACAGTTCATAATATATAATTTCATTTTAAAAAAAGGCTAAATTATTTCCTAAAACTGCAGGTCATGGTTGCTTTTAGGAAACATTACTCAACCAGGAGTAAATGGTGGATTTATTTGGCACTATTTTCAGCAGTGAATTTGGAGGTGTAGAGGGTATTTACAGTACAATGACGTGTATGTGCGATCTACTCACTCATGTTTATTATAATGGAGGAACATGTCTTTCAGCACAACAGTGTGGCTCATTCATGTGTTTTTAATAGTTTTTGGAAAACAATGGAGCTCCTTGGCACATAAGACTAAGCTACATAGACAATATTGCTATTGGGATCAATTCCTCGTTAGTTTTGGTTTTTCGTGAGATTTGTTCACAATAAGAAAGTTAGAAAGTAGTGCCAGTCATATCCTTTGACAATGAGCCTCAGAAAATTTGCATTACTGAGCTCAACACTGTGCATTATACAGCAAAAACACTCGACAGCAGTGACTTCATCGCACCATAAAATGATGTTATCTTTGGGCAGTTTTTTAGAGGGGAGGATTGAGAAGCTTTTTTTGTTGGAGCACTGACTCACATTGGTTTGAAAGGAGCTGTGGACATAGCTAAGCACTCCCTATAGATAAAATACAATTAAGATAACAGATTATGCTAATAGGTTTTGACAGTCCAAAGTCTGAATGTAATGCTGCTGTCATTTCTCTGGGGTTTTGACCTGTTTAGCCCATTGTATAGTGAGGAAAATACACAGTTGTTCGTCCATTCAAGCAGAAAATTAGGGTCTATTATTGAGCCGTAATGCACATTAACAAGCCACATATGTCAGAATACACACAAACACATGAAGATACACCTTCACCCACACACTCCCTATAAACTGCTCTTTAATTCGGACTGCCATTTCTGCAGCTGTTGACACTGTCAGCTGTACCACCCCAAGTTGACTGGCTACAACAGCTGGAAATGCCAGAAAGTCAGGAGAGAAACGCACACGAGCCAACGGCAGAACGCCCAAGTCTCTTTCTGAGTGCAGTCTTACTCTTTAACTTGTTCTCATCTCTAGAACAGTGAGACTAAGGGACTTCCCAAGACAAACACATGGACAGAAAGATAAACGTAGATATTTGACCACACGTTGGTTCTTTACCATTTATCTGCTTTTATCGAGACTTCTTTTATCAAGATGCTTGGTTATAATTTAATTGTCTGTCATTAGCAGAAGCAAGCTTGATTAAGTTTGCTTCTGCATCAGTTATCCAAACAGCACACATCCTACTGCTTCCCACTGCACAGAAGTTCTGCTTTAAGGCACGTACATAATGATGCAAAATAAGTCTGTAGTCTTTAGCAGTATTTCAACCTCCCCTCACAAAAACAAACATTTGCATATTCACCGATTTTGTATTTTGTTAATGATGAAGAACTAAATATAATTCTAAGAATTTAGAAATAGATAGTTAAATTTTTTGTAGAAAAATGATTCCAAGCAGAGCATTTTCATATGTTATGTCTGGAGGGCGTCTTTAAAACCAACAGTGCGTTAATCCTACAAGCAGATACAACGTCTGTGCCTACGCTGCAAAACTGAAACCCAAAAGACTTTAAGATTGACTAAGAAAAATTAAGACATTTCTAGTTTGAAGTATCACCACACTGTCAGATAATGTTTAATATTTCAAACAGTGGTTTTAGATGTAAGATAACGACTGGTAAAATTAAGTGCTATACTGTAGTTCACACATATTTTAATTTGAATAATTTGATATTATTTTAGACCTTCTGAGGGGAAGACATGTGGTTACATGAACTAGGAAACTTAGATGAGTAAGTGCGTTTAAGGCATAGCCTGTAAGGTGGTAACGCCAATTTATAACAGAGCTTCTCAGCAACGCCTTGAATTAATGTTAGAACACACGTTTGGTTTGAATGGAGTAGAAATCAGGCATATATGTGGGCTTAAAATTGGAATATTTGAGACAGTTAAACAGTAGTCAGTGAGCCACAAAATACAAAACAGTGACTATAACTTTCAACATCGGAAACAGTATATAATAAGGCATTTATATACTTAAATTAAAATAAACTGACTATAGGAATTATTGGGCTACTCTGTAACATAATATTTTTAAGCTTTAAATACAGATATCCTCAAAATCTAAAACAATTTTTGTATCGATGAAAAATTTAATATATTATATGCATCTAATACATTATAACGCATTGTTGCACTTCAGGAAAATAGCATCAGTATTACCCCTCAGATGCCTGTGAGCATCTGAAACAACTGAAAAGACGTTGGGAGTAACACAAATTTGCATACAATGGAAACAAAGAGAGTGTAATTCTTTGTATTGAGGAGGGGTGGAAACTATAGCAAGCCTTTAGCCTACTTATAAAGATACGATAGCCTACAGCCAGGTATAAACATATTGTGTGATTAGTGGTTTAAATAAGTCAAGTCACACTCGTGGGCTAACGTTACTGAACATGCCCTTTATGTGATGGCAAGCTGCTAAATATCCGAACAGGGGGATTATATCAGGTCACAAATCGGCTTACAAATAGCAGCAAACAGTCCATAGCAGTCAGTAAAAGGGCATTTAAATACATACCTAGAATAAGGCAAGCTATGTCGAGCAGCACAAAGGGGATTCCTCTCGCCTCGAACATGTTTGCTCTTGTCAGTCTCTGTCTCGAGTCCCTGGCTTGTGGTGGGTCCCCTCCAGTAATAAACACCAGGGGATGGATGCTCCTCCTTGGGACGTCGCTGCTGCTGCTGCGGCGGTGGTTTCCTATGGAGCGTGAGATCAGAAAAACGCAACCCCAATGACTTCCTAACCGAGCAGACAATCGGGATGGTCGTCGCTAGCTTTCTCGCGACCTAGCACGCGCCGCGACCGGTGACGTTGCGAACGCACGCTCCCTCGCGCTACGTCTGAAGAGAATTTTACTTATGGTCATTACCCGGTGATGACCCGGTGGCGTACAGGCAACTACAACATAATGTCGTTATATAACCCTGCTCTCTAACATTACCCTTTGGTAATGTGAAACTGCAGGTTCCTGCAATTTTCACAATAAAAGAGGAAATGGAAATTTAACCTTTTCCGGTGTGCGATCGTTTGAGAACGGAACATTGTGGAGGGACTGAAAATGACTTCAAATGTCTTCCAAGCTGTAAATGAATAGTGTCATGCAAAGCAGTTCTCTCCTTTATGCCACAGATGAAATACCTTTGAAATCACGTCGTTTAAGTTAATAGTCCACATTCACCCACAGACCTGATTCTCACAATATTACCCAAGACCATTTTCTAGTATTTGTAAGTGGCCAAATTAAATCAGTCTTTGCGCACACTAAAAGGCATGCATATAAACCATCACCGGTGGGGAATTGTGAAAAGTAATCAGTATATATTTTTTGTGTTTAAAGTGGACGTACCTTCCAGTGCCTTTGGCCTCCTCTGAAAGACATGGGCACACACATTCATGCAAGACGTTACACAACTTTAAACAGTTGGACAATTCTGACCTTCCCCTCCTGTTGATAGCCAGCGTACAGGCTATAAACATGTCTGATGGGCACATTAGATAAATCATTTATTAATTCGATATTAATGCCACTGACTCATGGAGGAATATTAGGTTATCAAGATAAAAGTCTAAGCCATTTCTTTTTGATGGTTTTAAAAAAGTGTTAGAAAATATGCTTACTATATTTTTGGTTGAATAGATCCTGCGATTTCCTATATAGTAAATCGACTTGATATTTGGTACTGGGGGTTGTGGCTGAGGAGCTGGCTGTAAATGTCACAACCGACAACAACTATTCATTTCATAAAACTGTATTATGCATCTTTGCACTATTACAAGTCCATTAGTGAGGATTTTCATATAACCAACATCACCTTTGAAATGCAGGGCAAAGTTGTTCACTGTGTGTGTTCAGTTCAAGAAGTCAGTGGCTCCTTCGCAGCTCAGTTCACACAACTCTAAGCTGGACTTCTGGTGGTCAGATGACAAAATGGCCTTTTCTACACCCAAAGCCTCAAGCTTGGACACCTTCACAATATTTAGGTAAATAAGACGCCCACAAAAACAGTAATTAATGGATTATACACAATAGACAAAACCCACATGTAAAAATCCAACATACACTGAAGAAACAACTCATAACAGGGCAAGGCAATCTGTGAAAACAGTGCTGTCACAAATATGTCACAAGTAAGTGCAGATTGCATTAACTAAACTTTAGCTGTGTTTACGCGCATTCTAACATTTCACTAATAATATGACTTACAGCCATATCTAACTACTAATGCATCAACTGACCACCTTCATCTGAATTGATCGTAATTTAGTTTGAGAGGAGTGATATAAGCCTTTGACAATCTCTTCGATGGGGGAATATTTGATGCCAATAGTCTTGTAAACATTTGACCCAACTACTTTGTTTTTTAACAGACTACATGTGCTCTTAATTTGCATATTCTTTCATGTTATGAATAAGCGCCTCTTACGCTTACCTTCTCCTTGTGTTTAATAATCGCTCATTACATACATTTGGATTACATGCTTTTAGTCCGCAAATCATCGGACGACTTCATTTAGTATACCTTCTTCTTCTTCTTTTCCTTTCGGCTGTTCCCTTTCAGGGGTCGCCACAGCGAATCATGCGCCTCCATCTAACCCTGTCCTCTGCATCCTCTTCACTCACACCAATTAACTTCATGTCCTCTCTCACTACATCCATAAATCTCCTCTTTGGTCTTCCTCTAGACCTCCTGCCTGGCAGCTCCAACCTCAGCATCCTTCTACCAATATATTCACAGTCTCTCCTCTGAACGTGTCCAAACCACCTCAATCTGGCCTCTCTGGCTTTATCTCCGAAACATCTAACATGAGCTGTCCCTCTGATGTACTCGTTCCTGATCCTGTCCATCCTCGTCATTCCCAAAGAGAACCTCAACATCTTAAGCTCTGCCACCTCCAGCTCTGCCTCTTGTCTTTTCTTCAGTGCCACTGTCTCTAAGCTGTACAACATCGCTGGTCTCACCTTTCCTTTCATTCTTGCTGATACTCTTTTATCACACAACACACCTGACACTTTTCTCCACCCGTTCCAACCTGCTTGCACTCGCCTCTTCACCTCTTTTCCACAGTCTCCATTGCTCTGAACCGTTGACCCTAAGTACTTAAAGTCCTGCACCTTCTTCACCTCTGCTCCCTGTAACCTCACCGTTCCACCTGGGTCCCTCTCATTGACACACATGTATTCTGTCTTACTGCGGCTAAGCTTCATTCCTCTGTTTTCCAGAGCAGACCTCCATCTCTCTAGATTCTCCTCCACCTGCTCCCTGCTCTCACTACAAATAACAATGTCATCCGCAAACATCATAGTCCATGGAGATTCCTGTCTAACCTCATCCGTCAGCCTGTCCATCACCAGAGCAAACAAGAAGGGGCTCTGAGCCGATCCTTGATGCAGACCCACCTGCACCTTGAACTCCTCTGTCACACCTACAGCACACCTCACCACGGTCTTACAGCTCTCATACATGTCCTGCAACATTCTAACATACTTCTCTGCCACTCCAGACTTCCTCATGCAATACCACAGCTCCTCTCTCGGCACCCTGTCATACGCTTTCTCTAAATCTACAAAGACACAATGCAACTCCTTATGACCTTCTCTGTACTTCTCCATCAGCATCCTCAAAGCAAATACTGCATCTGTTGTGCTCTTTCTAGGCATGAAACCATATTGCTGCTCACAAATGCTCACCTCTGCCCTTAGCCTAGCTTCCACTACTCTTTCCCACAACTTCATTGTATGGCTCATCAGCTTTATTCCTCTGTAGTTGCCACAGCTCTGCACATCTCCCTTGTTCTTGAAAATTGGCACCAGTACACTTCTCCTCCATTCCTCGGGCATCCTCTCACTCTCCAAGATCTTGTTAAACAAACTAGTCAGAAACTCTACTGCCACCTCTCCTAGACACTTCCATACCTCCACAGGTATGTCATCAGGACCAACTGCCTTTCCACTCTTCATTTCATCCTCTTCAACATCCTCCTCACTTCACTCTTGCTAATCTTTGCTACTTCCTGCTCCACACCAGTCACCTCTTCTACTCTTTGTTCCCTTTCATTTTCCTCATTCATCAACTCTTCAAAGTACTCCTTCCATCTTCCCATCACACTCCTGGCACCTGTCAATACATTTCCATCCTTATCTTTAATCACCCTAACCTGCTGCACATCCTTCCCATCTCTATCTCTTTGTCTGGCCAACCTGTACAAATCCACCTCTCCCTCTTTAGTGTCCAACCTAGCATACAAGTCCTCATATGCTCTTTGTTTGGCCTTTTCCACCTCTACCTTCACCTTACGCTGCATCTCCCTGTACTCCTGTCTACTCTCTTCAGTCCTCTCAGTGTCCCACTTCTTCTTTGCTACCCTCTTTCTCTGTATACACTCCTGAACTTCCTGGTTCCACCACCAAGTCTCCTTGTCCACTTTCCTCTTTCCAGATGACACACCGAGTACCCTCCTACCTGTCTCCCTGATCACATTAGCTGTAGTGGTCCAGTCATCTGGGAGCACTTCCTGACCACCCAGAGTCTGTCTCAGCTCCTCCCTGAAAACTAAACAACATTCTTGACTTCATTTAGTATACCCTACATGTTAAAACATCAACTGGAATATTTATTTGAGATGAATTCATTTGAAATTATGTAAGAATCTAAATGTAAAAACTCCAACTGTCTGTCACAATTGCTGTCAACCATCCTTACATTTGTGCCCTCAGTGAGGCTGCATCTTCTAAGTATTTCTGCTTCTCGTCGTCCCCTAATGTGGACCACCTGCCGTTTATATCGTTCATTGTGCCTGAGGGAAAAAAACACGCACAGAAAACTTAACACTTCAGAGTCTGCATTTCTTTTTTAAACTATATTCATACAGAGACCATCTGTCCAACACACTGGTTCACACTTAGTTGTAATACACATTTATCTGTACCCGCTTTACAATATTGCCTCTCATTCACACACCTCTATTATCCAATAGAGGATAAACTCCAAAACGCAAAATAATTCTAATTTTGTATTGCCCCTACTCATTCTTAGATGAGTAATAATGACACATTATGAGATTGTGTGTTCCTCACTTTGTGGATTTTAACTCTGTTGCTCATAAAATCCCATTTGAGCCAGTTGTGGTGAAGCAGGGTTGAATGGAAAACATGCTGGACAGAGGGTGATGCTCTAATAGAGGTTTGGGAAACACTATTCTAGGTTATCAGAGGGGGGGGTGTAGTGGTAAAATAAAAGGAGGATGAACTATAAATGTCTGCTGGTTAAACGGAGTTAAACTCCACACTGCATTTATCCTCCGCTACATCCTAAATAATAAAATCAAAATGGCTAATGCCAAATATTAATAGCCACGTTACACTTTCACGAACATCCCATCTCCACAGCCGAATCCATCCAATCGTAAATCAGTTCTGCATTTCTACATTACAATCCTAATTTTAGTGAATTTAAAGTTTGGCTGCAGTCAGTGAGCCTCGAAGGGTCATTCAACATATGCTAAGCAGTTATATTTCTTACCTTTGCAAAACAGTCTGAGTCCAAAAATGTGTGAAATTAGTTATTTTTTTATTACTAGTTGTTTCAGCTGCTGAAAATGGTAAAATGATCATTGATATAGGCTGCTTAAATACAATCACCTGATTGCGGGGAATTTTTGACGATAAGCTTATTTTTAAAATGACAAAAACTGGGGTAGCATTTGCTCCGTTGCCTATGTAAATGTAAATGGACTGTACTTGTATAGCGCCTTTCTCGTCGTCCGACTACTCAAAGCGCTATCCCACTACATATCACATTTACCAATACACACACATTCATACACTGATGGCAGGAGCTAACTGCCCATCAGTACAAATTACACACGCTTACACACCGAAGGCACAGCTTCGGGAGCTATTTGGGGTTCAGTATCTTGCTCAAGGATACTTCGAAAAAAATGGATGGGGGAAGCCGGGATCGAACCGCCGACCCGCTCTGCCACCAAGCCACAGCCGCCCCTATGTCTGTACCAACATCATACAGTTTCTTTTCAACAGACACAGCAGTCTTACATTGACAGATGTAACTTCAGTGTGCGATGTAGCCTATTTGCCATATACTATCCTGAAAATCAATTTCACAACCCTTGTGAACCCCTAGTATTCATTTTTTCTGGGGGTAACATTGCAGTTGTGATATTATCAAAGAATTCTGATAGGCTTGGCAAGTCTACACTTAAGTGGGAAGAAATACTGTGTATTTAGGGCTTCCAATGAGATGAAATCATATGATTGCCACCCATAATTTTGTTTTGGAGCTTTACTGCCACCTGCTGTCAGCAGAAAAGTGCAGTAGTATAATATTATATTAACTAATAATTTGCTGCATTACAAAGTAACGTAATGATATGCGTCCTGTTCACATTTATGAGTTATGATAGTCACGGGCAGCAATATATCTCTGACAAGTAATTCATATATTCAGAAAACAGGATTTAATGACTCCCTGAACAAAAGGCAAATCGGGAAAAGAATAAATGGTAGAAGCTGGTGAGTACTGAAAATGCACTGGATGGTTTGACTGTTTCACAGGCAATGTTGGATGTAAGAAAAAATTAAAAGTCCATGAGATGTTAAGGGAATGAATAGAGAGAACCACTTCCTGAAGGGGTCTGAGTCCATGTAACCCTCTGGTAACTTGGGAACTCCCTCTTTATTATATTGCCCTTATCATCCTGCAGATGACAAAAGGTAAACACACACTAACATTATACTTTACCATGGCCACATCCACAGCTTCTGCATCCACAGTCTCTCACTTACACTCTGCTCCATTCACCAGCTAAGAAAACACACAAACAGAAAATTAACAGAATGTCTATTTAGGGTCTAAACTCAACTCACTATATTCTCTTTCAAAGAAAGGTTAAACAAGAACAAAATAGACCCTCACCACTATGAGAGGGAGAGAGAATGATTTCATTGCATAATAGGAAACCAGATAAGGGTTCATTTTAGAGGAATGACTCACTATCTTGCTATACAATAATATGGAGTGATCCCTTTTTGTCTGTAAATATGCAATTCATTAAATTCTAAAATATGATGCGCTCTGCTCGCAGTGTGACATAATAGCAAGAGCAAGAGAGTAAAGACAGATTATTTTCAGAGCAAGTTGGTCTGATGGTCCTGGTCCCCAAAATATAGATAAATAAGCCCATATGATACATTTTGTGAGTGGTGATATGTACTCTGTGTAGAACCTTGTATTAAATTAGTTGAGTTTTTGAGTTGTAGGTCATTGAAAATGTATTGTTGCATATAGTTTGATGCCAATTGATGTTTGATTGATCTTTATTCAAATCTGATGTCCAATTGTCTATTGGTATAGAAACAGTAATGTCATGGTGAGAAAAGAGTTTGTAAAACTGTGACAGAAATGTTTTAAGTGAGAATGAGCATAGTTTTAGTAATAAGGGAGGAGGGAAGTTTTGGAAGTTATGGATATGGATTTTCCTTTTTATGGTCTCTTTCAACTGTATATGCTGGTAGTGACAGTGACGGGGTAAGTTGTATGTCTGTTTGAGAAGGTCAAGGTTCATGAGAGAGCTGCCACTGAAAAAGCTGGTTACTCCTCTCTGTTTCCATGCAGGGACGTTGACGGGTTCCTTATTGATTTTAAACATAGGGTTATGCCAGATAGGGGTGAGAGCAGAAGGAGATAACTTGAGGTTTAGCATGTAATTTGCATTCCACCTCACAGATAGTCTATTCAATATCAAGCCAGGCAGAATTGGAGTTTTTTGACCAGTGCCGAATATACTGAAGCTGGTGGGAGAGAAAATAGTGGTAAACGGTTGGTGCATTGGGGCCACCATATTGTTTGGGTTTTTGGAGTGTAGTTATTTTGATTCTGGGCTTTTTGCCTTTCCAGTAAAATGTATTTACAATTGAATTTAGAGAGGAAAAACAGCCCAGGGGTGGATTAACTGGGATTATGACAAATAGATAAATTTATTTTAGGAAGAATTCATTTTGATGGTGGAAATGTGGCCAATTAAAGAGAGTGGGAGTTTATTCCATCTATCCAAGTCTTCTTTGATACGATGTAGAAGTGGGATAAAACTGAGTTTAAATATATAATTTGGGTTTGTTGAGACAAGGATTCTGACGTATTTAATAGACTGACTTGTGTGGTTATAGGGTAGACCCTCAACCTCAGCATCCCAGTCAAAATGGCTTAGAGGCAGAATCTCAGATTTAGACCTGTTGATGGAGTAGCCAGAAACCTTGCCAAAGATGTTAATCAGATTGTGGACTGACAGGAGGGAGGCTGAGGGATTTGTTAAATATAACAAGATGTCATCGGCGTATAGACTGATTTTATGATGATGTGAGTTGGTTTTAATGCCTGAAATTCTGTCACTGGGGCAAGTGGTTCTGTGACAAGTGCAGAAAGTAATGGTGATAATGGGCATCCTTGTCTAGTACCTCTGTTTAGGTTGAATGATCTAGATATTTGTCCATTGGTTATTACAGATGCTGAGGGTGTGTTATATAGAATCTCAATCCAGTTGATGAGTTAGTGTGGTTCCTGCAGATAAAGTTGAGAAAAATATTATTGTTTTTCTTATAGCATGTACACATATGACTCTTAGCAATCCCCGCTGTCTCTAAAGACAATTCAAAGTTTGATTTGGACAACAGTTCCCATAATGTTCACCCAGACTATGGGGGTTTGGAACAAGCCATGGAAGAGGAGAGTGATGTTTTCAAACTGTTGAATTACATCGATTACCCAGTCTGTAATACTGATGCCCTTTTTAAGATGCTTTTTAAAAATGCAATGTGCAGCTGGACAGTTTTTGGTACAATGAAATCACGAGGTTTTCTGCTAATAACTCCTCATCTAAAGAGAAACTTGTTTGGTCCATTGTACCTCTTTCATAACTGTTATCCTCTGCTGGTTATATCCAAAACTTGATATGAAAATTAGTGCAACTAGGATGTTTTTGTATCCAAACAAAACCATTGAGTCAGATAAAACGTATTTTGTCCTTGCCCCCTCACAAGTTGTGATTGGTATAGTCTAGACAGAGTTCTTTCTTGGTGACACCATTATTTTGACATTACGACTCTTAGTCTCCCCATTTTAACTTCAGATTACACTGCCATTTTCCTTTTCATTTTCTAAAATCCAAACTCCATTCTAAGCACTCCCAAGTACGAAAGAGCTAGCTAAATTGTACGCATGCTGTTCCATTTCTTAGTCACCATTTGAGGCAACCTACTGTACATACAGCCATCCATACTAACTGAATTTCAACATGGTCCTTATTTTAACAGGAGTAATTCTAATTAGATTTGAATTGTTAACAAGCAGACATTTAGCCAACTAAGCAAACCTAGCTAATGTTGGCTGTCTGCCTATGGCATCAACAAGCTGCTGCAAACAGATTGTATAGCATCATACAGATTTATGAAACATAGTTTTTAATAATAATATAATAAGACACTGATTCTACACACTAATTAAAATTATATTGGAGGTCAGGAGACTGGATTACAATTGAAGGCTACATGCCTACAGTTATGTTAGCTGATAGATAAGAGATGGCTCTAATCAAAAACACTAATAACCTACCCAATGCCTGCAGGCGACTTACCTCCACGTGTAGATTATCCAGGCAGGTATCCTGGTACGCATGGGTACCCACGCACTTATCCTCACGTGCACGCGCGTTTCTGCTGGGTTCGATTTACACGACGTTTGTAGCGTGACTTCAGTGAGTCCTCAGGTGATCTTGGTCCTTGTTTTCTGTTCATATTAATGCACGGCACCCAGTCTGTATACAGGTCCGATCTTTAACCTAAAATACAGTAATAATAAATATAGCACCATTAACTACATTTCAGTAACATTTTACAGAAAATGTGCAAGTATTGTACTATTGGAGATGGTTAAGAAATGAGATTAGAATCTGATTTTTAGCCAAGAAATAACAAACAGCAACGTAATATCAATATGAGAGTATACTATTACACTACAGCATTAGTTAAGATAGTAGCCTAATATTTCACCTAGCTGAAAAGAAATAAGAAGAACAGACGCGAATGTTGTCAAGTTTCTTGCCCTTGAAATCCTGGTTCAGTTTGGCCAACAAACACAAACGGCTTCTTTCCTCAGACAGGTTTTTGCACTCTTCTCCTTGATTTGTTACTACTTTTGGCAATACATAACACTTCAAATGTTTTTCCCGGTCCGACCGATTAGCACGGCCTAAAACACGACATTAATTGACCATTTCCAGCAGAAATAATCAGAAAAAGTTTGCCAGTTCGTTGCATCAGTGGCATTGTTTACGTTCAGTATCGCCAATATGGCCGGCTTCCGGGTTGATGACGTGTCGTGAAAACACACTTGTATCTTGTTTGTTTAATGAACAAACCCGCCACTGATATCAATACGGACAGGCTATTTAACTATGTAACACGTCTGTATAATGCAATAGAGTTCAACAGCACCGCAAACTACATCTCACAAAATGATAACAGATAGAATAGAATAAAACGTTGTTGTCCACCAGCGTGGAACATTTTCTCCAACTTACCCAAACATTAAAGCAGCACAAGTCAAGAACATGTAGCACATAACAAATAACATATAGAACGAATGTTGCAGCAAGACAACAACAACAACAAAACAGTTTGGGATGAAAAACATTGAATCAACACCTCTTTAAAACTGAACATTATAACCTTCATGAAGGCTGGATTGGATTACATGTTTTAATATTGTACTATATTTAATTCGAATCACATTGATTTCTTCACTAGAAGAATCAAACTCTACCAGGCAGATAACCGTGAAAAATCAGTGATGCAGGAGACGTCTTGCTTCCAGAAGTTAAATGACAAATATGACGGAGGAGGAGACGATGTCAGTTTAAGAATGTGATTTAAGCACATCAGACACAAATTATTACTCAAAGCAGGGCATTTTGATACATCTTAAGAAATATCTTGAGGAGATCTTTAATGTTGTTTGTAAAATTCTATTCTGACCATCTAATTATGATCAGAAGCATTGGACATTACAGAAACCCAGCTTGGTTTAACAATCTGTCAAATAGCACTTTTGAACCCAGGCGCCAATGAAAGTGATGGCAGGATTGGAAGAATTGTTTCCCCAAAACATTTTGACTGCACTTTTAATCATCAGGCTACTGGAATTATTCCACACTAATGTCCCACTGCACTGACAGGATCCCCCAGTGTCTGAAGGTTAAACATGATGAAAAATAGAGTGTTTAATCTCTATCATGGTTGAATCTCTATCATGGTCATGAAATGTCTGTGGGAAGCACAGTGTGAAAATTTAACATTGAAACAGTTTTTGGTGGCTGTAATTATTCCTACCGTTCATACTGGCCATGAAAAGACCCCTTCCCAATGCACTTTCAATGTAATCGATGGGGCACAAAATTCACAACCCCTGTTTTGTGCAAAAATGTATTCATAAGTTTATCTAAAGTTAATAAATTCGCATTTTTAAAAATACAATATAGTGCTGAGAGAAGGTTTTAATAGGCAAAGTGACTGGAAACACCTGTGTGAATGGACCATTCAACAGGATGGTTTGCATATATTTCAATGGGCTAGACAAGCAATAATTGTAATATTCTCTAATATCTCTGTCTTACATTCCACCGTGTAGCTGGATAATACTCAATGCTTACCGCAGATGATAAAACAAACACATAATATTAAAATATACACGCAATGAACATTTATGTTTTATTCAACTCATTTACACAAAGTGAAAAAATAACTCGAAATGTAAAGAAAGTCATCTTTACAAGGAATGTTTCAATGGCAAACAATAAAAACATGATTCAAAAAGTGCCTCTTTTCACATCTTTGGTCATCTACCAAAAGTACAGCTCGTTTTGATTGCCTCTAAAGACTGAAGAAGTGCTGGAACATTTACGGGACACTATGTTTAAACAAATACAAAGTAACCATCGAGGACTTTATATCTAAACCTACCTCTAAACATCTCAGGTGTCTGTGACTGCTCAGTAATACATGTAATGTCACATCTTCTCCTCATCACTGCACTCTTGTGTCTATATTTATGGCAAGGTACACACAGAGGCACATTTTATTGACAGAAACAGAAATATTAAGATCAATATTCTCATTCTGACTTACGTTAAGTCATCGTCAGGGCAGTGAACAGTATTACTGTCAGTCAATAATTTATTTCCATTATGTGTCCACAAATGAGTTATGTGACGAAAAACAAATGTCTACATTATGTTTTATCTATTAAATAATATTTTAACACTTTAAAAATAAACTTATCTTTAGTTATATTTTGGACATAAATACATACGTCACACTCTTTTGAGAAAAAACGTAATTTTACCGACAAATACTGTCATTTATGGCATGTTTTTCTGACGCACCATCATTCTCACTTCGATATAGAGGTAAATAGCTCACATATAATACTGTCCAGGCAATCAGAAATCATAATCCTTATAAATGGTGGCATTTACAAAAAAATAACAAACATAAATAAAGCAATGAAGATTACTGATCAATAATTTATTTTAAAAAAAAAAGTTTTACAAGGCCACTCCAGGCTTTAAATGAGTCCTTCATTGTTCACAAACATGTTGTTCACTTTCAGTCCACTAGGTGGCCCTGTTTCCCTACATATACAAACATGTAGGTTGGTTCAATTTTCCCTGGCCATCCTGAAGAGACCGTGTTCAGGTTGTATTCACAGAAGGCACACAGTTCAGAGAGACTTAATAGCTCAAAGGCCTTGCTGCAGTTAGAGGAAGTTATAAATTGTCATTAAATTACAGATGGATGATTCAAACAGGAGATCTGTTGATTCATTGTCCAAGAAAAAAAAGGAAACTCCAGTTGTATAGGTGGATTCCTCAAGCTGTTCAATCAGTTTTAATTAATCTGAATTTTATGTCGTCCTTTCTAGAGCAACGAAGGGCTCTGAGTCCTTGAAAAGTAAAACATCTTCACATTTTCCATTAAAGGAATAGTTCTACATTTTGGGAAATGCGCTTATTCGCTTTCTTGCCGTGAGTTAGATGAGAAGATTGATAACAATCTTATATCTGTATGCTAAATATGAAGCTACAACCAGGAGACGGTTAGTTTAGCTTAGCATAAAGACTGGAAACAGCTCGTCTAGCTCTGTCCAAAGGAAAAAGAATCTGCCTATCAGCACCTTTTAAAGCTCACTAATTAACACCTTATGTCTCGTTTGTTTAATCCATACAAAAAACGCAATGTAAGACAACTTTAGGTGTTTGGCACAGTTTTTACCATAGCTAGCTGTTTCCCCTTCTGCTTCCTGTCTTTAAACAGCAGCAGCACACAGTAGCATATCTCATAGCCCCATGTCTAATCACTCTTATCTCTGTATGTTATGAAGCAGCAGCTGATTAACTTATCTTTGCATTTGGCTCAGTCGAAAGAAAACTAAATATTTTTCTTTATATTTCTTCACTATTTCGGGCCAAGAAATATGTCCAGCATATATCTACCCATAAAAGTCATCTATACACTTCGCTTTTTGTATGGATAAGACATATAACGTGTTAACTGGTGCTGGGAGGCAGCTGTTTCTCCCTTTGCAAGTCTTTATGCTAAGCTAAACTAATCCCGTCTCCATATTTGGCACATCGGTCTTCTTATCTAAATCTCGGCAAGAAAGTGAATAAGCGTATTTTCCGCAAATGTTGAACTATTCCTTTAAAATGTAGTTCCGATCCGTTGAATTTATCTGCAGTATTTCAACTGACCCGCTTTAAGTCTTCAGGTCTTCTTGGAGTTTGAGTTTTGCGGTTGTTTCTGTTTGCGGAGGTGAGCTTCGATCTCGTGCCTGAAGAACAGCATCCCCAGCTGGCCGTGCGAGGCCTCGTTCATGGCCTTAGACTGCATGCACATGCGGTACTGGTCTGGTGGGAGCTCATCGGCGCAGTGTTTCTCATGCCACAGGTGGAACAAGCCTCGTGACGGTGCTCGGACCACCAGGAGGTTGCTATGGAGGTACTTTCTGTACAGGTGGACATCTTCGCCTCCCCAGCCTTTGATGTCGATGTCAAAACCTCCTGCAGATAAGAGAGCAGAAGGGGAATGCATGATATAAAACTTTATCATACCATCACAGGATGTGTTATGTGAAGTGGCGGTTTTGATTTGCAAACGTTTGAGAAATGAATGTTGAATGCTGATTATGAATCCCGATCAGAGTCTATAATTTGTGATCATAATCAGTTTTCTCTCCATCCGGCCTGATCTGTTGATTCATGAGGCGGCGGTGAGGAACTTTTGAACAGATCCCGTGAACTGCAAAACGTTTCCTGATGAGGCATTATTAAACCTGCATCTTTGGACTTCTGAACTACTCGTGTTTCCTCACACGTTGTGTCTCTCTGCAGTTTTATTTTGATTATTCTCTTTGTCTCCCTTGTTTTTAAACTTGTGCTCTAGGGCTAAACAGAGATAAGAGGGGAATTTGAACCCAACAGATAAATTGTTCATTTTTGTGTGTGTGTGCATTCATGGCCTAAATATTGCATTGTAATTTCTGATGAACATAAAACTGCAGGAATACAGTAGTTAGATATTTTAGGGAAACACACTTATTCCCTTTCTGAGAGAATATTGATATGTCTGTATAAAGCGTAGAAACAGGCTAGCAGGCTAACTCACAGATTATCATTTAATCTGTACAAAAACCAAAGTGCTAACCTGATAAATTGTAGTTTTACAGGATGTCACTCCACCTAAACTTCATTATTTTTATACAAAGTAAACAAACGACAACAAATGCTCCAAAATAAATGACAAAATATGTTGCTTGTCCGTATCCTCCGCAACGACACATACTGTATAAGCGTTTTCTGATCTGACGCCACTGTCGACACGACACCATCGTTTGTCAGCGTCTTCCAAAACTGTTACAAATCAACATTTCAAAAATAAAACCATTTTCTCATCTGGCCCTGCTATGGTTAAGGTTTGGTTAGGTTTAAGGAGAAAAACACCGTGGTAAGGGTTAGGGATAGGTCATGGTTTGGGTTCAAATTACCACTTCATTAAGATTAGGGGACCTTCGTAGTCATGGTTGATGTATCAGGGAACGACCACGGTTTTGGTTTAAAGAAAAGTGGTCTCCTGTATTTAATTTATATTTTGTTATAATTCTTTGGCCTTTGTCGCTTTATCCTAAACAGACGCTGTTTTGGGGCATTTGCTGAAATGATTGATACTGTTGTTTTTCGTGGGAGGACACTCTCGATGTACAACGTGTTAATTAGTGAGCTTTAGAGGTGTTGGGTTGTATATTTTAATCTTTGGACAGAGCCAGGCTAGCTGTTTCCCCCTGCTTCCAGTCTTCATGCCAAGCTAAGCTAACCCGCTGCTGGTTGAGCTACATATTTACTGTGCAGACATGAGAGTGGTATCGGTCCTCTCACTTGTTAATTTATTTTCTGTTGCCATTGCAACAGCTACTCTTTCTAGGGTCCAAACAATAGTAAAAAAAAAAAAAAATTACTACAACAAGTAAGTAAAAGTAATATTAAAAACCTATGCATACATATTTACACACATAAATACTTTCATATAACTCTCTGCAAGAAAGTGAATAAGTGTTTCCCCAAAATGTCGACCTATTCCTTCAAACCAGATTTCTGGTATTCTTGGAGCCTTGTTTAACATTTCAGGACAGTTAAGTGAGAGCATTTGCATGCTTGTGTGTGTGTGTGTCTGGGCCCCAAACAATAAACCACTTTGAATTTCACTGTAGCCTCTAATTGATTTCACTTTGGAGGGAAACTAAATTGATGTAAATCTGTCTTGAGAGCCAATATTCCTCACCTAATGTATAGATGGAGAGGACATGGGGCTATGAGATATGCTAATATATGCTGCTGCAGCTGCCACGGCTGCTGCTCAGCGCTGTTTCATGCAGAGTAATATAATAAAAACTCCTCCCAGTTAAAAAAGTAATGAAATATTGAATTATTTGTGTTCTGATGTTTTCATATCCATTAAGCTATGGCACCATTAACAAAGCAGAGTGCATATTTTGGTAGCCATCCAGGAAGTCCATTTCTACCCTGCGTTATGTAACACCTCTGCACAGATAATCAACCCCCAAGAGCAACGGTTTATAAATTCCTGCATTGCTAAGATGCTGTGATGGGCATGACTGTGGTGCATGTTGTGTTGTAAATGTTGTTCTGTAATTATTACCTATGTTGATGAAGTCGGACCTGTATTGGCAGGTCATGCCAAAACCAAAGTCCCTCCAGAACCCGGTGTCTTTCTTGATCACCTACAGAGAAAAGAATCACAAGTCTTAGAGGGCCTACGAACAGAAACATATCAGCTTAACACACACAGGAGGCACTTCAACAGGAGCTCGTTTCTGTGCATTTATACGCTTAGCAGCTGGAGAGGGGAAATATTTATAAACCTCCCAGCGATGAAATTGAAAAGGGGCTTACAGAGCTTTCGAAAAAATGGAATGGGAGAGGATAGATTTGATTGGTGTGTGTTACCAGCTGTTGCTCCACAGGTGGGACGTGTTCAGGACCTCCATATATCAGAGTGGGGTTGTACTGGCTGAATAACACCGGGTAGAACACCTTTTTACCTAAAGGGGGCGGGACAGTGGTGTCAGTCGGACAACACTTAAGCTGGGTTCACACTACAGGAGTTTTGGGCCGATTTATCCCCGACGATCGGAGGCGAAATCTGGTCTGGGACCGTGGTTGATACCGATGTTCGGCCAATCTAATCAAACATGTCTGATATTTAGGATTTAATATCGGGATGCTTACGTCAGTACTTTACATTCGGGAGCACAATAGCCAATGAGAGAGACAACTCTACAAGGACATGCTGATGGTGTTGCCAAGCAACGGTAGACATTCCAGCCCTTGAGGGTAACGTTAGCTAGCATACTAGCTACTGTTGACAAATGCTAAAACTGACATAAAATCGTTAAAATCACCTCCAGTTCTCTCTGAAGTATTGACAACCTGTGTTGACCACATCTCCCCAAACATTTCCTCACCTAGACTCTTGCTTCTGCTTTTGTTTCTTCTCAATTTAAATCATGAACGTTACCAAAGCAAGTTGTTGCACCACCTCCGTCTCTATTTTTTGTGTACGTCTGCCCTCCCATGAGATCACGCGAGGTGGGACATCCCTTCCTCTGGCCCGATAATCTTAATAATATCCTAATATCCTGATGTGCCATTATTTTCAAATCTTGTAGTGTGAGCATGTTTGAGATTTGAGAGAAGAACATCTGTGACGATTCTCTTTAAGTGTGTGATGCAACATGATTTCAAAATCGGTTAGGATTGTAAAACTCCTGTAGTGTGAGCCCGGCTTTAACCATCTCTAATTACATTTGAGACATCTACAAATGCATTTTGACTTTTCATAATAACAATCTGATCACCTGGATTTATAATTCAACATATCTGCAATTGCATTCTGGGTAGTAGGAATAACAGTTCAAGATGCCTTCAAATAGATTACGACTAGTCATAAAAGCCTTTTAAGATATCTATGACATCAGAGAAATCATTCTGCTGTTTGTCATTTATTTGACTGACGGGATTCACATAATTGATGTCCACAAGGCATTTATGACCAGTCAAAACTTTAATTCAAGATATCTGTAATTACATTTTGACTAGTCAAAATTCAAATTTGAGATATCTCTAATTACATCCGGACTAGTAAGAATCGATAATTGAGTTGTATGAAGAATCTAATTAGAAATATCTACAATTCAATTTTTCCAATCTGAAACGTGAATTCAAGATATCTCCATTTAAACCATGACTAGTCAAAGCTTAAATTGAAGATATCTTCAATGTTGTTTTGAATAGTCGTAATTTCAGTTACAGATACCTTCAATTCAGCACATTTAAAGATAACTGAATTATCTTTTTGGATATCTGAAAACTAACATTACTAGTCAAATTCACAATAGAAATATCTTAAATTGAGATTACTATACATTTTTAGTACATCACAATTCCCTTCAAGATATCTAACAAAGGAGTTATGGATATCCTGAAAAAGTTATTTCTGGAAGCTGTTTTAACATAAAAAGGTTTATTTGGCTGTCTCTAACTTTATTTGACATATGTACAAACGCATACTGACTAGTCACAATTACAATGTGTCTAGTCAGAATCATAATTCAAGATATCTGCAGTTGCAATCTGGATTGCAAGAATTATACTTAAAAATATCTCCAAACATATGCACTGCAACGTAATTGTAGATATCTTGATTTACAGTTTTGACGAGTCATTAATATATTGGGGATATCTTTACTATTGATCCTGTCAATCTTTTATATGTTAAAACGGGCTTGCCATAGTGTGTGTATGTATGTCTCACCGGCCTGTGTGTTGAGTCGGCAAGTGTTGAGGAAGTCAGCGGTGAAGTAGATGTCCACGTCGCAGAAGAAAAGAAGCACGTTGCCTCCCTTCCAGGCTCGGGCCCCGACGTCTAGACCCCGTCCCCGAGAAAACTCCTCGTCCAGCTGCAGCAGAGTGTAGTTCTTAAAATTAACTTCTCTGCAGAGACACAGAGACAAAGATGGTGGTGGTGATGATTATGGTGGTGAGACAGAGAACCAGAAGACAGTTTTCTCACAGAATGAGAAAATTCAATATTATAATTTTGCTGAATTCATTCAAAACAAAAGGAACTTAATCAAACCCTCCCTGGTGAAACCGTCAATGTGACAGAACTGGAAAGAGAATATATAATATATTGTCTTAAAGCAAAAAATAATTTCATGGAGGATTACGAAGATATTTTCACTTATTGTTACATATGTATAAGGGCATTTCTTTTCTTGATTCTCAATATTTTGCACTTTTATTTCTTTCATTGAATTTGGGCCAACTTTTTTTTATTCAATTTAATTCTATTTTAATTTCCTTTTTATTGTGTTGTTTCCTTTTCTGTTATTTTCTTGAGTGTGTTGATAAATGTTCTTCTAAATAATTTCTTTGCCTTATGTAACCTTATGCACTTTGAATTGCCTCTGGGTTTGCATGCCTACATGCTTGGGCAACATGTTTTTCATCTAAACTTCAACAGCCAATAACTCAATTGAAATGTACTAGAATGAATGAAAAAAAGAGAGACAGACAAAGAGTAATTGAAATAAAAGCAGAAGTTAGATGTCGATTGATGATTTATGTGTTGGTTGAAATATGTCAGAAACTGAATGAACTAATGCAGATATTCAACAGGTAATCTTGCTCATTCTGCACCTCAGCTGTGAAATCTTGTTTTGTCCAATCTGTAGCCAAATGATCATCTTGATTTGCATTTTGGTCTACTTCTGTGTATGTACATAGACAGATTGAAGTTTTACATTTTTACTTAATCTTGAAGCCCTGTCTTATAAAGGGGCCAAAGCCCAAAATCCTGTTTAAATACCTTTATTATTTCAGTTGATACTGTGCTCAAATGCTGCCTATTCCTAAATTTGTGTTTAATCAAATAACCACAAACCAGTGGTGGAAGAAGTATTCAGATCTTTTACTTAAGTAAAAGTAGCAAAACTAAAGGTAGAAATAATTTGTTACAAGTAAGTCATGTATTCCAAATCTTACTTACGTAATAGTAAAAGTATTAGCATGAAAATATACTTAAAATACCAAAGTAAAAGTACTCATTATGAAGAATGGCCCATTTCAGAGTAATGTATATTATATTACTGGATTATAATTAGTGATGCATTAATGTGTACAACACTTTAATGTTACAGCTAAAGGGCAAATCTTAATGATTTTACATACTCCCGGGTAGTTTAACCTAATATATCATAATTTATTAGTTGATTTATATTTTGTATTAATAATCTAAATCCGCAAAGTAACTAGTTACTAAAGCTGTTAAATAAGTGTAGTGGAGTAAAAGTACAATATTTGCTTCCAAAATGTAGTGGACTAGAAGTATAAAGTAGCATAAAATGGAAATGCTCAAGTAATACAAGAAATACGAAGTACAGTACCTGAGTAAATGTACTTCAGTTACTTTCCACCACTGCCAAAACTAACAAAGAAGGGGCCAGATAGTTTTTGTACTGGTTGACTTCTAGGACTCACAACTGATGATGAAGCTGCCATATGCACTGTATCCAATGGGCACCAGAGCGGGAGGAACCCAAGGGTCAATAAGGGCCCGTAGTACAATTTTGCTCTGGGCTTCCCTAGTGGGTTAATCTGGCCCTGGTAATCCTGGGCCAGGAGGTGTTCTGCCTTTTATGCCTTTAGTATTTTCCACCCAAAGATTAAAACATGATTCCAAAAGTTCACATCAACACAACGTTTTGTGGGCTGACTTCATTTCCCAACTCCTCTCTCAGATTCTGCTCATACGGACAAGCTTTAACTGGAACCGAAAATTAATTGTACAGGACAACAAAGCATCCTCCATCACTGGCCTGAAGTTTTTCTAAGGACGGGGTGAGAGTAAGGAGAAACAGCTGGATCCAGATGTACACAGCTGTGGCTTTTTCCTTAACCATAACAATTCACACTGTTAGTGACTAATCCTTTACTCATGCATGCACAGACTCACACACACACACTTGCATTGACTTCAAACAGAAGATACTGAGGAAAAATTGGTTCACATGTCTCTGTTCGAGGCAGAACAAACAGGATCTAACCTCCTTCATCCATGTGATGTTGGGTGACATAACACATGTGAAACAGTAGAGAGAGCAGGTAGACAGAGGCAGACATACACAGCTTTGTTAGAAGAAACCAGGATGACCAGAGGAAACATGGTCAGTTTGTTTTTGCCAGAGGCAGCTTGAATCATGCTTCCCACAATTCCATCTAGCTGTGACACGTGTGTTTGTGTGTGTGTGTGTGTGTGTGTGTGTGTGAGTGTGTATGTCTGTGAATAATGTGTATCAGCCTGTTTATTCATGTGTATTTCTGTGTAAAAGCCTTTGTCTCACTCCCATCCTTTCAGCCTCTCCCATAAATAAGACATAATAAAACCCTGGGCCGGCAAATTTGAGAAATAAGTAAAATATCTGGAACAATTACAAGATGTCTTGATGTAGCTACCCGTATGTGTTTAATGTGCAGTGAGTCAATACGTCTCCAGTCAGAGTCTCCACGTCTGTCTACAGTTTATGAATCCAAACCGAGTCGATCTGTTTCAAAGTCTACACAGAGTCCCAGGAGAGGTTGACCCACCCGCTGGCACTAAACTGTCCACAGATGGCAGAGAGAGAGCACAATAGCTCTGTTTGTCTCAAACAATGTTAACGCAATAGCAGCTATATGGGCCGGGGAGCTCATTTGTCAAGAGATGAAGAGAAAACAGTAAACTTTCAAGAGGAGCGTCGGAAGTGACTGAAGAAGCAAATGTGTTGCTTATGTCTTGCAAATTAACAAAATAAATGTGATCAAATTGAGATTGTATGTTTTGTTTAAACAAAAACATTATGTCCTCTTTTGTTTTAAAAGGAAAGGAATAGACATTTTGGGGAATATGCTGATTAGCTATCTTTCCAAGAGTTAGAATGAGAACATTGATACCCTAAACTAATCTGGGCCCTCAACAATAAACCACTTTGAATTTCACTGTAGCCTTTATTTGATCTCACTTTGGAGGGAAACTAAATTGATGTAAATCTGCCACCTAACACACCGATAAAGAGGACATGGGGCTATGAGATATGCTAATATATGCTGCTGCTTAAAGACAGGAAGCGGGAGGGAAATAGCTAGCTTGACTCTGCCCAAAGGTATAAATCCACCAATCAGCTAAAGCTGTTTTTACATTTCAAGATACTGACTAATGTATACATCTGCATGCTTTAGAAGTGCTTATAGGTGGATTTTGTTACCTCTGGAAAAACTATGGCAAGGTTTTCTCCTGCCTGTTCCCAGTCTTCATGCTAAGCTAAGTATCTCCTGGCAGTAGCTTCATATTAAGAATACAGATATTTTGAATCTCCGGCAGTGATTTAAAAATTCACCTGTGCATATTTCTGTTTTAAGAGGGACGCATTTTTATGGTGGCGATATTTTCCTGGTTACCGATATTATTTAGGGGAAAATGTAATTATCTCTGAAATCTCCAGAGAGATTCTATTATTCACCCTGGTAAGTGCATGGTGTGTGCGTGCTGGCCTGAGCTCCTTAGGTGTTTAAATAACTCTCAGATGTTTGTTTCCACTTACCCATTTTGTGAAAAAATTGCAAGCCCAAAAATGTCAACACAGGCGCTACTATTGTGCGTCAAGTGGAAAAGTCCACTTAAGTCCTGCAATATATTTGTTTCCTAAATTACTTTTTACATTGTGCTCTTTTTCTTCCTTCTTTCCCACAGGCATCAGCACCCTTATTATGGCCTAAAATAGTCAATTTGTTTACTGTAGGCGTGATGGCTGGTATCTCGTAGGACTAAATTGCTGAAATTGTGTCAGAGTGAGAAGCCTATAAAGAGCTGTCATGTTGTGTCTGAGCACCAGGTCTTATCCTGTTAGTTTTGCTCAGGACAGGGAGGGGAGACCAGATTTTCTTTTTCCGTGTCTCTTTTCTTTCTCTGTGAATCTGTGTCTCTGTGTAACCATTTGTATTCATTTGCTTGTGTGTGTGTATAGCTTGAGGACTGCAGATATGGTGCTTACTGAATGTGAAAAGTCTCAACTGTAAGCCCCTATATGTGGCCATATCCAGGCTTCTTTTCAGTCTAAACACGTTTCCGAGAGCATTCTTGCTAGTGGCAGTAACAGAGAAGACCCACTGTAAGGAAACAAGCCGCGAAACATTGCTTGTTTGTCGCGGTGTCAATGCTCGCAAGCTAGCGAGTAGCTTGCTCATTAGCAAACATTGAGTAAATACGCAACCTGCCCTTTCTCCCACATTTACGTCACGTTGTGCCAAGCAGCACTTTCTTTGTGTTTGTATCTGTGATCCTGGACACAGAAAAGCGGGATCCCAGAAAGTTCAACAAAGATCTTCTCCACAGACATTCTTCCACTGCAGGTTAACACTACACTTACTGTTCCACCTCTATGTCACTTTTGCTTTGTCGTTTTTTTTCCGGCAAATCACTACGAAGTTTCCATGGGAATTCTTCCCTCACTTGTATTAACGTTACAAACATTCAACTTCATGCAAATGAAGTTTTCTGCGTCACTGGTCAGTCCTGTGTCGTCTGGAATCCCTTAATGCCTTGTTAAGTGATTTACTCATGTCTGACAGAACATGAATGGGGTGAACGTTGCGTCGTGCCGCCTTCCGTAGGTCTTTACTGTAAATCTTGTTGCCTGGTAAATACATTTCACCTAAAGAAGCTAAACTGCTTCCATTTCCTCAACATCTGTCTACGTTTTTGAAGCAGCATTGTCAGCTGGCAGCTCTCTTTTATCTGTGATTTTCTAATGCCAGCAATAACTTTTAAACAACACATTCTTCTTGCTTGTCTGTCACCTGTCTGCTATTTACAGAGCAGGCAGGCTGGTGTATCCTCTATTGTGCAGAAGAAAGCTTGTTCGTTATAGTGAGCGGAGGTATCAGCAGTCTGTGCATGTAATGGAGAGGTAAGTGCAAGCTATAAAAAATATAGGCTTGTTGCGATCACTCTCAGGCTCAGCCCATCAGGCAAGAAAGCTACACGAGTTCTCAGCAGTGATTAATTTACAGAATGGGCCTGTATTGGCGATCTGTAAAGACACGAGCTCTCTTTAAAATTAATATTGGACAGCTTTCAAAACTTCTCTAAGATTTGTTTATCATTTCATCCACTCATAAGCTTCCGTTCTGGTCAATATTATCCTCTCGATTCCTTAAAGCTGACAGAGGCACTTCAGTATGGGATCATTCCATACTTGTTGAGAGTTGTTGACCCGTTTGTGAACTGAATCAACTGCCACAACATAACATGAAAGGCTTGTTGGAGAGGCTGTCGCGAGGTGTTACAGGAGAAAGATGAGGTTGTAGCTGAGTGACAGGATGATCTCATCCTTGATTTCTGTCTGTCCAAATTTCTGATCCTTCTCTTTCATCTTAACGTACTACTTCCTTTGAAATCCTTGTTGGTGCTCTTCTTCCGTCCTCGGAATATATGTATTTTTATCAAACTTAGCTTTGCTCTCCCATCTTATCTTCCTTTCTCACTGTTTATCCCCTCAGCCATCGCCTCTTCTCTGCTTCTGAAGAACAGTACTTATTCATAGGTATTCACTGGTATCTCTTTAAAACAGATCACTCATTCTCTCTCTCCCTCTCTTGTATCTTTCTCTTTATCTCACATTATTCTGAATCATTATTCTTGAGCATGTAAGGCTCAGAAACTTACATGCCCCCGATAGTTTGAGCCTGAGTTCAGGCTTTGAAGTACGGCTGTGTAAGTGATATACTTGAAAGTTCAGCAGCTGAGCCTATCTATTTTAAACAATATCCCTGGTGTCCAGGCAGAACGCTTGAAGGCTGAGGCTCAGATTTTCTGGAGCATCTATCTCCTATAATCAGCTTTTGTTACAGTAGAACTGGCTTGGCTTTTGGTATATACACCTTAATAATTAGCACCTGCAATAAAAACTTACGCATTTTTTACCCCCATTTACCCCATTTCGATAGGGGTTTGAAAGCTGATTGAGATCCAGGACAATTTAGATCTTGTTTGACTCATGGGAAATTTCCCTCAAGTGGCTTATAATGGCTGTTGATAGTCTAATAAATGCTTTTTTTTTGGAAGAATGTGAGCAGGGACCCTGTGCTACTAAAAAGAAGAGTGTGACTGCATGTGATTTTACAAAAAAGAACAAATAGCTAGAGGTTGTTTGGGAGCAGACACAAATCAAACCAGTTTCTAGAGGTGAATTTAATTTGTAGGAAGGGCAGTGTAGAATCAGATCAGCCATTAATGATGCCATCACTGCTGGGAACAGATATTGACCTGTTTGTGAGAGAGAGAAAGAGAAGTGTGTGTTTGTGTGTGTACTTGCACTTGAACTGTATCTTTGTCTGAACCAATTGGAGTTTTAGACCTTCGAAGTGAGGACGTTTTGGCTGATCCTCAACTCTTTTAGGGTTTGGACTTGGTTTTTAGGGTTAAAGTTGGAATTAGAATCATCTGAGGTTAAGAGCGGAACAAAATTATCATTTGTTAATGTTTGCATGCATGTGTGCGCAAGACGATCACAAAATATTAGTTGGTCAATAAAAGACAACTGGGATAGATGATCATTTGAAGTCATTTATCAAGTAAAATTAACCAAAATTGGTTCAATAAAACTTCACAAATGCAAGGATTGTTTGTGCTTGGCTTTTAGCCATGCCTCTACGGATGACAATGTCTTTCTGCCTGTCAGTCTGTCCACTACTGGATGGATTGTCATTACATTTCGTATTCATGAATCCCCAGAAGATAAATCCTAATGACTTTGATGATCCTCTGACTTTTCCCTCGAGCCCCTGCATGAGGTTCACATGAGGTTTTTAGTGAAATTTCTTGCTAATAAACACTAAATAACTGATAAACGATAACTCAGTAAAGGAAATAGTCCTAAATTGCAGCCTCTGCACCCTCTGTGAGCGAATATGCAGTTTGTGAATGTATCTGTGCGTATACACTGCATGTGTACATCTACCTGGGTCCAAGAGAATTGAACCACAGGTAATTATTGTCCAATGATGATAATTCCCATTCATTTCAACCACAGTCTGAAAGTCAGATAAAAGAAAAGAGGAGTACAGAGTTGATTAGAGGTACTGATTCACACCGGGATTGTTACTTTTGTTGGCACGCAGGAAACAGGGGAAGGACCCAAATGCAGACATTACAGGCAGATCGGTGCAGTTCAATGACTTATTGTAGCTTACAGGCAGGTACACCGTTTGGTTGGCAGGCAGAAAAGTAACACCCAGGTAACAGACAGGCCGGCAGGCAGGCAGGCAGATAATGGTTCAAACGGCAGGAAACTAAAAGCAGGAATGAATATAGCAACTGTGATGAACTGACCAAAAACAAAAGAATCACACCGACTACATACACAAATAAGGGAAGGATAATTAGACACAGGTGAAACCAATCAGGGCGGGGCAAACTATCAAAACTGGAGGGAAAAGCAAACAGAGTATTTCAAAATAAACCAGAAATAACTACCACACACCCGCAAACCATGACACAGATAAGCTGCTCCTTTAAGCAGTCACTCCTTTAATAATTCTTTCCAACTAAAATAGTAAAGTTTTGTTGTATGTTTCCGTGTTCTTCTTTCCATGTTCACAGGCTCTGATTCTGCCTTCTTTACACTTCACATGACGCTTCACTTCAACTGTATTTAATGCTGCCTTTTTTAAAAATCTTTACAGTTCCCCTTCAGCGACAGCAGCAGGCAGAGACACGGAGGGACAAAGAAACGCTGTGTGATACTAGAGATAGGCCAACTGATTCAAGGCCACACAAAAACCTTCGGGGCTGGGAAATCGACAAGAATCACCATAGCAACCCCCTCAGGGAATGTGTGGCTCAATCCACAGCGGATCTGACTTCTGATCAGCCGACAGCGATCGTCCCCAGCGGTGTGGGTGTCGAGGTCCATGTGAATGGTTTAGCATGAGTCTGGGATGATCACAGGCCTCTTGTAATTTATCTGTGTTGGCTGGTAGCTCTCAACTGCTCAGTGTGGGTGGCACACTGCTCCATTATTCATCAGACAGATGACGGGCTGTGGCAGGACGCCAAGCAAGGAGGTGTGTGTGTGTTTTGTGTGTATTTCGTGAGGGACAGAGACAGATTACAAAACATGAAGAAAAGAGGTTTATGGTGTATGTGTGGAATTTTTTTTATATAATAATAAATAATATAATAAAGAAAATCATAACAATAATAATAATAATTGTTTACAGTGTCTGCTTCTGAGAGTGGGTGCACAACTGTGGCAGTATTCATTTCATTACATAAGTTTCATTCCGTATTGGCCCTCTAATTCAAAGATCTGTGGTTCCAACCCACCTGGACGTGTTCTCCAGAGTGCTGCGGACTTCGCTCATCTGCTCTTTCCCGAAATACACCACTGTCAGATGCACCCGGCCGTCCTGACGCACGCAGACTTCCCTGTACGTACACACAAACACACAGAGGAAGGAACATTATGGATGTAAGCGAGCGGGGGTGCGGGGAAATAGCTCTGTGATCAATTAAGTTTTGTTTTTTTTTAAAGGCCTTTGTTTGGAGGATTTATTATTTCAAGTGCTGAAATGATTAGTCCAACAACAACTCAGATAATTGATTTTAAAAATCATTCATCAAGAATAAATGTCAAGCATTTGCTGGTTTCCGCTTCTCAAATGTGATGATTTACTGCTTTTGCTGTTTTATATCAGTGTAAATTTCATCTCTTTGGGGTTTGGGATGTTAGTTGGACAAAATATACATTAAAAAGACGTCACCATTGGATGTGGGAGATTGTAATGTTCTGCTTCCCGACATTTATAGACTAAAGGATTCATTAATTAATAAAAAGAAGACAATCTAATTGACAATAAAATTATCTTTTTCAGCTATAATCCTGGCTGTCCTCATTCTGACTCTACGTCAAAGCACAGGGAGAGACTGTAGGCGAGTAAAAGAGAGACCAGCTGGGAGATGCTTGCAGGCACTTTGATGGAGACATGTCAAATATATCACACACGTGCTGAAGATAATTCACCTCCTCTCCCACAGCACACGCACATTTGTCAGAATTTTCCCCAGAAGCACGTCTCATAAAACACTAGATGAACACAACATGCTTAAAAATGACTAAATACGTGCAGAGGATACTGAGTAGCCATGCATAATACAGTTTTTACTGTCATTATAGATACTATTGTGTTAAAGGCTCTCTCCACATGCCGGCATTGTTAGAAGTAAATCGATTTTTTTGCTGGGATCAGATGAGGCATTCTTCATTTTGCCACTGGGACCACAGTGTAGTATCATGTAGTATGAGCAATATTTTCTTTTTAAACTACAGTCAGTCCAGCCTGTCTGCAAATGTTTGCAGTTTGTTTGTGTTTGTGTGAATTCACATTTTATCTCTATATTCTGCACTTGGGAAACATATCACATAGTGCATCATAAATGCTGTTCGGTCTAAATGTGAAAAAAGAATATTTGATAACCACGCAGTTATTCACCGTTATCACCCCGTAAACACACACTCAGACACGCACACACACAACTTCTCCTGGTACACCTTTAATATGGATGAGGGTAAAGTGTTTGCTCAGCGACTTGCCGAGTCTTTCAAGTAAGTACACTTCTTTCCATGCTGTAAATCAACTACTGCTGGTCTGCCCAGGGGGGGCATTTCATTGGGCTGCAACACTGCTACTAAGTAGGATTTACCATGTAAAAAGAGCTGTGATAAGCAGCAGCGGCAGCACAATAAATCACAGACACTAAGGAGGATGTTTCCTCATCTGACGGCGACGGACTGTGAAGGTGAGAGAAGCACGTTTTCTTATAAACTGATGAGATTTGACTGCATGTCAGCCCTTCATAGTTTGTCTTTCTCAAAAATGCTTCATGGTTTTAGCACGTACACATAGAAGCATGAATCTACTTGAGATTTAATGGCTTATATTTGAGATGCTTATTAGCTATATGCATCAGAAATATGTGTGAAATTACATTGCCTATGGTCATGTGGTGAATGATAAAAACTGAGCTGGGATCTGTAAGGCCATCTTTGTTTATATTTTTGTCTGAATCATTTAAATCTCTCACAATTGTTTACATTCTGATTATGCCGACCAGCAGCGAAATAAATTAACTGACAACACTACATGTGCAGTTTCAAAATGTTAACTACATGTTTCATAAAAAAAGGAAAAATAGCCTCTCTGATGTTAATTTTCTTTCCTCTAATCTCCCAACTCCTTGTCCCCGTCTGCCTGATCCCTAATTAAAATGAGAAACTGGGTTTAAATAGCAGAGTATCACATTTTGCTGAATTAGTTACATGTGACACAAAGAACCGTCTAGAATAATTTACTGTGGTGCTTCTGTTTATGTCACATTGTTTTTGTGACTTTGCAATTAACAGCTGGAAACAGAGTAGAGGAATCAAAAATTTGAGAAAAGGCTCGATTGCTGAGTCTCACCTGAAATTGTGCATGAACTGTTTGAACTTGTCTGTGCGTCTGGACAGCGGGACGATGATGTTGATTGGGACGTTAACCGTGTCCACCCTCTCGTTTTTCACCTTCATCAGCGGTCCAAAGGGACGGAAGAGGACCAGGCGCCTGAATTCATCACTTGACTCCCCTCTGAAGGTCAGCTCATATAGCGTCCCTTTGTCCTTCTCTGTACGGGTGATACCTAATGGGTAGACACAGAGACATGAACTCATGACCAAACTGACTGTACAGTGCCAGTGACAGTGCTTGTTTGTTTGTTTTTGGCGATAATCAGTAGCTGTATTTATGTACAACAGTAATCTACAGTCTATAAGTTTAAAAAGGATTATTTGTGGTTTTAAAAGCTGTCTCTGTGTATCCTTTTTTGTACAGATTAGCTGTTTTCACCTGCTTCCAGTTTTTATTCTAAGCTAACTGTCTCCTGGCTACATCTTCTCATCTAACTCTGTGTATTTCACAAAATGATGAACTATCCCTTTAAATCCTGTAGCTGCAAATACATAACTACTTTAAATTGAACTTCAAGTAAAATAGAAAATAATATGATTGTATATTGACATTAACTCACATATTAGCTTACAAAGATGTATAAATACTGTATGAATGCAGGACAAAATGTAAATGCAACCCAGGACAAAATCCGTGAGTTTAAATGTCAGATTTTGTGTTTCTGTGCCTGTAGTTCCTCTGTCTTTCTTTGTCGCAGTGATTTTGTTTTTCCTTGTTTTCTCCTGGGCGCAGCTTTTGATTAAATCCCTTGAGATTTCTGTGTGCCAAGGATCATGTTTTTCCCAGTTAGTTTTGAAAATCTAGTCTTGAATATGATCTGAAAAATAAACTTTTTTTTTTTTAAAGGAACATACATTTTAGCATCAACTTCATCATTATTTCTTTGTCAACAATTCTCTGTGACACTGTTTGTATATGTGGGGAGAGACAGAGGACATATGAGGCCACAGGAGACATTGTCCATGCACTCAGCTGCTGCTGGGCAACGAGCCATAACTGTAGTTACACATAAAACACACTGACAACACACATACACTGAAAGAGAGGCTATTCTGGTCATCCAGAACAATTTTCTTGTTGGAGGTCTTACCCCAGCTTGTTCCTCCAGAGAGAATTTGTTTTCAATTACTCTGCTATTACAAGGATTATTACTTGCAAATGAACCTACTGAGATCGGTGGGTGCAGAAAGAAAAGGAAAATGGACCACAGAAAGTGAGAAGGGAGACCGGAGAGAAAGGAAACAGACAGGGAGAAAGAGGAAGAAAACACATCATTGGAAAGAGACACTGTCTTCAAAGAGTTTTTGGATGACAAAAAAAAGAGCAGACAGACAGACAAGAGGGAAGGAAAGGAGAAAATGAAAAAAGAGAACAAAAAGATGCCTATGGGCAAAGATTAACAGTATGATAGCTGCTTGAAATGAAGGTTGTTGTTAAGTTGGCCAGCTTCCAGTGATGGGAAGCCTCATTTCCCAGAGGGACACGAAAAGCTTTAATATAGTAAATATGCTGAACAATTTAGACTAAATGCCCTCACTTCCTGTCTCTGTCTGTCTGTCTAACTGCACTTTTCTGTCCCTTTCTAAGGACAGGAGCTCAGTGGTTGGCAAGTTCATTTTGCATACCTCTACTGTTTGTGTGCAGTTTCAGCTCACTAGCTTGCTAACGCAGTCCTGAAAGCTCCGTGAAGATGCTTTTGTCAGTCTGGCAATCTAAACTGCCTTTCACTTCTCTGGCTGGTTGGATAAATCCCTGCTTGTTCAAGATTTGCACAAAAAAAAGTATGTCCTTTGAGGAGTATTAAGAGCAAAATATGAGCAGGATGGACTCGGTATTTCATTGAAAGCAAGCTGCCTGCTGTCTTGTTGAGGAATTGTAGAGGCTGTTTATGTGAACACACACAGATACACACAATTGTACATCTATTAAATCACCTTCACACACATAAACATAGACTAAGATTGCATGGGACAACACACACACACACAAGCTCATACACATGTAAGAGGCTCCATATAGTGACCTATAGCTCATTTCCTCCGAGACAGGTACCCCTATTACTCACTTTAAAACCTCCACCCACTCACACGCTGAAGGTGGTGACCTTCAAAGAGCAGAACACAGCAGATAAACACACACACACTAAAACACCATGTTTGAAAAAAATGCTCCACTGCGAATGAGGAGCAGCTGTGTTCATTTCCTGAGGTTGATCAAGGCGGAGCAGAACTAACTAGGAGGATATCCTGGCTGTACTTGTACACAAACACACTCACATATTTCTGACCTTTCAGGGATTCATATACAAAAACAAAAAGTTCAAAGTAACCCAGGGTTGAAGAAGAAAGCGGAGAATAGTGTTTTCAATATCCAGGAAATTACATTTATATGGTGCTTATTTGTTTCCCTAATAAAATGTGGTGACAAATGTTACGTTATTATCTACAAGACAGAGAGTGGGCGGCCGTGGCTTGGTGGCAGAACGGTTGCCTCCCAATCGGAAGGTCAGCGGTTCGACCACCCAGCCATGCGTCGAAGCATCCTTGAGCAAGATACTGAACCCCAAAATGCCCCCGAAGCTGCGCCTTCGGTTTGTGAATGCTCTCATATGTAAGTCGCTTTGGATAAAAGCGTCTGCTAAATGAATAAATGTAAATGAGTAAGGTTGCTGTTAACACACTTTACTCAGAGCTATGCACAGTCCAACATAAACATCTGTTTTTTTCCACACATGTACTCTGATTGACTAAGCCATCTTGTGATGGTTAAACCTTAGTTAGGTTCATGCAACAAATGCACTTAGGTTAAGGTTAGGGACAGATAGTGGTGTCAGTTAAATGTTAATAAACACGTTGTGTCTAATGCTTCAAGTTACTGTGGACTTCTTTCTGTATTAAACCAGACCACAATCTTTCCCTAACCTTAACCAAGTGTGATCAGTGCCTTAACACAACCATACAAATGTTGAATAATGCTGTAGTTGCTATGAGCTAATATGGTATTGCAAAATCGATATTTTGGTGAGAAAAAATTAAATACATTGTCAGTGAATGTTATGCTCAAGATCAACATTTTCAGACTTGCCAGATACATTAATTAACATTTCCTCAGGCGGCATTGTATTTCCTTCAAAACATATTTACTGTTGCAAATTAGTGTATGTAAACATAATATTCTAGGAGACAGGGTTGACATTTGATGTGTCTCACCTTCTATGAAGTCAGATGGTGTGTACACTTTGCTTGTTTGAGTCTTTCCCACTGCACTCCTGCTGTCTTGCTGGGGTGATGGCATGTTGAGGCTGTGCAGGGCTGTCTCCAGCACCTCCCCCAGCTCCTCTTTCTTGTCCTTCCTCACAGGCTTCTCCTCGGGGTGACGTGTCAGCCCCATCTCCAGCTGGTACACCCTCTGCAGTGTGAAACTCTCAAAGGGCACCACCGCGTACTCACTGGGTAACCTGGTGCCGGCGGTCACCTCGGCCTTCGACAGCTGGCTCCGCAGGAATTCCTGGAGGACCTCTTGTTGGCTTTTGGCTCCCTGATCCTCCCCGAGACCACCTCCCTGTGATCCAGCCCCAGCTTCTTGTCCCTCTGCTGGGCCCCTGGTGGCTCTATTCAGGCTCTCCTGCACTCCTTTCAGCTGCTGGCTACGCTCCTGCAAAGCCTCCTTGAGTTGAGCTATCTGCTTCTTCAGGGAGGAGATGTGGAGGCGGTGCTGCTCCTCGCGCTCTTGGAGAAGCACCTGATAAGACTGAATACCAGGGGGTCCACCGCTTTGAGCAGCGCTAGCTCGAGCTCCTCCTGCTCCAAACATCGGCCCTGTGCCCCCCAGGCTGGGGTGGTTGGGACCAGCGTGGGGTAGAGAATGACTTAGTGGAGTGTCGTCAGAGTGCGGCGGACTGCAGGTCATCACATAGAGGAGTGACAGGGAGCAGCAGAGGAGCACCAGCACGCCTCCAACACGGGAGACCCAAGCTAGCAGTCCACGCCGCAACATCACTGCATGTAGCATCAAAACTCACTCCTCTGAGTTAAACAGCCATCCATACACACACACACACACACACACACACACAAATATTATGTAACTTCACACACTCCAGCCACGATGATAACAGTCTATTATGTTCCATCACCCAGTGAGGAGGCCGGTTACTTATCGGTATGAGGTAATTTAATCTGAATTAGGTCATTGCTCCACTGCCTGAGATTGCAACTTGTTTTGTCATTGGCAAAGTGAATGTATGATGGTCAACAGCATGTAACGAACACTTTCTCCCTTTCGTTTGATCCAATTAGCTCCGTGGTCTGCTAGAAGACATCATTACATTGTTACATCATCTATCACTCATATGTGACTCATTTGTTCACATGTGCTCTGACTCTCTCAGTCAGTCCGTAATGTCCTCTTCCTGTCTGCCCGCCTGTTACCAAGCACAGAGAAAGTGTCTCAGGAAACGACTTGGAATGGTTGAATATTCAGCCACATCAGCCCAGATGAAGCAGGGTGATGCATAGAGCAAAAATGCTACGTTTCATGAGAAAGCAAATCCTCGCTGGTCAGCGGTGGTTTCCTCATGTTGTTTTCCTTACAGAGAAAACAGAAAGGAGAGAGACAGAGTGGTTCGTCATTAGAGAGACAACTATTTCTAACATCTTGACCTCCACAAACTGTATCACATCAACATTACTTGTGACATGTTAGTTTAGGATGGAAGGGTTTAACTGCCTTCGCCAAACTAAGCATTCCTTCAGGACTGCAGCTCCTGGAAAACAATGTTGTCACATGTGAGAATATGAGTGCAAGGGTGAGTGCCTAAAAGTGTACAAACGACAGTGTATGTGTGTCATTGTGAGCGTGTGTTCAGTGGATACAGAGGAAAGTAACTGGGACATATCCATACATCTACAGTATATATCTATAGCTGCAGAATATATACAGTGGGTGACTTAATGTGTCATACTGCTAGACTGCTCTCTATTTATTTATTTATTTAAGTTTTATTTAACTGCAGTGTCTCTTGAGCTGAAATGATATCCTTGTCTATTTAAAACCATTACATTCATCAAGAAGCTTTTTTTTCTGTCGTGTTTGAATGATACAAAGGAAGCGATTTAGATTTTGTTTCTCTGATTATGGTTATTTTAAGCCTAGGGCTCAAACCTACCTCAATTAGAGGGGTCACATCCATTAAATATGAAGCTAGAGCCAGCAGAGGGTTAGCTTAGCATAAAGACTTGAAGCAAGGGGAAACCGCTAGTCTGGCTAATTCGTACAAAAAACAAGTGTACAAATGACAAATTGTGGTGTTACAAGAGGATACGTGCTGCATAATTTCTTAGCCGGGCACAGAGACTTCATGGAGTCTTGTCGTCACTGAGAGGTTGCCAGGCGACCAGCGGAGACTCCAGAAAGTCACTGCCAAGAAATTGTCCTGCACATAACACGTGCTATGCTAGCCTATTTCTCCTATTTCCAGTCTTTATGCTAAGCTAAGCGCATTCATAGTGGTTTCAAGTTTCTCATAGAACTATAAAACGAAAAAGTGCATTTCTTAAAATTTCGAACTATTGCGTTAAATAATAACACTGCAGCCAGTTGTATGTAAGCATAGCTTAGCATAAAGAATGGAAACACGCTCTGGCTTACTGTAACAAAATACACCTTCAAACACCTCAGGCTCACTAATTATCATAACTCGTTTGTTTAATTTGTAAAAAAAAAACAAAGTGTAAAAATGACAAGTTATAGATTTTGTTACCTTCGGACAGAGGCATGCTAGTTGCTTACCTTGTTTATAGTCTTTATGCTAAGCTAAGATAACCATCTCCTGGCTCTAACTCCATATTTAGACATGAGAGTGGAATTGATCTACTCATTTAACTCTCGACAAGAAAGCCAATAAATGTGTTACCCAAACAATTTATCTATTCCTTTAAGGGAATAAGAAAGAAAAGGGAAAGAAAAATAATATTTCTGATACACAGAATTATGTTTATTTTTTCTGATCCTTAACTGATCCTTCAAATTAAACAATCTAAGATGGAAAAATCACTCGATGGTTGAATTGCTCACACGTCATGACCTCAGTAAGGCCATAACTGAGGTTTGGCCCCAAGCCAAAAAGGTGACAATAATGTGATCATCAACAAATACGGCCACAAATAAAAAAAATAAGGAGGGTAGATGCTATCTGATATCCAACTCCAGTACAGAAAAGGTGTATTTGGATGTGAATAGTATGTGAGCATGTGTGTATATATACATATATATATATATATATATATATATATATATA
>CM022482.1:18802654-18870796 GCA_011952105.1 Coreoperca whiteheadi | reverse complement strand
TATATATATATATATATATGTATGTGTTTTTGTGGGAAGGTGTTTCAGTTACAGTATGTATCTGTAAATGTATCTCTGTGTATCAGTCTCTCTTGACTCCCCACACAGTCAGCTCTTTGACAGGACTGCCTGAAACTGAACCTAATGAAAGGATTAGTATATGGCAGGAGTGAATACTGGACTGTGCTCTAACAGACGGCTGAATCAGGAGAGACAGGGCGTCTCTCCAGCAGGACCTCCAATGCCGACTTAGAAAATGTTTGAGGAGAGGCTGCTCGGGGGAAGAGTGGGAGCTGGAGAGCAAACCATGGCTGCTGTGATGGAGTATCATCTTGTCAATTACAGGAAAATCCCCATGATGTCATTATGTGAGTCCATAAATCCTCAGTAAAATATGGCATGACATTAATGGCTTAATCACTTTCTCTGGTTGGTTCACAAGCAGCTCTCGTTATTCTTGTATCCATGTGATCACAGACTGGGAACCTTAAAAATAATTACATCACTTCTCCCAGATGACTTTGGCTTTCCCGTTTTCATGACTTCCTGTAACAAACTACACTTGCACTAACGCCAGCGAAAGTAACCACAAGCCTTTTTCTCCCCACAACTTAAAGCATGCACTTAGTTTTGACATTGCAAAGGTCAATTTGCCTTTTTATTGGGGAACAAATGCACTACTTTGAATTTTTAACTTCAGTAAGACTCAGCAACAAAGCAACATGTTTATCTTCACGCAATCATAAAACAAATATCAGTTATCAATTCTAAAACGATAAACAACTAATCATATAAGTAATATAACACATTTTCTTCACATATCTTTTATGCCAAGACATCTCTCTCTAAATATACACTATATAACACAATACAAAACAGGCCCATCATTTTACAATAACTAATATCTATGACCAATGGATCTGTTGATTATTTTTCCAGTTAATCATTTTGTCTGTAAAATGTCAGAAAATAGTAAAAAATGCATGTCACACATTTCCAGAGCCTAAGGTGATGGCTTTAAATTGCTGTTTTTGTTGTAACAACAACAATATTCACACAATTATATCAAATGTACAATTATATACAACAGAGAAATTAATCAAATCCTCACATTTAAGAAACTGGAACCAGTGAATGTTTTTCTTGATAAATGACTTAAAGGCAATTAGCTAGCTTAGCATAAAGACTGGAAACAGCCTGGCTCCGTCCAAAGCTGAAAAAATCCACCTACCACCACCTTAAACGCGCTAATTAACACGTTATAGCTGAGTTGTTTAATGTGTAGAAAACTGCAATGTAAAAAGTTTAAAAACTACAACTTGTGGATTTTGTTACCTTTAGGCAGAGCCAGGCTAGCAGTTTCCCCATTTTCAGTCTTTGTGCTAAGCTAAGCTAACCGTCTCCTGGTTGTAGCTTCATATTTAGCGTACAGACATGAGAGTGGTATTGAGCTTCTCATCTAACTCTCCCTGCGGTGGCTTTATGCCCCCTCCAGGGGGGGCTTCCCATTTTGAGAACCAATGCTTTAAACAATTAATTTATCATTGCTGTCAATTAACTTTCTGTTGATCAACTAATTGACAAATAATTTCAGAATATAAAATATATAATATATATAATATGCTAATGTCATACATCACAATGAAACAATAATGACGCATATCTGTATTTGAAAGCGCTGTATTTCTTCCCCTGTGACATTACTGAGACGTGTTACTTTTAGAAACAATCACCAAATATACCACAAACACAATAGAAGTACAGCTCATCTGTGGCAAAGCAGTCCATCCCTGTTGTTAAATTACCAGGGAAAGCTTCATCACTGAAAGGAGGCTGGTGTGACTGAGATTTATGAGCAGAGACTCAGAGAGTCAAACCTCTGAGTCTCACTGGGAATGAATGAGTTGATTCAGTCCTGGTTATTTGACTCCCCATGGGGATAGGCGTGGCACAGGAACACTGGCAGCTAAATAAGCATGATTTCATTCGTGGTGTCTGTACTTTCCTGCTTTGTGTTACCGTACTTGTGCCCATATAATGCTTATCTTGTGTTTGATGTGGGATGTTTATATTTACTTACAGATTGTGTAAAACATTTATTTTTTTTATATTACAAATTATTAAGAAATCCATCAAAGAAATACTTTGCATCCCATTAAACTAAACTATTTTTGCTAGCCAGTTGTGTAGTCTTAGTGTCCTTAGTGTTTTAGCTGTTTAGGGATGGTCAGTTGGTCCACTATTTTTTTTCTAGACTGAAATATCTCAATAACTATTGGATGGGTTGCCTTGAAATTTTGTACAAATATTCATGATGCCCTGGGGATGAATCTTAATCACTTTGGTGATCCCCTGACGATCCCTATAGCACACAAAATTTTGTAGACATTCATGTTTCCCAGATGATGTATCCTTGAGTTTGGCAATCATTCAACTTTTCCTCTAGCGCCACCATGAGGTTCACATTTGTGGTTTTGAGTGAAATGTCTCAACAACTATTGGATGGATTGCTATGACATTTTGTACTGAAATTCATGTCACCCTCAGGATGAATTGTAATATAAAATGTTGATGATCCTATGACTTTTCTTCTAGCGCCATCATTAGGTCAAAATTTCAATATCTCCAATCCTTTGGTTTATGGCAAAATAACCTGCAGACCTGTTGACATTCTCAGAAGCCAAGACAATGTAAATTCTGTCATCTGAATATTATACAGAAAACATTTTCAGATACAACCAAGAACCAAAGAAGTCAAGATTTCCAGTAATCCCAAACAGAGGAAATTACATCATTTGAATGCGTGACTTACCACAACACCATGCCCTGACTTCACCCAGTATTACCACATTTGTTTGTACATTATCACTATTTTACAATACATTCACAGCAGCAGCCAATTTGAACAGAAACAAAACTGAGTGAACTAGACATGAAATCGAACAGTTCCTGTTTTTTCTCTGTGTGGAGCTGTGACGTCCCTCTGTAACTCTTGGTCAGTAGCTGATTTTTTTTGGTGTTCCTTTTCAACCTTAACTGTTCATGCAACTCCGACACAGCCTCTATTAAAGATCTCATGGAACCGCATTTGCCAAAATCTTAGAAGTAATACATCTGCATGCAACATAAACACTGTCAGACTTGTTTACCAGCAGGGAAACAAGGCAGAGGATACATTTTCTCCACTTCTTGAGATGACATAAGTGATAAATGTGTTTTCCCCCTTAATCACATATTTCACCCTCTGAGAGAGACAGAGATGAAATAAATTATGTCATAAAGAAGAGAAAAAGAGAGAAGAGAAAGGGAAAGGGAAAGAATCAGCATTTAGTGGCCAGAGATGGTTCCAAAGCAGAGCTCTGCAGCATCTGGTTCAGCCTCCGAAATCACTTCCTCCCCTCCTGCTGCTACTTCCTGCCCACAGGGCATTTGTGTGTGTGTGTGTGTGTGTGTGTGTGTGTTTGCTTCAATTTGTGTGTATCTGTGTGTGTGTGTGTGTGTGTGTGTGTGTGTGTGTGTGTGTGTGTGTGTGTGTGTATGTGTATCTGTTCCACTTGCAAGGAAATTTTTAATGTTACCCTCTTAACACCTGTTAAAAGTGTTTTTGGCAATAAGTCAGAATGGAAAAAAAGGGTGTGAGAAATGAGAGTACTGAGTGAGGAATAGGAACAGCAGGAGTTTAGTGTAGGAATGATTTTCTTCTCAGTCCTCTACCCCATTTCTGGTTGACAGTCACACTAGTACAGCAGAAATCACACACAGGCAACAGTCTATCTGTGTGTGTGTGTGTGTGTGTGTGTGTGTGTGTGTGTGTGTGTGTGTGTTCCTCTCTGTACTGTAGCCTACACAGGTCAACCTTTAAAAGTCTGAGGCATTTGAGAAGCAACCTTGTGACCCTCTCATTACGACAAATGTAGCATCTCAGCCCTGCTGTTGGATTCAAATAGCTGATTCTCTTTGCTCTCTGCTGATATTTAATATATTCAAGCTCAAACAGGCCAATCTTAAAGAATAATGTATGCACTGACTGAGACCATTCAGCATACGCTATTTTCGAAGGCAGACACACTCTGCAGATGCATTAATTGAGAGGGTTTGAGTGTGTGTCTGAGTGAGAGAAATTGCAGGAAAGAGAGAAAACCGACCACAGGATGGCAGAAACACAGAGAAGATACTGTATATCTGCTTTAAAGGATCTTATTAGTGTTCAAGAGTTTTTGATTTTTAATTATTTTTCCTTCTGTTCCTGGGAGCCGTTGCTTTGTAATCTATTAGTAGACTCATGAAATTTGTTTGAGTTGTGTAACCCATCAATCTGCTTTCACTTTTTGTTTAAAATTACATAATCATTGTAAGGCTGCTCAGTTTAAGGGGGTACTCAATTGATTTAGTGTTGCTGTCGGGTCTGCCTCTGTACATACAATAGTATCTGGTTAACTGCAACAGTTGCACTTCCATAAAGCTGGTGGACTTTAAATAAGGATCTGCTCAGCCGAAGCTGAAGCGGGACTTATATTTGTGCATCAAGAGGGTGATACGTAGCTACAGAGCCTACGTTTAGGTACACCGTGGCTGATGTGTACCCTCTCAAAAATATAAACGATCTTGGTGGAGTTTGCTGAGAGTGAAAACAACGTGAAGCAAGTTTTGCTAATTTATTTTCTATTTTTCAGTAACACATCTACAAAAGCCATTTCCACCGCAAACCTTCTGCTCACCACAAATGAACGAACGAGACAACATAAATACAGCGACTGCATGGAATAGTCTCTACTCATTAATGAACTGAGGTGGACACCCCATTGTCGATTGTATCACAACGCGAATGAAAGAATGTAAACAAAGTTACTGTTGGAAATATAATTAAAGCACGATCGTGGCCTAATCATGTACTACACATCTGTCGAGCAGTGGCACTGTCAACGTGCGAAATCTGATGCTGAACTATACTTACACTGTAGGTCTTGTTAACACCTTGCATCAACTACTGTATAAATCCAGTTGAAGTTATCCTGACTGTTAGTCCCTATAAGCGTTCGAGATCCAGCGTTCGAACACTCAATTGTTCATTTCACATAATGCAACCAATAGCGATTCTTTGATTGACCATCCCTGACTGATAAAAGCCCAGGTCATTCAAACCCCATTCCCAAAGATTGGAACACAGGCTTTTTGTTTTAAAATGTGTAGCCTTTAAACCCCAAGCTGAAATTACCCCTGATGACATCATCATAGACTTAACAAAGCCGCTGGAGACATTATAGCCTACAACTGTTTCCACAGTCTGACAAGTACTCAACAATGATGAGTAAGCTGATCTTGATATGTAAAATTAAAGGAGTTCCCCTTTCACAGTTGACTGGTTTGAACCGTCTGCACATTACCTCACAATGACACAACTTTTTTCTTTAAATGAATGCGACTTGATGTTAAAAATGTCGAATTACACAACTAAAGAAAGTTTGGGAAAGCTGCTAAGAGATGTTCATATTGTACTTTAATTAATGGAAACCAACAGATGCCTAAAACAAAGTACATTCAATTTTCGTAATCGCAGTGGTTTGCAAAATGATTAGCTGTTCCGTTAAGTATACTTTATTCGGCTAAAACATGCAAAATGACTGTCATGGTCTTTTAGAAAATGGCAACTCTGCCTTCTCTTTAAACTCCTAGTTTCTCATCCAATACTCATCCTGAGAGTACACGCATGTTAACATGAGAGTGCATGGACGCATTAATCTTTTACACAGCAACCCTCCTCCCATACCCACCCACTCTCTCTAAGTAAGTGGCCTCCGTGATCATTACACACAACCTGATAAACCACAGCACCACGCATGTTTAAACTCCATGCTGTCTGCCCTCTTCTTTCTATCCTGTCTTCCTACAGCCTCTAATGGGCTGTGTATATGTTACAGGTCAAGGGTGTTAATGCATTGATGTGCATGTTGGCCTCAGTGAATGCCAGGGCTTCTTTTTCTCCAACAGCTCTGTCTGAACCTGCCCTCCAGCTATCTCACTGTAAGAATGAGGAACATCCTCTATGGAGGAAAACGAGGAGTGGAGAGGAAGAGATTAATTAAGATAAATTTAAAAACGAGTGGGGAAAAGGAGGCTGGTAACTATGCCCACAGATTAGTTGAGGGAACTATTAAGCAGGGAAGATCAGATACATGGTACGAGGAGAAAATGAAGAGCAGAGAGAAGTCAGTATAAAATGAGCATGTGGGAGGGAAAGATGGAAAGAGAAGCAGAGAAAGCTTTCTTTGATGTCTCTTGTCCCCTCAGGTGATTCTCCCTCCCATTCATTAGGGGCCGGTTTCCCCGGAACCTTCCTGTCGACGTGCCATCTGGAAGGTCCTTAAAAAACACCACATTACACTCCTCTACTTCACTACAAGTGGCCCCTGTTAACATTCACCCCCCACCCCCCAGCCCCCTCGCTTTCTCTCCTTTGGGACTCAAACCCACCCATTTCTTCACACAGTTGGGTTAGATTGTATCAGATGAAACTTTAATGGGCCCCATGGGAAAAATGGGTCATTGCAGCAGCAGAGACTGTAGACAGACAGACAGACAGACTGACATAGATGGATGGATAGATAGATGGATTTTAATTTGATTGATTGAATATGAATAATAATAATGAATTTAATGGTTAGTTGCAGCCCTAGCGTTACTGTACATTTTCATAGACAAGTTAAAAGACAAAACTGGAAATGTAACAAATGAAAAAATGTCACAAAGTCAGTATGATGATGCTAGTTACCCTAAATCACATTTGATTGGATACATTTATGTCTGACATAAGTCACCAACTATATTTTTACATTTTACAGGAAGAGAAAAGAAACATTTTTAACATGTACCAAGAGATAAATGAACAATTAACACAGAGGATTAGACCTTGGAAAATGTACTTTTCATTTCACTGTGTCTTTAAGGGCTCCTTATCAAAAATCTTTGTTTATATTATGTGCTCGTTATAATGGCAGATATATTTTCTCAGATGTGGATAGTGATATCATCTTTAAAACCCCAGACTCTCTTATCAAGAACATGGAGTGCTTTGTTAGCATTTAAAGACAAAAGTAGTATCTGTCAGCCATCATAAACAAATTACTCTGATTCCTTTCCAAAATGAACACAAACATTGATTTTAGTGCCAGTAGGAGTCAAAAATACTGATTGATCTCTTCCAAAAGCCAATGACACAATGACAGCCAACACCCAATTCTACAATGTGCTATATATGTACTGTATGTCTTTGCAGAGAGGGGAGATTTGATGGGAATTCCCTCATTCAGTAAAACACAATGAAAAACCACAATACAATTCTGATAGGGCAAAGCTCATCTCTGCATAATTATGGTGCAACATAATAAATCTTAGTTTGTACAATGGGACAGTGCCTCTGTCACATGCTTCACAGTTGCTGATAGTGATTTCACAAGTGGAACATAACGAATAGCTGATAATAAAGATGGCAAATGGACAAACAAATTGAGTTTGACACAAAATAAATAAATCCAGCGTGTCCACAAATTTGTTCATCTCAGCCGTTCACCTGCAACACACCATCATAATTGCACATCATCATCACCTTTGCAATTCTTGCCACTTGTGCAACAGAGGTCGCCTGAATCTAGCCTACGGAAATGTTTGGCAAGTGAGTTGTGAAAGATGTTACCAAGTGCCAGCCAAGTTCAATCAGAGCCAGAGCTCATTACTTCCCTCTTCTCCCTGGACAACAAACCACCACACAGATGTTACTACCAGGCTGAACTGTAGCATTTCTCAACTGAAGCCTCTTCGCATGCAAAAGTATACAGCTTGTGGTTTGGCTTTTAGCAGTTAAACAGGTTTTTGTATTGTTTATGGCAATATTTGTGACTGAACCTGCTCCAGCCTCGGCTGTTGATAATTCATACCGGTTCACATGAGTGAGACTGACAGTTAGCCCTAGAGGCAATATACCTTTCAGTGCCATTCATAAGCTCTCCATTTAATTTAATAGATTTTTATAAACCGGCATTATCTAAATGAGCAAGGGCAACTGAAATATCATCAGAGGTAATTTGTCAATATGCTGCAGGGACGTTACATTAGCGCTGTTAAAATGTTACTGGGTAAATGACGTGCGGGATTCTGTTATCTGATCTGTGAAACATGAGAATACACGCGCTCTGCATGTAAACAGAAAATAATAACACACACAGACGCACACTCCCAGACTTATAGACATGCACTAAACACACATGCAGGACACACACACACGCGCACACGCACACACATACACACACACACACACACACACACACACAAACAGACTTTAGCTTTTAGGCACATCAACTTTCCCAGTTAATCACTCATATAGGGTACAGGGATATACAGTAATTTACCCTGAGTATACAGTATGTGTACACTCTGCAAAGTCTTTCTCTTCTCTGCTTGCTAAACAATCTCAAATCCCACATAATCTCCAGTTTCATTCTACCAATATGAGAAAAACAACTCTGCCAGCTTGCAAACCAAATATTTCAGGGGTGCTAGGTGCCTGTTAGTGAGTGCACTAAGCAGGATTAGAGCAATTTTCCCGATAAAACCTCCAGCTCACGCAGTATGCTGTATACTGTATGCGTGTGTGTGTGAGTGAGATGCAGAGGAGCAGTGTGGAAAAGAAGCCTGCACTTTCACTGAGTGCATGTAATTTTATTATCTGGGTCTACCCACTAGAAATTATTGTTATTATAGTGTTGTGTTTTGTTTTTTTTTTATTCCTCCATGTGATTTTGCTTTCAAGTGACCTAAAAACATGACTCAGAGATGTATAACCTGGCTGGACATTAATAATATTTGCCAATAAGGACTGTTTCATTCATATTAAATATGACAGAAATGTGTGTATCCACTCAGTGGATGACCTCCACAGCACAGTTCTCAGTGAAAACAAACAAGCACTTAAACACACAGAAAAGCTAATTCTTCTCACATTAAGACACATTTTTGCCAGCATCTGCTTTCATAGTCAAAGTGTGTCCATAAAGTGCGTTACGGGAAAAATATGACTTGATTTAATTACAATTCATAGCTGTTTTTTTCACGATTGTTCCGGGAAAGTAGCTGGATATGTCAGATAATTACAGTAAACTTAAATTTAACATTGAGCAGGGTGAGAATGATCACCACAGGCGCGCTATTGCGATTATTTTTTAAATTATCGGCATGCATCATTTGTAGGCTAGTTTTCAGTGTTAAAATGCCCTCTCACTCGGCCAACTTACCTCCAGTCGTTGCTTCAGTCCATCCTGAGTGAAGGTTTTGTCCCGGTGCCGCGGTCCCGTCCCGCAGCCCTCCACGGGTCTACAGCAGACACTTGCGGAGTGCAGGAGCTGGTGTGAGCGTCTGTACGGCCACATAGCGTGAAGCCTGCCAGAGAGGCAAAACAGCACCGGAACATGAGGGGTGCTGCCTTCAAAATAAATACACCAGACTGGATAAAATTCTAAAACGCCAAATAGGGTAATCGTAAATGAACACACACGACTTTATCCTGGTTAAGTCACGCATGTAGTATAGATTTTTGCATGGACTAACTTTAGCTAACTTTAACGTTAAATGTTAACGTTAGCTTAACTGTTAACCTGATTTAGCTAACGTTAGCTTGGCAGTGTCCAACAGTAACAAAATTATCTACCCGCACCTGTAATGCTCATTAATTAGGCTACCAATGTAGCCTATATCTTGTTTGTTTAACCTGTACAAAAAAATTGATTAAACAAGCGCTAAAATAAAAATGTGCGGTTTTAACGGATGTTAGGTGCTGGAATTTGTCTTGTCGTCGCCATGAGGTTGCCAGGTAACCAGCGGAGTCTCCAGGAAGTTACTGGTAGAAAGGTCCTAACTCTCGCGAGATTAGGCCACAAAAGTACTTGGTTAGGTTTAGGAACGCGTACAAATCTTTCAAGTTACGATCAAGCTTAGCAAATCCATTGTTACCGTCTAGACACGATCCTGGATTTTATTACATTTGGACAGAACCAGGCAACTGTTTCCCTCTGCTTCCATTCTCTGTACTAAGCTAAGCTAAGATAGCTGGTTCCTGGCTGTAGCTATAGATTTACCTTTTCAAATCATGAGAGTGGTATCAATCTTTTCATCTAACTTGCACCATTTCCCCAAATGTCGAACTATTTCTTCATTGTTGCTATTGATTAATACTACAATAAAGGTAGACTAACAGTCTACAAAGCATCAGCCAAAAAGCACAACATTATCATCTTCCATTGCTGTAATACTAGTCACTAAAACATAGCTTTTTCATTTAAAGACAGTAATAATTGACCAAAATAAATTTATTTAATTATCCTAAAAATGTGGAATGGAAATCAGTAAGTATTATTTGTTATTTTTATGCATACAATTAATTTTGCCTCTGAAATGGGTCTGTAGTTGAGTTATCTACTTTAGATTATGAAGGACAGTGTCCTTATAATGTTCTTGGACTGTGATAATCATCACATTATGTTTCACACTGTGTTTAATAATATCGCAGTTGTTATAAAGGATCTGTATAAGTAGACCTACTGTTGGCCTCATGACAACAGTTTATATTCAGTGTGTGATACAGACATTCCCTTAATGTATCACATAATGTCTGTATCATCCCATTTTGTTGTTAATGTGGAACCTTTTAAACAATAACAAGAACCTGGCAATTAACCATTGCTGACATTGACATCGTAGACATTGGCGCTACTTCTGAATTGCTTGGTGTCCCACAGATCCCACTGCTATATGTGTACAACATTTTTTTTCTCTCTCCTCCTTAAAAACCAATATGTAGAAAAGTACTGAAGTCGTAACCCTTCCCTTTGCCACAAGCTGGAATATTTGATGTAGGTGACAAATACAAACTTTACCATACAGGATTATTACATCAAGCAAGGAAATAGTTCCTGTTTGAACCTATGTGATAGGGGTATATGTAAACAAATATATATATCCCTTTTGTTTGGCAATAAGTCTTTGACAGAAATATAAATGTGACATTTCTTATGTTTGGGGTCAATTAGACCACTGAGACAAGAAATCCAAAAAGATTTTTTCAGGATTTAGGTGTGATTGCACAAGGTGTGTTTCACAGCTGGAATCTCTGACACCCCAAACAGAAAGAAATGCCTCATGTAGCGGACTTGAAACATGGCATCAGCTCAAAATCAAGTCTATAAGCAATTCTCATTAAGTTAGGAGAGTCACGAAACTGATAAATTGATAAGTGTGTTTTTTTGGGCTGTTAAAGAGGACTAACATTTAATCCAAATGTTAGTTTGGATGCACTAGGTCCTCTTAACATTTTGCTAAAGTATGTGTTTACCCAACCTAAAATGTCAGAGTTGTTCACTGTGATCTGATCTTAATCACTGTTTACGTATTGGTCTTGTGCGGCACTTGGAAAGTTTCCATAGGCCTAGAGCCATCTTATTTTGAAGGTTCTGAGCGGAAGCCCTGTTCAGTAACACGGTGAACTTGACACTAGCGCTCTCTCAGTGCAGGGTCCGCCGGTCCACCCAGCTCTCCGCCTCCCTCCCTCCCAGCTCTCACATAAAGACAGCCTTGTTAGTTGATTCAAGACGTCGTTACAGCAGCAGGAAACACTACTGCCTTTCATTTCCACAGCCAACAAGAAGTCCGACTGACTCCAATAAATGTGAAGTCGACATAGAGATCCATCTTAATCTGACCTGACCTGGGAGGTTCTCTCTCGACTGGTGTTTCAATCAGGCAGCAGGCAGAAGGTAAATACAAAAATAAATAAATAAAATTGTGCGGATTTCAGTAATTGTGTGGTGGCTCGTGTTTGACCAGAAATCACAATATTCCCCTAAAGATTTCTATGTCTGTGATGCCAAAGAGTCAAAATTAAATGAACTTATTACCATTAGACAGTGGTGGAAGAAGTAGTCAACTCAGATGTTTTAGCAATAGCAGTGTAGAAATACTCTGTTACTAGTAAAAGTCCTGCCTTATAAATTTAGCACCAAATATACTTAAAGTACCAAAAGTCCCATTTTAGAATAATGTGTATTATATTAATGGATTTTAAATATTGATACATTAATGTGGTGAAAATTGAGCTAATTTTAATTACTATACTGTTTGTGAATTTCCCCATGGGGGGTCAATACATTCTTAACCTAAGTCACAATGTATTTGTTGATTAGATTTTTTATTATCACTATGAATCTGTAAAGTAACTAGTAACTAAAGTAATCAAATAAGTGTAGGTCTAGTAAAAAGTACAATGTTTAGGATTTGAAGTCATGAAGTATAGCATAAAAAGAAAATACTTATAGTTTAAGTTTAAGTATAGTATCTCAAAAGTGTACTTAAGTACAGTACTTGAGTAAATGTACTTAATTGCTTTCCAACACTGCGATTACACGACACAAAATTAGTCTAAATGTGCACTTATAATCATATTAATGGCTTATAACTGATCTATAAACCATTAGTAAATGATACAGTATTTATTAATAAAGTTATTAGTTTAGTTTGAATAACTTACACACTTATCTCTGAAAGAATTGATGAGCCACTTCCATATTTTTGGTGTATAGAGACAAAATAATGGGGAACATTTTGACCTTTGACCTCACATCATGACACACACTCCAAACTCTTAAAGCTGATATGATAATGCAATCACGCACAGCCTTACACCCACCAGGGCAATGTAATTTCCATTTAGACCTATAACAAGATAGACAGGCCATGAGGTTAGGTAAGGCTGCACCCACTGCCTTCGAACTCTCATATGACCAGATAACAATAGACCACAAGACCTGAGCATTAGAGATCCCCTCTAAACACATTTTCAGGCATATAAAAAATGATCTGCTTTGAATAATAATCGGTGTCAAAGTTCAATTACCTATTTTTAAATTCTTAAAATGACATCAACTCCTTCTCCCTCATTGAAACGTCCAGAATCTGAATATGGTAAATACTGCTCATTAGAAAGGTTAAAGGTTAAACTGATGGACAGAACATGTGTCATGCTTCGCTGAAGAGTCCATTCTCAGTGTATGTGCACTGGCAGAATCATGCTATGTAGACGTCTTAAACTGAGATTTAAGGTGAGCGCAGAGACACTTTCCCCATTAAGCAGATCAATGTGTCAAGTCTTCTAGTATCAAACTCTGCAAGTACATCATTCTGCACAGAGAAGCTCAAATAACCCAATTAAGTTGCAATAAGAAATACAGATTTTTGAGTGAAGGGGCTGTAGGATGATTGTCTGATCACCTCTAGATTCAACTGTAATTTATATTCCTCTAAATTGATAATACTGCTGGTGATATTTACTGGCGCAACATTTATACTATATACCTCTCAAGTGAAGCATGTGTGTGTGTGTGGTGGTTTAAACGCCCCATTCTCATGACAAAACAGCGACCCCACATGGTTGACTATGAAACTGCAACTCCCACAAAAGTGCACCAGAGGAATGAGTCACTCTAGATCAGTAAAGTTCAGTTTCTAGTGGATGTTACAATACATCAGATGTCAGTAGACCTGTCTCTTTCTAACATGCCAATTGGAGTATTTTGCTTCATTTTCCGTCCCTCTCTTCCTTGAGGAGTTGCATCATTTTATTCTGCGATATACCGCGAGATCTAGGAACGCTCGTCTCTGCACAGTTCTCCGAGACGTGTTTGTGATGAAGGGCGGCATAAATACACCTCCAGCGACCAGCCAAATGTATTCCTGAATGAAGCCTCCGGGTGTTGCCTGGTGTTCTTTGAAGACTTGCAGCATTTACTATTACAAAGCAGCCATACCTGCAGAGGCTGGCCTGTGCAGACTCACCATAGTGTCATCATGCCTGTTAGATGTTCTATGTACAAAGTGATAACAGCAGTGTCAGCATGCACAAGGGGAAAAAAAGGCAATTAGGACCAAGGATGTGAATGTGCCAGCATGCTGGAAACAATGTCCTGTGGGCTTCCTGCATCTTAACGAGGCATGAGGGAATCACTTTGTTTGTTCATAAACCATGGGACATATGACAGAAACGTGAGATAAAACAGACAATGAATCTCAGAAAATAAATCACAGAATATGTATATATTATTTAATAATAACTGTCTTAACAACTAAATATAAAACTATACAGGCAGCTCAAAGTAGAACTACAAGTCAAACCTTAAACATTACAAAAGCAAGCTCTCTGGAAATAGGATATCTACTTAATCTAGGAAAAGTTTAGCTATTTAGTGCACTATGAAGTACATCAATGAACGTATTTTTAAATAAACTGAGAAACTACAGTAGCTAGCACACATTCCATAAAGCAGAGCATTTTTCACACGTTAATAATAATGCACACGCCTGAGGTTTATCTTAAATGCATAGGATGTTTGGTATAAGTCAGCAACTAAAGCAGCATTTCCCAACCTTTTTGGCTTGTGAACCATTAAAACAAATCATATCTACTTGTAAACCCCTCATGAAAGCACGACTAACCAAAGTTAGGGGTTTCCTTCTTAGATTGTTTCATTTGAAGGATTTTAGAGTGCTTGAGAAGTTCAAAAATATCCAGGATTTGTCAAGAAAAAAAGCAAAATATAGAGAAATATCTGAATAAATAAACAGAATTTCGTGTAACAGAAACATAATTTGATGTTTAATCATCTTGTGATGCTTCAGAATTATCCCCAGGTCGGAAACCAAATAAAATAAAGTGAAAATGTTTTAATTTGGTTTTGTTCGGCTCTCTAACGTGGCTACAGTAGCCCGCATGAAAAGATGGGCTGACGCGTGTCCTAAGCCTTAAAGTTCTGAAAGATCTCTGCAGCGTCCAACCAGGACCTGAAGCAGGCCAGGCCTCGGTCTCGGATCTGTTTCCGGCCCTTGTCCGTGATCACGTCGCCGTTCTCCTTCACGATCACCAGTTTGGGCACTGCTGTGATCTTGTAGCGCTGCTTCAGCTCACTGAGAGAGAAAAGAACGGGATTAATTACATCAAAACTGATCTATTGTTATACAGTAAATTAAGCCACCCAACACCAACAGCATATAAAATAGCTTGTATTAGCTGCCCCTTGGCACGCTTCAACTTAAAATACTGCTAACATGTTAATGCATCAGTAACAATGATCCAATAGCATAATATATAATAATATAACTCTGACAGATCCCACTTGACCTGCATAGTGTGTACTTTTATACTTATATTTACTGCATTTTGCTGTCTCAGTACTCTGTGCAATGACAATACAGTTGAATCTAATCTAATATTTTATACCCAAGTTTGACAGTGGTGGAACGTAATAAAGTATATTTACTCAGGTACAGTAGATAAGTACAAAATCTAAGATACTTGTACTTTACCTTTCCATACGGTTTTTGAATGTCTACTCCTCGGAGAGACATACTTCTTACTCCACTACATATATTCGACAGCTATACCAACCAGACTCTTTACGGACTCTTATTTTACGAACTAAACACACGATCGGCTTTAAGAAAATATACACTGATTAATGATTATTTTTACTATCGATAAATCTGCTGATTATTTCTTGATTCGTGGTTTTGTTTATAAAATGTCAGAAATTCGTGAAAAGTACTCATTATAATTTCCAAGAGCCCAGGATGATGTCTTTAAACGCCGCGTTTGCACCCGAACATTAGTCCAAACCCCAAAGATATTCCGTATACCATCATATATGACCACGACAAGAAGCAAATTCTCACATCTCAGAGGTTGGAACCAGAAAATATTTGGTATTTTTGCTTAAAAAAAAATGCCTGAAACAATTCATTGAATATCAAAATAGTTCAAATTTACTTCTCAATCGACTAATTGATTAATCTTTACTTCAAGTACTTTACTTTCATACATCCGTATTATGTATGTGGCTTGTGAAGTGTACTTCACTACATTTCAGACGGAAATATTGTACTTTTAACTTTTACTACATTTGTTTTGACAGCTATTAGCTACAGGACACCTTACAGAATCATATATAATAAGATTAGTTTAAACATTTTGATGCATTGTTTTTGATTTAACTACAAGGTATGCTGTACAGGAAATAATGTCAAATTAGCTTCCCCTTGAACAGCTACAATATTACAATACTGCAGACACAACTAAGTAAAGCTGAAATTATTAATGGATTCATCGATTAGTTGATCAACAAGGAAAATTGTCAGCAACAATTTTGAGAATGGATGAATTGTTTTACTAATTTTTCAAGCTAAAATCCCAAAATGATTTGCGTGAGCTGGTATTCTTACTCGTATATGAGTGTAAACTGAATATTCTGTGGTTTTGAACTATTGCTAAAAAAATTTAAATGAATAAATAGACATGTGAAGACGTCCTCTTGGACTCCTGGAACCTGGGATGGACAGATAACGAATATAATAGTTTGTTATTGGTTTAACTATGAAGCAGTATATCATAAAAATACTTTCAATTAGCTTTCCCTTGACCAGATACAACATGAAAATACATCACTAATTATAATCAAAAATGACATCACTGACAAGAGCCAATGTTGCCTTCATAATAAGTTCCTTTTGTGATACTTTAAGAACCTGTAGCCGGTAATACATCTGTACTTCTACCTGAGTAACACTTTGAATGCAGGACCTTTATTGTGGTATTGCTACTTTTACTTAAGTAAAATATCTGAGCACTTCCTCCACCACTGATGCTTGACCTGGACATTAGTATATCAAGAGGACAAGCTACTGCATGTCCACAGACGCAGGTTTTGATTTCGACATACACATAACACACACAATAAAAGACAAAGATTCAATCCAACCTGCGCAGTCAGAGACAACTATATATATATAGATATATAAATAAATGACATAAAATTAGCCATACAATTAAAATTGAACAGATCAATCTTAAGTCACTTTCACTCTCAGCTCTGTGAGGCAATTTGTCTGCTCTGCACTTAACCCTAATCCCCCAGAGGGTGACCCTCATAAGTATTTTACATAACAGGGAGCACAGGCTAATAGGCTGTGCAGACAAGTTCAATCCTAATAAGGTAATAGACAAAGCACTGTGAAGTGCAGCTAATTATCTTGAGTTTAAAATGTTGAATGGTGAAAGAGCTAAGGGAAACATTCATTCACTTTATAAGTTGAATAACCAGACTTCCATTGACTTTTCATTATATTTTGTTACTTACTGTCTGTAATCATCCGACCAGGGCAGAGCTAGCCAGTCTCCGTGCATATCATGGTAATATTCAACCATGTCATCTGTCGACTTGTCGGAGGACACAAACACTATCTCAAACTGAGCAGGAGGTTCGCTCTCCTCGACCAGTTCCGTGTAGAAATCACACAGGATGGGTGTGAAGTCTCGACACGGCGGACACCATCCTGCAGAAAAGTAGATCCCCACCACTTTATTCCTCAACACCTCCTCAGGGTCGACGAAATCCCCGTCTTTGTTCAGGAGTGTCCGCCCGGTAAATACCTCTACCATGTCTACTAAAGTCCCACACTCCCTTCAAATTAAAGCGTCCGGGAGATTTGACAGCTCTGAGTGTCGTTTTAGCTCATATTTCCGAGTTTCAACACCGCGACGTTGGTCAGCTTCTCCTACTTTCCTGTAATGTTTAACGTTACCTGTCTGCAAAAGCTTCTTACAGCCAATCCCGGTAATCACCTGCGGACCAATGAGCACACGAGAAGACAGTGTTGTCGTAGCTCGTTAGCCACGTGGGGTTCCGGGGGGAAAGCTGCATTCAAAGGCTGCGCGTATGCTAGTAATTTCTAGGTCGGCTGCGGCGCGACGTCTTACAGCACTTTCAGGCAGCCCGGGCGTGCGCACGCGCAGAGCCGCATTAAGCGCTGCCGTTGTTTTGCTTTGTTCTGTTTTTGAGTTAAATGACAAAACGTTTGTCGCACGAGAACCTGGTTGCAGATATACGCCACAATAATCATCTGTGGGCCGATACAGAAAGTCACGTGACACCAACGGCCGGAAGTGGCAGCAATACAAATGTCCTACTTTTTAACCAGACTGAAGATCAACATAAAGTGCATGACTAAACGCATGTGGACACTTGTATTTTCAGCTGGAACCATGTAATAATGTAGGGGAGACCGGGGATGGTTGTAACAGCACCACTTTCACCAAGAGGAGATGACCTGAATAGAGTCATGTGGTCAGATTCATGTACGAACACTTCCTCCCTGACCATGCACGCGTTTAGATTTCATAGTTGTGTGAAGAAGTATGCAGACTTTTACAGCCAAAACCGTGATTTTCAACTCAGAAAGTAATTTTTTGTATCAAGTCTATATTTGATTTGTACCTTTTAAAAAAAAAAATGTTACAACTAACCCTGTAATGACAACTAAACACATCAGGTGGGGTGAGGCAGGGGAAATAATACTCTATCTGCTATGTGACCTTAAGCAGAAACTGCAAAAAAATGACAATTTAACCTCAGAGAGCAAAAGTTATATTTGACGTTTTCCCTTTCATTGTTTAAAACTTTTCCGTGATTTTCCATGATTCTGTTATAGATAATAATGTAAATTATATTAAAAAAAAGGCTTACAAATCCCAATATATGACCTCATACAGTAACATCTAACACTGCCCCAATCTGCAGAGAGGCAGCAGGTTTTCTGAACAGTGCAAGAAGCTGAAATTAAATCTAATAAACGTACCAGATGAATTATAGATAAATAATATAATTCTGCCTATTTTGACCAAAACAGACATATTATATATATAACAGATATAGACAACAATATTTGTATCCAATCATAAATGAAGCAAAGTATCAGCAACATATATTGTCACACTCCTCCTCCTCCTCCTGCTCATCGTCTGTCTTCACTCTTCTTCCTCTTGTTTTCTATTCCTTCTCTCTCTTTTTCTCCATTTCCACCTCCTCTGTTGCTGCTTTTATTCACTTCCTCTTCCCTCTGTCCTCCTCCTCTGTCTCCTCACGCTTCTCCTCTTCTTCCCACTTGTCCTCTGTCTCCTTCCTCCCCCTTTTCCTTTGTGTCCCCCCGCCTCTTCCAAGTTCCACGTCCCACACAGTCTATATTTCTCTCTATATACTGAATGTCTTCCCCCTCTCTCTAACTCTTTCTCTGTATCGGTCGTGCCGTTTAAAGTTTGAGTGAAGTCCAATGAAGCTGTATATTTCTTCACCGGTGGGAAAAGAAATGCACTTTTTTTGCATCACACAAAACAAAATAACAAACAAAAAACAGCAGTGCTATGCAAGTACATGAATAAAATGACAACAAATCCATACAAAATGTTATATGTCAAAATATTTCTGGCATGTTGGATGTCTTTGTATAAAATGCTGTAATGTATCTGAATTTTACTTCACATTTAGAGTACAAAACTAAAACATCTTTAAAGTGTGTATATCAAGTACATTTGCAGGTCAGCGAGCTTCTATCTCTCCTTGTTGCTTTAGTGGAGTGGACCGAGGTCACTTGGAAAGAAGCCCGGCCGCTCCTTCTGCGTGAGCATTTGCTGCCCATTAGTGGACTCAACTTCTGTGCTGAAAGACTGAAGGGACATTTTTTTACAAGGATTTATTCTCTCCCAAAACAATTTCCACCAACATGACCTCTAATTCCAATTTATCCAACATGCGACGGCTGGTGGAACAACTGAAGCTTGAGGCCAGCGTGGAAAGAATCAAGGTAAAGAAAAGAAATACAGCATTAGATGAAAAAAGGGGATATCTTGAAAGAACGTGAGAGTTTGGGGGTTACTAATTGGCTTTTCTTGATTTGTTTAACTTTGTTATTTTCATGAAATATGAAAAATGGAATAGCACTATTAGATTCAACACATTACAGTATAGCTTTTTGCTACTGCTTTTATTTTATACAACATATTTATTCCTTTGCCACCCACTTGTCTTATTACAGCGTGGTTATTTAGTACTCATAATGTCTCATATGTTCTATACTCTTATTCCACACATTAGGCTGTAGCATATTAATAATCAACCAAGGGTCGAATAAACATTTTAAAAAACATTCAACAATGTTGCGAATTTAGGGGACGATGGGAAATTGTTGCTGTGTGCTTTCCCCAAACACTTTGATACGTCACAATGTGACATATGTCAGACCTTTAGATATTTATAGAATACAATCAAAATCATTCACAAGACGTTTAACGCGTCACAGACAGTCTAAATATTTGAAAACTACTTGTACAATGTGATGACGCCAATATGTGTTTTTTGAATCAAGTTCTTGCCCCTTTTCCTTTTCATAGGACTGTCTCAATGGGATTTTATGTTTACATGCTTTAATTTCTTGCACTGATTGTCTGCCTAATATGTCTTTGTTTTGTATTTATTGCTTACATCGTAGGCTACCGCATTTCCTACTCTGCATGCCGCTTGCTTTCCTCCTTTTAGCTTTTTATCCTCTGTTCGGCTGCGTTTTATGTGTTGTTTGTTTTATTGTTGTTTTAAAGGCTAATTTAACAAATGGCCAAGATGCAACAGTTGAAAATTTGCCTTTTGGTACTGGCTCATTTACAGTGATGTTGAATAACGTGCATTGTCCCTTTGAAAAAATAAAAGTAAATGGTACCAATTTCTGATAAGTCACCATTTAAAAATGGTTTATAAGTATTAATTGATGGCTTTATTAATGGCTAATGAATCATTAACTAATGCTTTATAAATAATTTACAAACCATTAATAAGAATCATTTTTGGGTTCCTTTTTAGCTCTTTAGTTCATTAGAGAGACGCCTCCTTATTAGCAAGTTTTTAATAAAGGGTTACAAGTTTCCCACTTAACATCCTGTCTGCATTTATAAATGTTAGTAAGTCATTAATAAAGGGTCTTGTGTTTATAAATTTCTAATACGCCATCAGAAAATCTATCTTTGTCAGTCACAAATAGTAATCCATCAAGTCTCCAGTTTTAAATGTTAACAAGTTGTTTATAAAGGGATTTGATCCAGATGTCCTGTATCTCTTTTCTAGATGTTAAGTGCTCAAACAGTCAATTGGAGCGGCCTCCCTAATAAATTAAATAGCTAGCTAAACATACAAATGAGTTTGAGAATTTTCCACAACCTGGCAACCCAGAAGTTATTCTTATTAATGTCTTATAACGGATCTATAAAGTAAATATTCATGAACCATTAATAAAGCCATTAATCTATGCTTATCATCTGTTCTTAAAAGGTGACTAATATAAACAAATATGTGTGTTTTTGTTCCCAGGTGTCCCATGCGGCTGCAGAGCTCCAGCAGTACTGTCTGCAGAACGCAGGCAAAGACGCCCTGCTGGTCGGAGTCCCCACCGGCAGCAACCCCTTTAGAGAACCACGCTCCTGTGCTGTGGTGTGAAGGTCAGAGTCCACAAAGTTTACAGCCTTTATTTTTTAAGTAACACATATTATCATAGAATCGCAAATGAGGAATAAAAAGATTTTGCCCTTCTTGCAGAGGAAGAGGAAGTGGAACTGTGGCATGTCACTCACAGAAGCAAGGAATTCCATTTATTTTTAGCCATTTTTATTTGATTTTAATGTCATGTTTTTGAAGAAAAACACATGAAAATGAGGTTTTACTAATATATATTTTTTCAGATAAATGTCTTGTTTTACTACATTACTACGTAGCCATATAATGTTGCTTTTTTTACCACATTAAAATACTTTACATAAACCTCCTTCGTCTTAGTCTTTTTTTAAAATACCTTTTGAAAGCCGGTGCTGTATAAGTGTGATCTCTGTTTTATACAGTGGGCAGTGGTCATGTAGTGATCATCTAAGAGGATGTTTATAGTCGGGCTCTAAATTACGCCTTGGAATCTCGTGTCGTTGGCGCTTCCTGACGTTCAGTCTAAGTTAGCCGGAGAGAGGAAACTGGGTCTTCCTGTTCAAAACTCCAACGACACTCAACAGAGAATTGCACTTCACTCCGGCTTTGAGCTTTTAAAGATTTTGGAACTCATTTACAGGCTCAAAACTATGTTAGATTTGAAATAAAACATGAATCCCCATAGTGTGGAAAGAGGATATTATGAATCACGTTGTCCATTTTGTCTAAGTGGGTTTAGTCATTTAAGTCAGTGTATGTTTTTATTTTATTTTTTGTTTTATTTATTGTATAGATTCTGTACTAAATGGAACTCATATATTTGAAGGTGTAGACAATCGCCCCAGAAACAGTCTTGATCAGCCTAAAAGAGGTCCAGCCAGTGATGAGACAGCTCTCTACTTTGTCACTTCCTTTTCCTTTCAGTACACTGTTCTTGGACGAGTCTCAATAGTTTGCCCGTTTTGTTGCTTCCTTTCCTAACAACCTTTGTTCAATAGTATACTGCACTAAGTGCATCAGATGTTCCTCCTTTTTGGCACTTCTTGCATGAGAATGAGCAGAAACCGAACAGGATGCAGAAAATTAACATTATCTGTATGTGAAAATGAGCAACTTTCTCTACGACAGAAACCAGTGAGCAATGTGAAGCCAATTCACATGTCAACATCAATTTGGTAAATTTTTAACTCCAAATAACAGAAGACAGAAGAAAGCGTTCCATACAACTATTTCTATTTAGTTACTGTGGCTGCAACATATTCTGTTGTGGAGCTGAACGTGCTTTAAATAAGTTACCAGTGGTTGACAAACTTCATTTTCAAACATCAATAGATTCCTTTGAGTGATCGAAAACTGGTTTTTCACTGACAATCCTCATTTAAATTCTAATATGCACTGAATCTTAAATGTTATATTAAAACTTTTTTTTAAAAACAATAAAACTTGTACTTAAGCTGAGCTTTGATATGTATATCTAAAAAGTACTAATCTTTACTATATAAAGACTATTATAATAAAGATTATATTTCTGGTATATTTCTACATGTGCTTGATAATATTTACTTTTAAATCTTTTAGTAAAAGTACCACTACAACAATGTAAGAATACTTCATACTCCAAGTAAATGTCCTGCATTCAAAAATGTACTTGAGGAAAAGTAAAGAAATATTAGCAAATGTAGCAAAATGTACTAAAGTATCAAAAGTAAAAGTACTCGTTCTGCAGTAAAATATCCCCTGTGACTGATAAATTATTATATGATATTATTAGATTGTTAATACTGATGCATCAATGTGTAAGGAGCATTTTATTGTTGTTGCAGACTGAGGTGGAGCTAGTTTTAAATACTTTATATACAGTTAACTAGTTTAGTCCAGTGGTTTCCAACAAGGGTCGGGCCCCTCCAAAGGTTCACAAGATAAATCTGAGGGGTCATGAGTCACTGAACCAGCAGGAACAAAAATATGTCTTTGTGGTAGTACCGGGCAGCTCACAAGGGGTTAATGTGTGTAATATGCTGTATTGACAGATAATATCTAGATATACAGGCTACATTTTGGTTCTTCTCCCTGCAGTTGTCTCAAAGTGCTCGTTGAACAAATTCTTGCACTGCTAAATGTTTTTCTGGCACACCATGCACACACTGCTTCTCTTTTTTCATGTTCTTTCTGATGTTCTGATGTCTGTACGTATAAACTTAACCATAACTTAACTCTTACGTGTTGTCTCAGCGCATGTTATGGGGCTGGCCATACACAGGTATGGTAAAAATCTAAGCTGAAACTAGGTTATCTAGGTGTCACAGGACCTGTTGAAATGAAGTATTTAATGATTAAGGGAAAGTGTCAACTTATGCCATCTGCTGGTCGTTTCTGGAGAACAAAAATATCACAATTCAGTTTTCTCAAAGTAGAACAGCAAGTGGTGGAAGACGTATTTAGATACTTTACTTCAGTAAAATAGGCAATACAACAATGTAGAAATACTCAACTACAAGTTAAAGTCCTGCAGTGAAAATGTTACTTAGGTAAAAGTGCCTAAGTACAGCAAAATTGACTTAAAGTATCAAAGTAATACTATATTATAAGATCTTTATGCATTAATATGTGAGCAGCATTTTACTATCGTAGCTGGCCGAGGTGGAGCTAATTTTAAGTACTTTTTTATACTGTTGGGTGCTTAAATCAATGACAATGCTTCATATTTCATAAGCCAATCATATGTTTTGTTTGCAAAATCAAAATTTGTAAAGTAATTCGTAACTACAGCTGTCTGATAAATGTAGTGGAGTTTCCCTCTGAAACATAGTTGTGGTAGAAAAATAACTTTTAGGAAAAAATGTGTGTTTCTGCATTGTCATGGCTATCTGACCCTGGCCTTTTATACTCTGCCAAGAATGTGAAGAGGTACAGACTGTCTAGTCGGAAAGATTATAAGACTATGTCTCAATTTCTTGATATACTGGATTGAGACTCTTTGTGACCTTGTTTTCTTGGGTATAACTAGACTGTTGGAAAGATTGTTTGTAAAGCAAACTGCATGCCATCACTGTTGTGTGGAGTCAGTTTCTGGGTACCTGTATTTTTAATAAAATACATTCAAAACAGAGACTGTCCAGAGGACTTGGGAGAAGTTTGCCTTCAGGGCTTTCTGTCAGAAATGGTTTCTGCCTTTCTTTTTTACTGAACCTAACCAAGTAGTTTTGGTGCCTAAACCTAAGCAAGTTGTAAGGCTTTCTGGCAGAAAGCCCTGAGGGCAAACTTCTCCCATGTGCCTGTCAAGAGGGTGTTTATTTATTCATCAAAATAGAGACTGACCTGAAAGTGCAATTTTTATTCATCAGTAGTGAGGTGTAAAATGGAAATACTCAAGTAAAGTATAAATATTAGTTGTAGTCATTTGAACTTTTACCTTAATCTTTCTTTCAGTTGATTCATACTCTGCAGGAGTCCATCTAGACCCACGAGAAGTCCAGATGTTGCCACAGTGTATTTCAGTGTCTGGTTTTGTGAGTCCTCCTACATTTATCTACTTTCTGTTGGTCCAGGGAATCTGCAAAACTGGTACATATATTGGCTTGTTCCTCCAAAAGACAACACAATGGAAAATATAAATGAATTCTGAAGTGCTTTACTGTGAAACTAGCTGTTGTTCCTTGTCAGTGAGTGTTCCGCCTGTCACTTCATTCTTAAGAAAAGGAAACTCAGGTATAAAGGTGCTCTTGTTCTTTGACGAGGAAATAACCTGAATAGCTTGAATGGAGTCGTATTCTCCTTTAAAGGTGTGGGCGGGGAGCAGAGAGCAGAGTTGGGTTTCACTGCCACCCCCCTTTTTCTATTCTCACAAACACTATCCAGTCGCAGTCCAGGGAGACACTTTGGGCTGTGTGTGCGCGCGCTTTGGTTATAGCCTCAAGCTTTCCTGGATGACTATGAACCTAACTGCCATCAATGAAGGACCAAAGCATGACACACCATTGGGGAACTTGCACAGCTTGTCTACACCTTTTTCAAAGGTCATTGACCTCTTTGAAAGGATTGATCTAGTTCACTCCTATTTGTCAATGACACTGAACTTCCATGTATCAGATGAGCACTTTTATCAAGTGAGGAGATGGCCAAAGCATACAGACTTTATGTAGGAATAGCAACAGGTAAGTTTACTATTGTTTTATCATTTCACGTGAATCAGTTTTCACCTTCCCTACTTATTGGTTGTAAACAGAAGGCTGGCTTTAATGTCATATAAGAGTTTGGCAACCTCAATACATTAGTGTGATGTTTATATATTATAACATAATTCTTATTTTATAATTGCAGTTGTCTTCCCAAGGGACTGCATAGTGTTAAAAATGCCACTGTATGAGTTAGTTCCCTATTGTTTTAATTGTTGGCGCACTTTTTCAACTTCCATGTGCCCTCAAAGCAATGCAGCCAAAGCAGGCTTGAAGACAGTGCACTCCCAACTGAGCTATATTTGTACAGTAGACTGAAGTGTTGGTTAATGATTGAATTTGGAGTCCATCCATACACCAGCAATATATCTCTTGTGATTACTAAATATGGTCAAAACAGAATGAAAATATGAGATGAATATTTGGCAACTCATTGTAATATACTCATATATGTACAGGTTTACGCAGTCTGTCGTACACTTTTATGTAATCAAACTGCTCTAAGAGTGTCCAGGGCTCTTAATATGGTTTTTGATAGGAGCAGTAAAAGTGTGTGTGTGTGTGTGTGTGTGTGTGTGTGTCTGTGTGTGTTTGTGTGTGTGTGTCTGTGTGTGTGTGTGTGTGAGAGAGAGAGAGAGAGAGACAGAAGTGGGTGTGAGTAAGAGAAATTGCCACTCTCTCCTACCCTATAAGGCTGGTTGGCATCATGACTCAGCAGCTATTCACCAGTAACCCTGTGAATGATACACCGTGGGTCACAAATGTAGTTAAAATGTTTGCGCTTGCATTGTGCACTTGCATATGTTTGTTTGTTGCGAGTGTGTACGTGTGTGATTGTCTTCTGGTTTGTGTTTCTGGCTGCAGCTCTGGCCTTATGCAAATACTCCCAGGCAGAATGGAATGCCACTGACGAGTCTGCCAATCAGACTGTTTCCCGCTGCCATCGCCATGGCAACAGAGAAAATTGCACAGGTAGATATGGACAGGAGGTGAGGGGCGGTTCCCTTTGCGGTGTCATAAATGGTTTCTTTGAAGGTGGAGGTTTAATGGGAGAATGGGCAAAGCACAGCAGTGGATGTATACATGCAAACACACCTACACATTTAAACACAGGAAAGGGGAAAAAATGAGAAAAGACAGAAATAGAGGCAGTTAATTGTGGAGGAGTCATATTCCTGGCTGTCCAGAAAGCAGGGGAGTAAGTGCCCGAACTGACCAGGAGCCTGGACTGGTTGTCTTTTAAAAATACGTCAACTCTGGTGGAGGAGCAGGGTCAACAAACTCTGCTGAATAATTTGTTCTAATTACAAAAAAATATACATTTTAAACACTGTACAGCTCTTCATTTTAGAAGATATATATTCTACATATTTTTAATTGTAAATTTCTATTATATTTATCTTTGTCTTGACTTTTATAGTACTTGTTTTCGTTTCTCTTCTTTTGTTTATTTTGACTGTAATTCCAACACCAAGGCAAATCCCTTGTAGGCTATGTGATAACCTGCTTGCCAATAAACCTGTTGTTTTGTAATTCGGAAACTTAAAAAATATTGTTGTCTTTGTTTGACGGATAAGCAATATTTCTTCTTCATCAAAATACACTTTTTAAAAAATCAACATTTTTAGACATACGCTTCTTTGCTTTCTTGCCCAGAGCTAGTCTAGAGGATTGCGACGACTCTCAATGTCTGTACCTTTTTTATACAGTCTTTGGTCTGTACGTTAGGGTTAATATGAAGATACAACCAGCAGCAGGTTAGCTTAGCAGAAAGGCTATAAACAGGGGTAAACAAAACTCATCACTCAACTCCCTCTAAAACCACATCTTGTCATTTTTACACTAAGGGTTTTGTACAGATTAAACAAATGATACATCACATGTGAATTTAGTTTAGCTGCTGGTAGACGTTTTCGTTCCTTTCCAAGCTAGCAGTTTCCTCCGTTAAGTTAAGCTAAACTAAACAACTGCTGGCTTTAGCTTCATATTTAGCAACATGGGAGTGTTATTGAGCTTCTCGTCTAAGCTAACTCTTGTCAAAAAAGCAAATAAACATATTTTCCGCCGTATTATTCATTTAAACTTTGCAACTGGATATTTCTTTTCAACAATGAGGTCAGGGCAGGAAGCTAGATCTAATGTTTCAGCTAACAACTGAAGCGCTCTCATTGATGTCACCTGAACGGCAGTATTCTTTTACAATCTCATGGAAATTGTGTTGTAAAGGCGCGGCAGCCTGTAAAAAGCACCATGTGTAACTGGTGGTCAGAAGGTCAGCATGTGTGTGTTTGTGACCAAAGCTACAGAGGAGAGAGAGGAAAGATAGGAGGGGAGAATGGGAGCATGCATTTCGTTTAGTAAAGAATTGTAATAATTGACACATGTGGTTAATGAGACCCTGATGACACCAGGCTTTTCCTGGCACTGATTAATCAGGACTTCTCTCTGGATCATATTGCAGACAGTCTATTTATACATCAGGCCATGTCAGATGGTGAACGCGTAAGTCAAGGAAGCAAGCTGACAGAACGTGACACGGTTACAGAAACAGTCGGACATTTTGGGAAATACGCTTTTTTGCGTTCTTGATGAAAGTTATATGAGAAGATTGATGCCACGCTAATGTTTGTACGGTAAATAGAAAATCTTAACATAATGACTGGAAAGAAGAGAAAACAGCTATAAACTGTAAATTAGTGAGTTTAAGAGGTGCTGGAAGGTGGATATTGTTACCTTCAGGCGGGCTAGCTGTTTCCTCATTTCCTGTCTTTATGCAAAACTAAGCTAAGCTAACCAGCTACTGGCTGTAACCTTACACTGAAGGACAAACCTCAGAGTGCTGTAGATCTTCTCATCTTACTCTCAGCAAAAAAGTGAATTAGCGTATTTCTTAAAATATCTGACAATCTATCATACGAGATTCACTGTTTAAAAGTGTATATACTGTGAACTTGGACAGATGATAAAATGCCATTGAATTGTCTTTGAATACTCATTCTGAAACTATATTTGAAATGTTGTCATTTCATTTCTCCAGCAGACACAATAGATACAGGCCAGTGGAATGGCCACTTCTCAAAATGTCCCGAGGAACTAACAAACTACTGCGTCCACGGGGACTGTCGTTATGTTAAAGAGCAGAAGACACCGTCCTGTAGGTGAGAGACTGTCTACTGCAAAAAGATGGAGATAATAACCGTGGCTGAGAAATATAACGAGATAGACGTAGCTGTAAAAAGGACGGGAAGGAGAAATTCAAAGTTAAGAGCTTGACAGCGAGGACTGAGGAAATGAAAACAAAACAGATGAAATTGGCAGTGGAGTTGTTTCATCATCTTTTATTGTATTTTCCTGCACTGCAATGTGTTTGAATGTCAAGTGCAAATATATTTGGAGAAGCAGACAAGGAAAGTTCACATAAAATCATTTGAAAATGAATGTCATGAAAGTCATGAAAGTTGTTTTTTTCTTTCTTTGTCTCAGGTGTCATCGTGGTTACATTGGTTCCAGGTGTGAATATGTGGACCTGGACTGGCAGATAGGAGAGAAACGACAAATAATAATTGCCTGCATCATCGCAGGGCTCATTTTCCTCATTCTTCTCATTGTATTCATCTGCATTTGTTCACAGTAAGCCTTTGTGCTTTTACAAAATTTACAAATGTATAAATTGTATTTAAAGATCCAGTGTGTAACATTTATGAGGAACTAGTGGCAGAAATGGAATATAATATATAGAAATATGTATTCATTAGTGTATAATCACCTAAAAATAAGAATCGTTGCGTTTTCATTACCTTAGAATAAGCCATATTTATCTCCAAAGGGAGCGGGTCCCCTTCCATAGAGGCCGCCATTTTGCACCACCATTTCTACAGTAGTCCAGAAAGGACAAACCAATTGCTGGCTCTAGATATGCCATTTGTGTTTTTCGCAAATGTCAGTGCCACCGTAGTTTCTCCAACAGGTTTGGAACGGAAGGGTGAGGCTAGCGGTATTCGAATGGTTGCGGACTGCAATTTCATCGCTAGATGCCACTAAGTCCTACATACTGGACCTTTAAAGGAATAGTTGGACATCTTGGGAACTACGCTTAGAAAAACCAGTTCTTCAATAATCTCATTCCATTTCAGGTCAACACTTTGAGAAATATGCTTATTCACTGTCTTATTGAGCGTTAGATCAATACCACTTTCATGTCTGTATGATAAAGATGTAGCTGGAGCCAAAAGCCAGGAGCCAGGTAGCTTAGCTCATCTTAGCATAAAGATTATAAATGGGGGAAGCTAGCCTGGCTCTGTCCAAAGGTAATAAAATCCACGGTTTTGCCAACCGCTTAATCTTTGGCTTTCACCCACTGTTAGCGGCGCACATCCCATAAGTTTATGCTCTGTAATTGGATGCTTCTTGCCAAAGTGCACCCAAGAATTTATAGTTAACGTCTTCCCTAAAGTTTTTATGTACACAGGCTTTGGTTTTTGATCTGATGAATACTTTGAATCATAACAACAAGATATAACATGTTAATTAGTGAGCTTTAGAGGTGCTGGTTGGTGGCTTTTCTTACCTTTGGACAAAGCCAGGCTAGTTGTTTCCCCCTGTTTTGATCCTTTATGCTAAGCTAAGCTAACCGACAACTGCATGTAGCTTCATATTTAGCAGACAGATATGAGAGTGGTATCAATTTTCTTATCTAATTCTGGGCAAGAAATTCAACAAGCTTGTTATGCAAAAGTGTTGACCTGTTTATCTAAAAAGGACGCGTGATTACTTGTTTTGCTAATACTGCTGCATATAAATGAAATGTACTTGGATCCTGTGTATAACATGATTACATCTTTGTCAGTCGTAGGTGCAGATTGTGTTGGCGGAGGGGAAGACCGAGGGAAGAACCAAGGAACGGGACAGAGAAGCTCAGCATGATGGACACCAGTGCAACTAACACACCCTTAACGGCAGACTCAACAGAGCCACCACACACCTCACACGCTGTATGAGGAGCGTGTGTGAGTACGTGTGCGTCCACAAGTCTGGCTATGTTGCCACATTTGAAGTACAATTGTTAAGACATGAGGGATTTTGTCCTTCATGTGATGGCTGCTGCCTTTTGTCTCACAGTGACGGCAGCGTGCTGTAGGAGGTCCCTCTGTGCTGGACAGAGCTGAGGCCTCTTTAAAGGAAAGATTTTCTGTATAACGGCTGTGTTAAATCAAGGAGGAGCACTGGAGTTTGCACCCTCCTATTAAAGGGTAGCCTTGTCTGAATCTTTGATGAAGCTTCAGAACAAAGAAGATGCCTTCCTGGATTTACGACAAAAACAAGTTTGGAGATGAGTGTTCAGCTGGTTCTGTGTTTGCCAGGACACCAAATGGTATGGAGCCAGATCCGCTTGTAACCTTTCACTTAGCAATGCTGACGGCACAGCACTAAATAAATTGTTGCTATGTTGGAAAAAGCTATGACAACCAGCTGGCAGCCGGTGATAACAGTTGATCAGGTTGTTGGTCTGTGTGGGACACACTTAGACGCAGAAAAGGAAATGGACTTTGTGAAGATACTACAGCTCACGTTGTCTTTGGGGAACTCTTGTCACGTAAAATAAATCATTAAATGTATAGAAATATGCAATATTACAAGTACCAACAGCTACGGAATACTGTTTCAGTATGCTGTATCTTTGTGTCTTATATTTTCTACTTTGTTTAATGCTGTCATCATCATTTATTACTCTATCCGCGGCAATTTCTCCATGTAAACTCACACAGAATATTGTTACTCAGTACATTAGCAATGCAAGAAGAGCCTTCCATATACTAAAGGTTGCAGTTCTGGACTCCCGCGTTGGAGGAGGACAAGGAGAACTTGTGCTGCAGGCTTTTTTGAACTGTATATTTGGAGCCGAGCAGCCTCCGAGCTACAGAGGCAGAACAGCCGAGCCTGTGTGTGAAGGCTCCACTGAGGTGAAAGTGCTCCACTGTATGAGTTTCTAAACTGCCAGCCTTTCACCGGGTTTTTTATGTGTATCTGTCTGCATCTAAATGTAGAATGAAGAGAGTCAGAGTCAGTGAAGTCTGTTTCTATGTCACCTATCAATAAATATGTCTACTGTATTATTTGCTGTGCATTTAAATTATTTTTCCAAAAATTCAACACAAAACGTCACAGCTAAAATCTGTTGCAATGACACCCACATTACATAGTGTTTCATAAGAAACGTTGTTTAACATTAGGTGGTGTTTTCTGAGAAATGTTACTCAACATGCCCTCAGTCTGCAGGCTTTTTTGATCTCATCACAGACCAATGAGTTCAAGTTCGCAAGACCACGGCTGACTTGCACTCCCTCACAGATAAACGTCTCAGACTGTTGCACAAACAGCTGTAACCTATGTTACAGATCATCAGCTTCAATTTAACACTTTTAATCAAAGACATGTAGTATTTATGATATTAATACATATACACATTCAGATTAAGTAATGATTGCGCTCCCTTTCCGGTGATTGTACTTTGGTTACAGTTTTAATGTGTTGCTGTGCTGCTACGGTGCTGTTTTACCAGCTGGAGTCAGCAGTGTCATGTTGCAGGAGCCCGCAAATTCCAGTTTGAGCGTGAACATAATACAGTATCGTCCTCTGACATAATATCACTTAATGCTGTTGGCACAAGAGAATTATCTTGTATCTGACTTTGTCCTTGATTCTAACACAGTTTCAAATGTCATTCTTTAAAATGTGCTGGTCAGTCTGCTAAAACTTAATGTCTGTCTTTCCCTTATCAAATATATGAAGATTTAAATCTATGCTCTCCCAAACGGCTCTTCGTTTTGCACCACTTCTGCTGGTCATTGACTAAGTTGCATTCTTATTTGTTGCAAGAAATACATATGCAAGATTCTTCATCAGCAATAAATTGAAATATCCTGTCATACTGATGGTTATAAAGTGGGATATGTCAAGAATAACTATCCGATCCACATCACTAGTCAAACCTTGCACACAGGAACAATATGGCCGCACATTTTGGTAAATACACATTCTCTTTCTCGCCGCGAGTTAGATGAGAAATTCGATACCACTCTTATATTTGCACGGGAAATATGATGCTAGAGCCAGCAGTCAGTAAGCTTTGCATAAAGACTGGACACAGGGTAACACAGCTAGCGTGGCTCTGTCCAAGGCACGTCCAAAGCTCCCATAACCCCCCATAAAACCACAATTTGTGGGGCGTGGGTAGCTCACCTGGTGGAGTGCGTGCCCCATGTACATGGCTGAGTCCTCACCGTAGTGGCCTGGGTTCAAATCCAACCCATGGCCCCTTGCTGCGTGTTATCACCCCTCTTTCTCTCACACATTTCCTGTCTCTCTTCAGCTGTCCCTATCAAAAAAAGGCAAAAGCCCAACAAATAATCCCTAAAAAAACAAACAAACACAATTTTTCATTTTTACACTTCTGTTTTTGTACAGATTAAACAAACCAGATATGCCTTGTTATTATTAAGCTTTAGAGGTGCTGGTAGGTAGATTTGGACAGCGCAAGGCTAGCTGTTTTACCCGATTTCCAATCTTTCTGCTAACCAAAGATAAGATTGTAGCTTTATATTCACCGAGTGGTGTCAATCTTCTCATCTAACATTCAGCATAAAAGAGAACAAGCCTAGTTTTCAAAATCTCAAACTATTCCTTTAAGTTACTGGAGGAGCCAAAATGTGCATTTAGCCTGTGTTATCTATTATTTGTTTGAGCTTCACACGTTCTTTTGAGTGCTAACACTTCCGGTAATTGGCACAGGGGTGTGGTCTCACATTTTTCACATTTTTTACCAATTCACTTGCAAGGCGGGGTGAGTAGGGCTGCTTTATTGTTATTGTTATTGTTTCAGTAAAGGCTTGTGCCACCAGCTGCAGTATTTGAATCCCTTTTGAAAATGTCATCAAGAATTGTTTTGGTCATGGTCTGCTAGAATTGATATATGAAAAAGACACTTGGCTGAATTTGTTTTGCAATGTACCAAACTTAATTCATTTCATAGAGACCTGACAGACTTGTTCTTGGCTTATGTTGATGTGAATTGCTTTGCTACAAATGCCAGAAAAAGTTATTTCAAAATCGATACCAAGGCTACTATGAAATGAAGTATGCGGGGAATGGATTAAAATGCAATAAAAATAATAATTGCTATACACTGAAAACACTGCCAAGAAGTGATAAAGCATTTGTCTCACAACTTAATTCTTTTGGTGTAAAGATATTAGTTTTTATATAACACAACTTCAGACTGCATGTCTTGCCTGCTAACACCAGCCTAAAGTTTTGTGTTCAAGGACATCTATTCTCCGCTCTGTTAACAATGACAGTTTTAGGATCTTTGACCTACTTTCAGGTGGCCTTTGTGCCCGGCTGTTTTCATAAGAGTGACAGCTGTGGAATGCAGGAGTTTCTATGTGAGGGGTGTGTCTGGAGGACTTAGCAATGAGGCTGATAAGAAAGACAGATACCAGCCAAACTGCACTGGATGTTTGATTTGGAACGGAGACGCAGTATAATCTCTTCCGAAAACCCGTAGTGTCATTTTGAAACACCTTAAACGACTGTATTCAGTAGAGGTCTAGTGGATATTAGATCTTTGATGATAGACGTGCCCGCGACCCCTAATGGGAACAAGCGGTAGAAAATGACTGACTGACTGACTGACTGATAGACGTGCCTGCAGGGTTCATTCACTACAGTACTAACAGCTCCATCTGTTCTCTGGTATGTGTGCAAGCTGGTGGCACCAACAGCTGTGCTATGACTACCAAACAGTTTGACTGGAAGATATTCCACCACACAAGGTGACCCGTAGATCGGCACTGGAAGTGAACATGGGGAGTTGTTGAGACAGTGTTAAATGTGTTTTATATACTCCTTGTTCAAATCAATTTGTGTACAGTTTTTGTAGTTTGCATGAATACCACTGGAGGTCAGCAGAACACCTATCCAAGCAGAAAAGTTTGGACTTTATCATCAACGTTTACTTGACTTAAGTACAGTTTGAAGGTACCTGAACTTTACTTGAGTATTTCCAATGTATGATACTTTATACTTCTACTTCACTACATTTCAGAGGTAACTATTGTACTTTTTACTCCACTACATTTATTTGACAGCTGTAGTTTAGAATTAATTTGCTGATTGCTTCAAAAAAATAAAATGAGCATATAAATTATAATGCATTGTTATACAGTAAAATAACTACCCAAAAGTATATTAATAGTTTCAATTAGCTCCACCTCATCCATATAACATTACAATGCTGCTAATATGCATGCATGCAATAATGTTTAATTAATAATCGAAGGTTTAACAATAAAACTGCTTGCATAATGAGTACTTTTACTTTTGATACAATAAGTTACTGTACTTTTATTTAAGTAAAAATATTATTTAAGAATCCAATGGCCAGTACTATGATCTGACTTCTATTACGTCTATTACCACACTTCTATTAGTTTAATTGTTATAAGTGCCAGAAGTAGCATTTTCCTTGTCACGTATGTATATTTTCCTCCCTCAGTGCTGCTGAGGTTCACAGGCGATCTGACATGTCAATTTCCACAGAAGATTTGTCGTATAAAAGCACAACACAAAGGGCAAATGTTTGGTGAGGATAAATTACACGGATTGTCTTTTCTTTCATTTTGATTCCCACAAATAGAAAATGGATCAGGGAACAAATGCATCAGTATGGATGTAGTTCATGCCCTGCTGACTTCCTGCATAATGAATAGAGATTTGGTTTATTTTTCATTCAGCTATCATCACGACTGATGATACATAATTTCGCCCCCATGATCCTCCCTGTCTTGTCAAATGAAACCATATACAGTAGCATTATGAATATAATAAAACTGCTTCTAGAACATTAAGCTTTACATGTTGACATTATACTCTGAGTGTCTCATCTCATGAATCACTTTGAGCTTAGATATTCTTTCATCTATGGTTCTGATTTGAACTAAAGTATTTGCATATCTGTAACACAATAAGAAAAGCAAATATAACTTTCTTTTTGTTGTTACAGTTGGTTTAAGCAACATGTTTTATATAAAAACTGAATCAATTCACTGCCTGTAATGTGAAAAAGTTGCTAGTCCTGCTAATCCCACTGAGAGTCAACACTCCTGTAGTTCTACAATTTTGGTTAATCAGGCCTACAAACCACGATAATGTCAGTTTATATGAATAGCGTGGGCAGCTGCTTTTGTCCCAAAAATCAAAAAAGCCAGTAGTTCCCTACCTGCCTATAAAGAAATACTGTCGTGGCGACCAAACTACGAATGTGACTTCCAAGGGAAAGTGACTATCAGAACATTTCTAACAAATCCCCACCATCCATACCGGAACGCAACAGAGTTTGTCATTGCTCTCAGTTGAGGACATACTGTATGTGTGTGGATTTGCCATTTCCTTTCATTGTTCCATAATATGGACAATCACTTTGAGACGTCAAGAGCAATTTCAAGCCCTCACAAACAGATTTGAACTGAACGTCTATAAGGAGTATTTGTTGTGAGCAGCTCATATGTTCCCTGTAAGGTCAATGTAAGAGCCTCTATCTTGTTGAGAATTTGAGAAAACGGTAATAAAAGCAAGCAACACAAACATCTACAACATCTTTGCCAGGTGCTCAAACCTGGTTAGCTCCTCTCAAGGTTAGTTGCTGTTCGTGACTTTGGCAATGAACAATAAACCTTTGCAAGGATACATCTGTTCTCTGCACCTGTACCTGCACCATGCTTAAAGCTGAATTTCTTATCATTGGCCAAGGATTAGCTCCACGAGTCTGAGGCTCTTTTCTTATTTGTCTTGCTTGCTACTGTATCTAATATTACTAGGAGAGGTCAAACCTTTGTGGGTATTCACAGACATTATTTATGATGTAAAAGAAGATAGTCTAATAATGTAATTATCTGAAATGAAGAATGACTGCTTCATAAAATAGACATCTCCTCTTGAAATAGGATAGACCAAGTTTTCACATAAATGGCCATTTAAAAAATGATTAGCTTTGAATTGATTTCAATGAGGTACATGGCCATGAAATGTTTTCAACACTCAAAGGAATAGTTTGTTTTTTGGGGAAATACACTTCTTATATTTGCAATTAAAGAGATGTCAAACGGGAGCACTAAAACTATCACATATTATCTTACTAACTGTGTAAATAATGACTAATATTTACAGAGTCATTATTTAGTCACTCTAATTCAATCTAATTTACCCTCTTCTTTTCACCTCTCTTCTCCAACTCTTTGTTCTCCCGAGTCTCCAGTCATGATGCCCCCACCCTCCCTCCACAGTTCACCAGTCTTCCACGTTTTGATTCATTTCCCCTCATCTTAACCTCCATGCACCAGCCTCGTGATGCATGTATGGTGAAACAGTTCCAAACCCTGGTTACCCCACTCAGAATTTTAAGTAGGCTATAATTACACCTCTGTAATAAAAACACACAGGGAACTATGGAACTAGGCTCTTTTATCGTTTATAAAGATCAATGACTTCCTTTGGGTCAACTGGGATGTGCCCCCTCAATGGATAGCAGAGCCTGCCTTCCCCACATCGGTTCCTGGGCTATTCTAGCACCCTAAAGGGCACTTTCTCACGTTTTATTTAGGGGTATAGGGCACTGTTGCGGCGATAGCATTTTTTAGTTTAGTCGACATGAAATTAATTTTAGGACGGATTTCTTTTTCTTCTCTAACATGGTCTCTAATCAGAACCAAGGACAGCGCCAGATTGCGACCTGACGCAGCAGGACGCGTTCTCACGGTTGGAGAGCTGAGGCGCAGAGAGACGATCTTAGAGCAGCACGGCAGCCCGACGAGCTCTGTCACCAGGGACGCACAGCAACATCTCACTTATTTTGAGTTTATTTGGATTCACAGAAAATAGACCGCTTTTCTGTGTATAGGCTATTTATGTAGGCTATTATTTAAGTAACATGGAGGCTTAGAATCCAAGGATTCCCCCCCCCCAGCCCCAAGAGGTGAAACATTTGGATTGATAGGTATGACTTTTGCAAACGTCCTCGCGGATTAAAGTGAAAATGTCTGGAGATTTTACCGACACTAATTCCGAGGGCTCAGCAGGGATAGTCCACGCTGCACCCGTCAACTTCAGCTGTGTTTTCAACTCGACCAACGGTTCAAATGGCGACTACTTTCACCTGTCAGAGTTGGACAAAACAGAGTTTGTGGGAGATGGCGCCGCTGTTGTCAGGATTACCATCTCTGTCATATACTCGCTGGTTTGCGCGCTGGGTCTGGTTGGGAACTTACTGGTCTTGTACCTAATGAAGTCTAAACAGGTGTGGAAGAAATCCTCCATCAACCTCTTCGTCACTAGTTTGGCTGTGACTGACTTCCAGTTCGTCCTGACTCTGCCGTTCTGGGCGGTGGAAAACGCGCTGGACTTTACGTGGCTTTTCGGCAAAGCAATGTGCAAGATAGTTTCCTATGTGACAGCTATGAACATGTATGCCAGCGTGTTTTTCCTGACTGCCATGAGCGTGGCGAGGTACTGGTCGCTCGCCTCTGCGCTCAAGGGCAGGCGGCGGCGGCCACGCTGCTGCTCCGCGCGGTCCATTACCGTTTTCATCTGGTGCGCCGCCGTCTCCGCCGCTCTGCCGCACGCGGTTTTCTCCACGACCGTGACAGTGTCCAATGAGGACTTGTGTCTCGTCAAATTCCCGGAAACCAACGGAACCGCGCAGCTCTGGCTGGGGCTCTATCACTCTCAGAAAGTGCTGCTGGGTTTTGTGGTCCCGCTGGGCATCATCTCAGCCTGCTACCTGCTCCTTTTGCGCTTCATCACTTCCAAAAACATCAACACCTCGAGCGCCAAACGACGCGCCAAAGTCACCAAGTCTGTCACCATCGTGGTGTTGTCCTTTTTCCTCTGCTGGCTGCCCAACCAGGCGCTGACAGCCTGGGGCATCCTCATCAAACTCAGCGTGGTTCATTTCAGTTATGAGTACTACACCATGCAGGTGTACGTGTTCCCCGTGTCCGTGTGCCTGGCGCACTCCAACAGCTGCCTGAACCCCATCCTGTACTGCCTGATGAGGCGGGAGTTCAGGAAAGCGCTGAAGAAACTCTTCTGGCGGATGACTTCGCCGACCGTAAGGCCGATCACAGCCACCACAAAGCAGGAGATGAACGAGCAAGGGCACGTGCTGGTCCCCGTCAGCGCGCCCGAGGAGCCCGCTGTGGTGTTCTATCCTCCGGGGGCTGTTATATACAATGACAGAGATCTGCCACAGAACAGCACTTAGTCTAAAGTGTCAAACGGACAGGTTTTGTTTTTAAAAAAAATCCCTTTTGATTGTTATTTGTAATGCATTTATCTTAATTGCTCCATTCCTTGCCTCGCACCTGACAGGAACGATCAAGATGGATCTGCATGATTAAAAAGGTGAGAGAAGAACAGAAATGGTCAGATTCAGCCACCCTGATACCTGTCAGTGATCAGTGACCACTCATGATTGTCCACATAGATGTCATTTTGTACTTTGATGCTCTTTATAAAAAAAAAGCGCAAAGGACATTTCTCTTGTGCACAAGGAAAGAAGAGACACAGTGTTTTGAACGTTTCTGAATAAGTCTGTCCAAACGTGTACCAAAAAATAAATAAAAAATTGAACGTGCAAGTAAAGTGCATCTTCAATGTGAGACACTGCTGGTCCTTCTCTCTCTGTGTGCAGAAAACACTCAGGTGCTCTTGTGGCGGTTGTCCGTGAGGATGAATAATGTCCAAAACCAGTCAGTTTTAAATGCAACCATCTCATTATGGTAAATTAGATAAAAACGATTCCAACGAGCTCCGCACAGGGAGGTAGAGATTTTACATTTGGGAAAAAGAGAGCACTGGTATGAGATTGGAACTAGGTAACCTGAGTTGATGTATCAGAATCTGTATTTGGTAGAGAAAAGCTTGGATTGATGCAAAGAGGGCATCATGTGTCATAAATCTGTGCTCATCAGACACTCTGCACAGCCTTTAAATAACTTTGCATTTACATGAATTCATGATGACTTATGCAGAAACCCCTTAAAATTAATTAAGAGTTATTCCGGAGGGTATACATTCGTTTTAAATTACTTTTTAAACCAATTTAAAGAACCCATTCATTTTTGATTTGCTTACTTTCTAATAACCTAATGAAAATTTCATAGGAGCCATTAAAACTAATCTCAAAATCCTTTATAGCGCCTGATATTTGCCATTAAAGCACAAAAAAGTGCAAAATGTCAAGTTGGGTCCGATTTCAGGTGTTCAGTGAGTGCAGTTTAGATACATTTAATTGGTCACATCACAACCAAGCACAAAAGGAATTTAAAAATGTCTTTATTACAAATCTCTGCATGAATAAGGCCATCAATAAATACATACAAAAAACACATACAAATATCACTGATATTGATGTAATTTAGAAATTATGAGCATTTAACAGAATTAATTATGTGTTTTGGAGTTCTACACACATGCAGCAGCATTCCTCCAATCCACAGTAAATGTCGTGCAGAAAGTCAGAGGGTTTATCTCTGGTTTTCTTTACAATATCGCCCCTTTAAACACAGCACAATTTAACCACAGTTAAATGTCAGAGATGAATGAAACTGCCTGTTTGAGCTGACCCCCACAATCAGTGAACATATTAACGCACTGTTTGCAGCTGAAGGTACTGTATATGTCAGTCTGGTTGGAGAGAGGTATATTTTAATGGGGACTCTGCACTGAGAGAAAGTTTAACTCTGCAGGATCTAATTAAGTACTGGATTCAGTACTTTCAAAGAAGAATCTAATGAATCTTCAACCCTTTCTCCTCCTGCTGCCTCCAAGCCTTGGGCAGAGTTGGGACTCACAGGAGTCTGGCAAACCCACGATAACAATAAACATCCTGAGATAAATACCGCATTTAATTTTTTAATTAAGCAGCTTAAAAAAACAAAGGGACATATTTTATGCACATAGTGACAGGCTAATTTAATTAGAAAGAAATGGCTAATGGCCCCAGGACCTGGGTATTAAACTGGTACATTAGAGCGATCTGCAATGTGGATTTAGAATCCGGTCAGTTTAACACTCACACAGATAATTTCACCTCTTAGTAAAATCCTTTTTGGGGGAAGAAAAATGGCTTGAATCTAAATCATGATTAGAAATTCAAATGTCACTGTGTGTATTCCTCAAGAGACGAGCTGATATCCCCACTGATCCCCCAGGGTGCCGGAGAAAACCCTTTGATGTGTTTTGAATGTCTAGGAAACAGATTTTCAAAGATATTTAGATTCTGTAGAAGGTTTTTGTTGTGTACCACAATTACTTAGTTTTCAATCAATTCACTTATGAAAACATATTTCACACATGTGAAATGTAGGCAGAAATATCTATGGTGGCTTTAAACGCAGCATCTTGTCAGTATATCAGAAGTGAATGACAGACAAGAGTGAAAACATGCTTTGAAAAGTGAGCGAGCTACCGATCTCTCTCCTTACAAAGCCTGGAGGCATAAACAGAAATATAATGAGGAGCAAAGAAGGATTACTGATTACAGGCATGTTTTGAGACATTCAGCTTTGAATAATAAATTGTTACTGATATGGTTTCCCCACCCAAAAGTATAATAACCTTGTTAGAAGAAATTAAAAATACATCTACATCTGTCAGAATCTATGAAAATGCAAATAGTTTTCATTTGCGGTGTTGCAGGAAGTACTCAGGTCCTATACTTAAGGTATAAGTAGCAACACCAAAGTGTAAAAATACAGTTTATTCATCTCATATTACAAGTAAAAATCCTAAGTAAAAGTACGAAAGTATTATCAGAAAAGTGTACATAAAGTATCACAAGTAAAAGAACTTATTATGCAGAATGTTATATTTTAAAATGATACTGATTGGTAGTGGAAGTACATTTACTCAAGTTAACTCAACTTAAGTACAATTTTGAGGTACTAATACTCTACTTGAGTATTTTATGGCGATTTTATGTGCTTTTTACTGTGCTACATTTACCAGACAACTTTAGTTACTAGTTACTTTACTGATTAAGATTTTACATAGAAAAGCATATGATAAACTTCTAAAATGCAGCACGTTGTCAATGATACAACCTGTAAGTTTCTCAGATGGTTTTATTTCAATAACAGTTTGAGACCCAAAGAGGTAAAAGTCTCCGTTATATCACAAAAAGGGACAATTAGAAAAATGACAAATTTGTGTGGCTGAACTAACTTTATTCTTTCCTCCCGTTAATAATCTCACAACCCCTCAGATTTGTCTCGTCACTCTTTGGAGGAGCCTGTTTCCCAGGTTTATGAACCTCTGGACTAACCTGCAGAACTGTAAATAAAGTTGTTAAAGCTCCACCTCAACCAGCTACAACAGTAAAATGCTACTTATGCGTTGATTCATCTGTACTAGCAATTTAATAATGTCATATATAATCTTATATTATGTCTGTTATTTTTTTCTGCAGATACTTTTAGTTTTGATATTTTAAGTACATTTTGCTGATAATACTTCTGTACTTTTACTTTAGTAGGATTTTCGATGCTGGAATTTTGTATTAATGTATTGGTACTTTTAGTCAAGTAAAGGATCTAAACACTTCTTCCACCACCAGACACGAGAAAGGTATCAATCTTCTCATCCAACTCTCAGCAAGACAGCAAAAGGTGTATTTCCCAAACTGTCAAACTATTCCTTTAACATGAACCATTTGGCCTCCTGTGCCTGGCTCCACCACCGCAGACAACCCTACAAAGAGTTGTGAATGTCAAGCCCACCAGTCACATACGTAAAATGAACGGAATCTCAAGAATCAAAGACATTTTAAGGGTATAATAAAGAATCTTTATTTATTAAAACAATAGCATTAAAATACTTTTACATAAGCAGAATCATTCCACATATCTGATAAAGAGGGCGATGAAGATGCAGCCAAACAGGGACATGGTCGAGGCCGAGAGGACCACCACGATTACACTTCCTGCCATGTTGACCAGAGCGCCGAGCCCCGCGCCCACAATAATCTGAGCCAGCTGGACCATGCAGGTGAGCGCGGCACAGTTCACCCCGGTGCCTCGCTGACTTTCATTGACTCCTCGCAGCTTCAGTTGTTCCTGGAAGCACAGTGGGGAGTGTGGGGGCGATTAGAGAAGGATGAAGGGAGGAGGTGGAAAAAAGGAGAGGAATAATTGATGTCATCAATTTCTGTATTACCAGAACTGTCCATGGCAGAAACCAATCAACAGTTGGGTAAACAGATTCAGCTCTGGAAAATATCAAGAGACCAGCCTTATATATATTTTCTTTCAGTATCTGCATTTTTTTTTTATGACAACTTAATGAGGATTTGATTGTGCATGCAAGGAAACATCAAAACTGTTATTGAAAATTTCTACTGACAATTGATTTTTGATCCAGTTGTCAAATACTATGATGTTCTGAATGGGAATAATTTGGTTCAAAATTAGGCAAAGATCAATCACCAAAATCCAAAGTTAAATGTTATCCAGGAGCCCATCACCAGAAATTGAAAATGTTATTTTCTTCCAGATCTGTACATTTCCCTGATATTAAAACACCGTTTCTTAAATGGCGAGTTTGCTAGCAAATTATTCAGTGGGTAAACCTATGCTGCCAAAAATGTTGCATTCAAAAGCAGCCTCCAGGATGTGGTGTTGAATCAACTACTGAGGTCCACAAGAGAACAAACTAGTTTACAGACTTTCAAATGCAAACTGAAATCTGAATTTGTCAATAAATGACAGCAGTCTGTAATTGACTGACAGACTGCTGCTATTATTTGATACATCTTAATTGTTTTACTGTTTTATTGTTTGTTTTTAATATAACTACCCAGGACTTCCTGGAAAAAAGTAGTGACACTAAAGATTTTCCAGGTGTAATAAAAAAAAGTTAATTTAATTTAAGGGGCACTAAACCAAATTTACACATGAAGGTAATTTTAGTCTTCACAATGAGTCATATTCAGCCTGTGCAAAAAGTTTAATCATAAGTGGGAATGCTGATTAAGCTGATTAGCCTGCACCTAACTTTTAGTATCAATTAATGAGGCCATTATTTTCTTTAATAATTGATTAATCGTTTTGGCTCACATTTGAGATCCAGCAAATGTTTGGCATTTTTGCTTAAAATGACTAAAACGATTATTAAAATAGATTCATTTTCTAGCAATCGACTAATTGTTGCAGCTCTATTTGAAATTGTTTAAGAAATAATGGATGGTAAATGAATTGCATTTATATGTCACTTCTCTACCTTAACAAAGTGCTTTACATTTTTACTTCTCATTCCCCCATTCACACACACACACACACACACACACACACACGCACGCACACACACACACACACACACACACACACACACTCTACCTCCTGAGCCACAGCTGCCCTCTAATATATGTTAATATCTGTATAATCTATAACATATATTTAATCTGTATGTAGTTTTGTGAATGGATAGCTTTGTTTTTGGTTGATTGACTTATGGGATTTAATGTTAGGAAAGGACCCTGTGAGGCTTTCAGTGACGTAGGTCTGAGGACGCCTCTGACTACAGGTTGCCACCTATGGTAATAAGTTATTGAAAAGATAAAAGGCCTCAACCATGAAACTGAAGGAATACTGTAAACTGAAGAAGGCAGAGCCAAAACGCTAAATTGTGACAGTGAAAACTGAATGAAAGAAACATCCTAAGTGAGCACAATGGATTTTTTCTCTACTCAAATGCATCTCAACCCAGAAAAAAACGTTTCTACTGCCAGCCCAGTACCTCCTCTTCACGCTGATATTCTGCTATCAGGTTGAATGGGATGGTGTAGAGCGTGCTGGACATGACGCCAAACACACTGCAGAGGGTGAGCGTGGCGATGATGTTGGGGAAGAGGCCAATCAGGCTGGTGCCCATGCCAAACACAAAGTAGCCCATGAAGTATAATCCCTTCAGGCCGATGTATGGGAGAAGGAAACGCTGCACATCTGAAAACACACAAACACACGTCATGCACAATTCAGAGATCAGTTTGACATTTTTCAATTTTATTTTCAGAATAAAACCAGCCTGACGTGTGTTGATTGAGGGCAGATATCGGAGTACGTGACAACTGCTTTACCTGTTATGGTATTACACACCTAAAAGATGTTATAAACATTCTAAAAACTTCCACAGCATGCATTAGATTACAGTTGACTGGACATTTGATTCAACAGGCTACATTCAACATCGTTTCAGAGCAGCAAAAAAAAAAATTGTAAAAAGACTATTTTCTCAGCATCCAGACTATAAATAGATCCAATTTCATGCTCAGAGGCTGAACTTTGCTTTGCATGTAGCACATTATTTCTTTCCCTTTCACCATTACTATTTTACATGGCTACAGCTATAGTTGAGGTTCTGTTGGATTGAAATGATGATAACACACACCCAGCATGCCTCTGGGAAAATGTGTGTTTCATTTGCGCAGACCCATCTAATGAATGGCTGCAGCACACTGAAACCTGTAAGCCCAGTGCAAAAGAAAAGGAAGCAGTAATTGCTCACTGCTATCCGTTACCATGCACAACCTCATCAGGTGGTCGTAAAAAAGGGAGCTAACGATGGCAATGCATGACATTGTAATGTTAGTGGATGCTGGCTGCTATGATGAATGTAGAAATAAAGACACACATACTGAACATACTTTCTCTTTGTGCCTGTCATTTGCACAGTTACTTACAGGAGTAGAGAGCAGAGGACACGGCATTAATGCAAAGTCCCCAGCAGCCCACTTCAACTCCTCTCTCATATGTGACATAGGCTGTAGAGTTGTGGTCTGCATAAGGATTTCCCTTGTATACAATCTGTAAAAAAAGCGAAATGAGAGAAAAAATCTGAAGAAGAAAATGTGTCACAATACATGGCACCATTTCCAGGTGAGAAACGGTGAAGGCAAAGAAGCATAAAGGCTGAGGAGATCCAAGCACACGGCTTTTGATATAGATATCAAATGTTGGCCTCCCTCTTTAATATATGCTTTTACCTTTTCTTTCCTATAAAATGAAGCAAATTTAAACTCAACAGGGAGCCACTGACTGTCCATTTCCCATCCTTGATAACAATGCCTGCAATTTTAGATGACATATTATTGCATCGGGTCTTTGTAAACCATGACGGTGACGCAGTTGTCATGGTGTGAGGCGCCTCCTTTGATCAGCATGCATGTCGTGAAACTGTAAAGCATTCATCATTGTTACACATGTCAAAGGAAGATTACACATAACAACACATTACTCTCCCACCCTCACCCTCCGTCTGCCCCCACACAAACAGGGATTAATGGAGCGTGAATGCAAAAACCCATTGCGGCTTTTTGTCCTTCACCTTTAATATTATTGTTCTCACTTTGTCACTTTGCGTTTTTGACATTGAAGGGATGCAACTGAGGAATTATTTTCATCATTGATTAACTGGTTGATTATTTCTTTGAGAAACTGTTTAGTCTATAAAATCACAGAAAATAGTGGAAAATACCCCAATTGCACAGAGCCCAAGGTGATGTCTTCAAATTGCATATTTGAAGATATTCAGTTTACAATGAAATGAAACATATTTAAAAAAATGTAAATCCTCACTTTTGAGAAACTAGAAACAGATATATATCAAAATAGTCAACAAAAAAATGTCTGTTAATCGACTAATGGTTTTAGCATTAAACATATTAATAACAATTACATCTTACATATCTTACAAAGGATTTTGCTAGAAAAAAGCAAGTATGTTGTAAAGCGTGGAACTTCTATACTAAAGGAAACATTAGTTGTTTCAAGTCTCTTTAGCATGGCTTTGGACAAAGCCAGATTAGCGTTTTACTCCAGTTTCCAGTCTTTATGCTAAGCTAAGCTAAGCTAAGTGGCTTCTGGCTGTAGAATCATATTTAACAGACAGATAGTTAGATAGCTGGAAGGTTAGATAAGAGGGTTGATACCACTCTCTCATATCTGTCCAGCTACCGCCACCAGCCTGTTAAATAGCTGTCCCCCCTGGTAGCTAAGAGGAATTGAGAAGAGAAGATGAAGCTTCACATTTGCTATAAAAACATTTTTTTGGCATTTGTGTTTGAAACATATGACTCAAAACAATTCACTGATTTTCAAAATAGAAATCTATGAAAGTGGAAGTTATAAGTGATGTCAGCAACACAGTGCACTAACAGGTCAATTACACTAATCACTGCAATTGAGTTCACATCTGCCTCACTGACTGGAAATTAAGAACAGATTAGGAGCTCTACACAGCACTAGAAAAGGCACAGAGCAGTGATGGGGAACTGCAATGTGAAATTAAGACCCTTTATAGGGGTTAGGTTTTTAATGATATAGCACTGATTGGTTTGTTTTTTAAATGGCCCACATCATGTATGGTATCCACATGCAGACACACAAATCAATACCTGGCCCATAAAATCGGTGAAGAAGAGCATATTGCAGAGGAAAGCTGTCCAACCCAGCAGGTGACTGACACACAGGCAGCGGTAGTGGTTTGGCATGTTGATGATAGCTGTCATCAGCGACCTGAATGTCATCCTCTTCTGGGCCTGCAGATACACACAAACATCACAAACAGTGCCTACAGCTACAACACTGACATGATTTGAAAAAAATAAAGAAATAAAACAGCTTTTCCTTTTATAGCACTCATTACTGTCCTGGTATGTCCTTGCTAGCCCACGGCTGACAACTCCAAAGCTTCAACAATTAAAAACAACTCTGCTCAAGGGTTGGAGACAGTGATGATGAAAGACAAAAGGGAAAACTTAAAAACAAGTAAAACAATCCTGTCATCCTATAGTGAATCCTAAAGCAATTAGAGCAAGATGAGGACTGCCAAAGCAAGAGCATGAATGTTAGAGCTTATTAATCAAATGTCTTTACATTCAAGCAAAGCTACAAAAGTGAGATGATACAAAATCCTCCTCCTTTTCATTAAGACATATCAAGCAGAAATCAACTCATCTGGGATGGTTTGAGGGATTGATTGAGGTTTATAGAATTGAAAAAGAATCCATCAGTACTCATTAACCACACTCACTGCATAATGTAGGAAATCGTTTCACTCGGGAATTTTACGTTGCACAGGATATTTTCATACTGCTAAATATGATCTCCACAAGCTCATTTGAAGATTTGTAGTTGTAGTACCAGACAAACAAGCAGTTCAGACTGGCGTTGGTGAGGTTGTGAAAAAACTATATATACTGTATATACCCAAATATATACCCAAATGAAAAAACTAACAAAAATAAACTTTTCAAAAGAAAATAAGAAAACTCATCATTCAGCAAAAAAAGAAAACCTAGGCTAGGCCCATGGCTATTGGGCAAAGGAACAAGGAGTAATTTGCGTGATTCCAGTCAGATAAGAGAGGAGACGTATCTTGTTGGGATGTTGGCAGAAACAGATGTAATTTTCACAGATCCACATGAGGTCGGAAAGTTTGTGGGAAGAAAGCTTGGAGATGTAAGATCGGTTAGGTCATTATTGATCGTGCATCAAAGCATCAGAGCGAAGATTCTTGCATTTGGAGATTGTAGCAGCGTGACTTGCTTCCTACTCGGATCAGAAGTAAAGAACGAGGGAGTTGTAAGTGGCGTGCCATTGACAGTGGAGCCGGAGTCATTTCGAGAGGTTGAAGGCGTGTGTGAGGCAAGAAGGTTGAGCAGTCCAGGGAAGTCCAGGTGAGCACAAACCATGCAAACAACTTGTTAATCCACATTGTTGCCGGTGTCGGTGATGAGCCAGAGGCGGGGAACAGCCAGGTGAGGAGCGGGAGCCCAGGTGGTATGCAAAAGGTAAGCTAGTCAAAACATACACACCGGATAATCTAAACGGTTGTCCAAAATTGACAAAAAACAATAAAAGGGAGCTGGAGGGCAGCGGCAGCTCACCGCGGCAGCGTTCACTCTACTGATATTTATGACTGCACCATGAAAATCAAATGAAAATATTCCACATCTTGTGCATTTCTATACACATTTTCCTGTAATTCAGCAAGAACTTATCAAAGATTATCATCACCGTCTCTATAAAGGTTAACTTTCAGAAGGCGCAGCAAGCAGCCATACTGCTCAGAGCTTGTGTCTATTGCCTCAGAGAACTGTTTATGAAAGAATATATACACACCACATTGTCCATGTGCTTTCAATAAAGGCAACTGGACCTTGCCTCCGAGCACTTAGCTAGGAGGCTTTCAATAGAATGGTTACATTACAAGCCAATTTTCTCTTAACTGCCACATTACATTCTACCTGTGACCTTAGAAAATGGAGGATAAATAAATAAATCTGTATTCCACATTATTTTACCACGTGTGTATTCTATATACATAAAATAATTGCATCCTCAAACCATTTTTCCTGATCATCACCTACCTCCTTGTTTGGCTGCTTGGCACTGGATGTCACTGAGTTGGCCTCTCCCAGAGCAGAGAAAGACCTAGGCCTGAGGTCTGGGACGGATGCAGGGACTACAGGAGAGACGGACTCTTTGGCCAGTGCTCCGTAACCATTGCCGTGGGAGCCCAGTAGGCGGAGGGCACTGGGAGGTGAGGGGTCAGATGCGGATGGCTCCTTGCCCAAAGGTTGTTCTGGAATACTGAAGAGGTGTACGGTGAGGAAGATGCCCCAGATCAATGCTGAGAAGAAGTAGATGACTTGGTACTCGGAGCCAAGCAGCTGGCCGATCGTAGAATGACCCCAGTCCATAGCTCCCACCAGGTAGCCAAACGCGCCGCCCAGACCTGGAATTCACAGTGGCAAAGATTAAAACAACAAAAAAGTGCAATTGCAGTAAGACACAGCTAAATAATTTCGACAATATCAGTAAAACTCTATATTCAGGCAGTGGATGTGACCCATCAGGAACAAGCCACTAACATAAAGGCTCACCAACTGCACTCAGAGGGAGGACAAGTCCTACCTCCAGACAACGTGTACTTGGTGTGGCGTTAAATGTCACGTCGCTCTCTGCTCTCACTGTTTTTCATTAACAACTCAGCAGTTTGTCATTACTACAATTGGAAAGTTAAATGCTGAGGCCTGACACCTTCAAGAAAGGTGAGAAACTGACCACTTCTGTAATAATCCTTTCAAGAGGTGAAGCTAAAAGGACACAGCTTGCTTTATGTCGCTGTCAGACATGTGACAGATGGACAGAAAACCCGCATTGAATCTGCATGTTGGTTGCCAGTACATTATATAAGTGAACAGCCTGTTTGTTAGTGTGCAATGCAACACAGAAGTTCTAAAAACAAAGATTACGTTTTGTTTTGTTTATTTTAATATCGCCATGAATGTACTGTGTATATAAAATTGATGCAGGTTTTTTTGTTTCCCTTAAATGTGATCAGATGCCTACATTATGATGCACACACACACAAGCTTTGTGTGGCTCCCAGAGAATATATACAGTCTTCTACAGTTGGTCACCTGAAATGGAGGCTATTTTTCTACATTAGAGCATCTGGCAGGTAAAGTAATAACCAGTGCAGGAGTCACGCTTCACTTGTGTCTACATGACTGGAACATTGCTGTTTGCGTGCTGCATCAAACACTCCTCTCTGATTCAAAAACCTTCTCCTTTTACTTTCTGTGTCATTAATGTCAGCTTAAGTGTCAGCTTTTCTGCCCCTGCAATAACTCTGAACTTTTTATTGCAGCACAGTGCAACAGAGCAAAACAGAGATATCTCCGGGACTCACTGTGGATGGTTCTCAAAAATATACACAGAAAACGAGAGGGGGAGAGATTTAATATCAGCAAGGTCCAATTTGATGCTAGTTCATATACATTAATGGAAATAACCCTGAACACTAAACTTTAAAAAGTACGCCTTTATTGCCAACAAGGCTGTGATTAGAGTAAAAGAGCTAAATGCTAACGTCAGCATGCTAACACGTTCACAATGACAATGCTAACATGCTGATGTTTAGCAGGATAAAATGTTTACCATGTTCACCATTTAAGTTTAGTGTTGAGGTGTTCATGTACGGGCATCTTTAACACAGAATCTGACTGAACTGACCGAACTGAATCATCACTTCGCCTGCTGGTAGTACACAGTAAACAGAAGAAGAACTGACTAGGACAAAGCAATGCAGTGATGGGCCAGTAAGTTTATTCTTTTCCTGCTGTGGAGAAGATCATTATTACACTTCCTAGAATCACACTTTTCTATGTCCCTGGCCTCCAAGATTACAGAAGAAAATGTGCAAGCTACTTGCTAGCATGCCCACAAGCGACGGGCAAGACGTGGCCGAGACGATCCATTTAATAGTTGTTATAAGATATTTGGAGGAGCGAGCGATCGACCAACCAACCGAACGACATTGTTCCATCTGTTTGTGTCCAGCTTGGTTTACCTGCTTTTGTAGAAAACTACTTATCAGTAATTAGTCAGTAATTGTGGTCTGGTGAGAACCTAATGAAAGATCTGTTGTTCTTTCAGAAGAATATTGAGCTGCGAAAGATTTCCCACTCCTTCACTCGAGTAGAGACTGCGGAACACAGAGTACTGTTAATAGCATTTCATGAGTGGCATTCACTGCCCATGTTCAGAGTTTGTGATTAGAAAAGGTACATGACTCACGGAGAAACACACAACAATTCTTGCTCCCACCTCCTCAAACCTCACATACCAGCGGTGGCAGGGGCGTCTAAAGAGTCATGTGCCTGGCATCTGTCTCTCTCAGCCCAGACCCATGACTGCAGCACATGACTAGCTCAGGGCTGGATTACTGCCTGACTAGTATGCTCACACCACCCGGTGCCTGCTGACAGCTGAGTGCACCACTGACGCTCACACACCAAACACATCAAGTTGTCCCCCAAAGCAGTGTATGACAAAATTATTTGCTTGATCCTGCATATATTTAGACATTTCTTGATAGACTCATTTGGAACGTATTTTGTAAGGTTACGGTGGTTTACAGAAGTGGTTTGAAATAAGTCAGTAATCTAAATAAGGCGTATCTCTCGTGTATGCTGTATAAGGCAGTAAAGCATGCAATCTTCTCACCTACACATTATTAACTCATCAAAAGTAAAGAACTAATTAGTATTAACTGTTCATATATCATAATGGCACTGATTTGGCCTCAGTATAAATCTGAAGAAGGTGTAAATCAAAACAAGTCCTCCTATCACTTAATAGAAGACTGTTTCCACTGCTGAACTGTTAGAAGGTTAGAAAAAAAATAGTTTTCTTAAACAGTATCTTGGACCACTGGATTGCAATGTGGTTTATTTAGAATTTACCATCTGGAAACTTTGTGCTTTGAATAGAGCACCCCGTTTTGGAGGATCTACCAAATCACATTTGCTCAAATTGAAAAAACCTTCGGCGTCGAAAACCGCTGCCTGCTGTGGTAAAAAAAAAACAACACTGATAAGAGCAATGAGACTGAACCAAAACATTAATGTTGCGGGTCATACAACCACAAACAATGACCCAAAACATGCTCAAATGCTCTGTAGAGCTGAGGGGGACTGCAGAGTCGGGGGCTAAGTGACCCCTTTTACACACACAGTCATTTGATCTATTGTTAAAACAAACATATTCATTATAGCAGCTTTAAGTTAAAGACCTGTTGACCACAGTATTCACTAAAATGATAATAGTTTATATTTCTTTATTTTATATGTTCAAACTGACTCCATCCATACAGTAAAATACATTATTCAGTGCAAGTTATTTTTATGTATTGTTACAGGTAAATACAATTGAGAGTAAGTACGTCACTGACAGATGTAGAGTTGCATAACAGTAATTTTCTCACTGATAAAATGTGGAGCATTACATTGTGGGATTGTAGTGTGGTTTCAATCGATTGTGAGGGCACTGTGAGGGCACTGTGATTGTGAGGGCACTGGATCCATTAACACAGTCCAAATTTGGACAGTAATTATAGCGCACTAAATCGTAAATATGGAGAGATTTTGGACACAGTCACAGTCTTGTTGTCACCGTGAGGTTGCCAGGCAAACAGTCGAAGAAAGTCACTGTGGGCAGCCACATAAGCCCCTGTAAAACACCAGCCTGTCATTTTACACTCTGGTATTTATAAGGATCAAAACAAACAAGCTATAACATGTTAGTTAATGAACTTTAGAGGTGCTGGTTGGCAGGTTTTCTTTACCTTAGGACAGAACCAGGCTAGCTGTTTCCCCCAGCTCCCAGTCATTATGCTAAGCTAAGCTAACCGTCGCCTTCAAATATTTAGCATGCAAATATTGGAGTCGTATCAATCTTCCCACCTAACTCTCAGCAAGAAAGCGAATAACTCTCATCTTTACATACACCACTATCCACATGTCTTACTGACCGTGCAGACAACTGACAGACAGCAACACATTTCACGGAAATGTTGACACGTTCCTCCCACCAGTAAGCACTCAGTCACACCAGAAGAACGTCCAGTAAAAATCGCTGCCATACACCGTTAGTATGTGTTATGTGAGTTGCTAAGCTACAAAATGCCCACAAGGCAGCTATTATTGCTGAAACTCTCACCAAACGAATAACTAAGGCTGATTAATTCAAAGCAAATCCCTCAAAATGCATGCTGGGAGCAGGCAGCAAGGAAATATTTATGACAGAAATAAGCATAAAATAAACACAAAGGCAGTCAGTATGGAAGCAACACAACAACAGTGTGTGTGTGTGTTTGTGTGTGTGTGTGTGTGTGTGTGTGCGTGTGTGTGCGTGTGTGTATGGTCTGTATTACACACCTGTAAGTAGAGCATGGTAGTGCAGACCTCTTTCCTTGTCTTGATGTGAACACACATCAAACAGGTAGGCCTTGATGGGCCCGTCGATGAAGTCTGCAGCAAAGTCAAACAGCACGACTCCGAACATCACCACCACTATGGCCCATGTACTCCTCAATGACCTGTCGCTGACTAGTGCTGGAAAACAGAACAAAACATCTCACCACTCTTAAAGCGCTGCACCCAATGATGCAAATGACAAAATTAAGATACCACCACGTCAATTATTTTTTGTGAACTTGAAGTGTCAACATTGGAAAGTAGAGATGCACATCACAAGAAAAAGCGCACAGCTTAAAGACAAGAAACTTTGTTTTTCCAAGCAAACCAATTATGTCTTGACAGGTAACAATTCTATTTTAAAGCCAGACTGTTCATAAAGCCCAGTCTTGTTCTGTCGTCTCTTGAAAAGGAATGAAGGAGACGAAGAACATAATCACGAGCAAAACACATGTAATTTGAGCATAATGAGTATTGTAGCAGAGAGAAATGTACATTATTGGAACATTACACCTCTTTGTCACTCTGCACTCGGTTTTACGTGAAGTCTGAACTTATCTTTCTCTAGCTATTAAACAATAAGAGTAATGATATGTAGAATCGGAAAGGGCAACTGAGGGCGGTTACAACAATGCAAACATTATGTCAGACGGTTCCTGCGACATTGCCTGCAACCCTGAGAAACATGGAAAGGTAATCAGCTTATCCAGCGTACGTCAGAAGAAAGAAATACTTTAAAGTCCGTATGATGATTACAGCAAAGCCCAGAGTCTTTTTAACAGGAACTCAACCAACAATCGTTTCAATAATATTTCAAACGAGCTGAATTTGACTGTCTTTTGATCTCAAGTCCCAGATTTCAAATAACAATCCTGTACTTTTTATGATTTACAGTAGCCTCCAAACAGCTAGTTTAAATACACAGTGTGTTGCTCTGTCTCTTGTAATTGCATTTCATAATGAGATAGACCTCTCAACCTAGTTTACCAAACATTTCCTAAAACTTCACAGGATCACTGTGTTTGCAGTGTTTTGGATATTTGCAGAGATAAGGTAAAAATATGATAAAAATATGTTTTTGTAGTATTCATCCTCCTGTGCAGTAATTACTCTAATTATCCTCCAATCAAAAGATATGAGTTGAGGTATTGAGGATGACATACTTCAAGCCCCCAAACAGTGACAATCAGAGTGGGGGAAATTATCACGGAATATGTGTTTAACCTCACACTGATCCTGCGAAGCTGCTCTGTGGGCAACAACACAGCAGCACTGTAACTATCAGCAGTGAATCAGCTCATGTGGCTACTCTGCAAAGAAAGTCATCTTTAGTCAACTTATCTTTTCTTTAAATAAAGGTCACACATTCTTTTGTGCAGAGATCTTCTCGTGACACTGCCTGGAGCCCGGCGGCTTCTTACGAAACAGTTTTACGAAAACAGTTTTCATTCCTCATCACCTGTCTGTGCCAGTGGGCATCGGCTCAGCACCACGCTACCAAGTCACACGTTTCACTTCAGTCACAAGTTAAAAGTGTGAGCATGAGAGCCTCTCGAGACCCTATTCCCACACATTTAAAAAAAAAAAATCTTGATGGATGTGTCACTTTATTCTTAAACTGATACAGTTCGGAGTCTGTGAAATACCAAGAGATAAGAGAAAGCTTGATAGCCAAAACTTAGAATTATAATCATTGTATCAGTGTGAAAATAATTCACACGAGCATAAATGGCAGGTAAAAGCTGATGCTGTTCGAGGGATGGGTAGAGTTGCTCATATCCTGACAGAAACATTAAGATAAAACCATATGTTTGCCTCGCATTTGTTGAGTTTTACAAGATAGGTCATTGCATATTTCCAAGCATAAGCATATTTTAAATTGAGATCAAGGTGATGTCAGATTTCAACAGTATTTTCTACAGTATTTCTGTTTCTCTGAGATAGAAAGAACTGATTATTCATTCTCTCTTTTTCTCTCTGAATCAAAGGCAGAGTCGGCCCCAAAACAAGAACTCAGTTTCTCATATGACAAGACTAAAAATACATCTGTACCTCCCCCTCTCACCGTCTGGCTCTTGAAGTCTCTCTTTCATTTCCTCCCTTACTCAAATCCTCCTCCCTATCCCTCACCTGAGATGACTGCATCTCCGTTCAGGAACAAGGTGATTCCCAGCAGCATGAGGACGCCCAGGGCCAGGATGTATGGCCTCCGCCGGCCCCACGAAGAGCGGCAGTAGTCGCTGACCGAGCCGATGATGGGCTGGAGCAGGAAGCCCAGGATGGGGCTGATGAGCCACACCAAGCTGTACAGGCTCTGGGGCAGGCCCACACTCAGAAGCACTGGTGTGACGAATGCTGCCTCCACGGCGTAGCAGAATTCCCTTCCAAACATGACCATGCCATGGAGGATAAGTCGGCCCCGCGAGCGCCTGGGGGGCTCCACGGCTCCGAACACAGCACTCTCCCCACTGTCTATGTAGTCCTCTTTTGAGCCAGTGTAGTCTGTTGAGTACTGGTGCAAGGAAGTGGTGATGTGTTTGCCAGGCTCCGGGAGCCGACAGGGTTGGGGCCTCACAGACTGGTCCTCTGATAAAAGAGTCATGGTTGAGAGAGGGGAAAGAGGGGTAGAAGGAGAAAGGGAGAATGAAAAGGGAGTGAAGAGGAGATTTTGGTAAAAAAAAAAGAGACAAAAACAGAGAATATGGTAGTGTTTCTCTCTCAGTCCGCCAGGTGATGGTTAAATGGCCAAACGCCCAGTCCTTGCTCTGGTGCTCGGCTTGAGCTAATCCTTCTCTCTACTGCATAGCCGAGCAATGAGTCTAAGATCCAAACAGCTTAACTTTACTTTATGTGAAGGTCTGCCTCCTGGTCTGAGCAGAGCAAAGTGGGACTCAATGGAGTAGCGAGGGAGAGGGGAGGAGAGAAAGAAGTGGGTGTATTTAAGAGACTACTGAACATGTCTTCCCCTTCTTCAGTCTTCAAACCTCTGTAGTAAAGGCCCGGGGCAGTTCATGGGAGTGTGTGTGTGAGGAACTACGACCATGTGAGTGTGTGTGATGTGTGTGGTAAAGAGGGTAATTTGTTCCATTGTTTCCACAGTCGATAATGATGAGGCAGTAGTAAAGTATTTATTTCTTGGTGACTGGTGACTCTTCTTAACTAGACTTAATTCATTTATTGATACATTTAATAGCTTATTTACAAAGTAATTAATTGTAATTAGTGTATGTATTATGCAAATGGAAAACCATTAGTCAAGAAGTAGTAAAAACATATTTAAATGGGCCATTTAATCATTTCATGCCAGAATTCTGGCATAAGAAACTAATTACTTCATGATTGTTTTAAAAATGGATTTGCAAAATGAAAAAGTCAAAATCCCAAATCATGTATTATGCTTTTTGCTATTTAATTTCCTATAATGAATCCCACAGTTCTCGTCTGCTTTGTCGTTTGCAGTTTCAGTTTGTCCTCGATTTGTATTTTAATAAAAACATTTTTTAAAGCCATGCTAGTGGGGCACCTCTATGGTTGACAATGTCGGCTTGTCAGTTGGTCCACCGCTTTGGTCCAGACTGAAATCCATGGTCCCCAGAGGATGAATCCTACGGACTCTGGTGATCCCATGACTTTTTCTCTAGCACCACCATGAGGTTGCCATTTGTGGTTTTAAGTGAAACACAACTATTGGATGGACTGCCTTGAAATTTGGTATGCACATTCATATTCCCCTCATGATGAATTCTAATAACTTTGGTGATCCCCTGGCATTTTAATCTACGACAAATTTTTAATTTCTTTAAAACTTCAGTTCATGACTAAATAACTGCAAACCTAATGACATTCCCATCAGCCTCAGCTGCACTTTCTTTACTACCAATTAGCAAACATTAGCATACTAAAACCTAAACTAAGATGGTAAACTTTATATTGTGTCATTGTGTGCATGTTAGCATGCTGATGGTAGCATGTAGCTCAAAGCACTGCAGTGCCAAAGTTCAGCCTCAAAGAGCTGTTAGCATGGCTGTGGACTCTTAATCGTGTTTAAAAGGTACTGCACTGTACACAAGTAACATTTTAAAATGTTAAAAGAAACAGAAAGTGATGCAGATAGCCCATTCCAGTCTCTGTAGGTCCAGAAATTAAAATGGACAAGCGACTTGTGAAGGATAAAAGTAAAGACTAAAATTTAACCTTACTAGATTGTAAGTCTTGAGTGACGTTGGGAAGACATAATGTGTAAATACTTTTTCTTTCTGCTCATGTGGTTTTTAAACTCAGTCTTGCATAGATCAGACTCTTCAGGGCTCCAGGAGAAACCGCCCAGCCACATCAATAAAGTAAAAAGATTGTCTGAGCTGAGTAGTTTTTGCTGATTGCCTCTTATTACCTATTGGATGTGTCATCAGATCATTATGTGCTTCTTCGAACTGAATGGGTTTTGTTTGATGTATAAAAGAAATACCGTCAAGCAATGAGGATGTTGTCTGTAAATATAGGGTCTGTAAGAACAGCTTTACCATAAGATTTTGCCACAAAAGTTTAAAAAAACAGACTTTTTTCCTAGTCTTGCTGGCACTGTATTCATTATTCCTCTCAAAGTTGTTGTGCTCATCTGTGACTAACTTGCTGCTCTTAGTCTGAGCTGAAGTCATAGACATAACACAATGCTATGACCTTAAATCAACATTCAGGAAGATACAGGCTCTTCACTGTGAACTTTTCCGGGTTATCAAAGACAGTTTCCTTGAAAGGTCAGGCATCCATCGTTCTCAGAATCAGCAGACCAGCCCCAAGAAGAATCACAAGAATATCATTAGGACTCAACCACACAAAAAGATACACAGTGTGTGAGCAATAAGAGACATACAACACTCTTTGTCTTTCATTCTCTTCACATCTTTGTGATGTTACCCTTAAACCTTTCAATGCTTTTCTTTCCAAAATGGTGAGCTTTGTTTCTTGCAGTGGTCTGGTCCCAGTAGGCTATAGTGCTGAATGATATTTTTTCTGCTCCTACATCCATATTAAAACCACTAGATTAAACGTGGAGTACGAATCAGTGCTAAGCAGCATATAAATACTCACCAGAGCAGCAAATGTGTATTAAAGGCACTATTTCCTCCTGTTTCAGTAACGTGCCCTGCTGTTTAAGGAAATTGTTTAGTCTTTTTGTCCAAATAAACTATATATTTATGACCTAATTTTAAAGGTTTTACATCTTCAGTGAACCATTGAGTGGCTGAGTACCACAGACGGAGTTGGGAAGTCAGAGTGTTGAGAGACGGACTAATATATTTCTGGTTTGGGTCTTTTAACAAGACTAAGAGTCTAGCTCAGCAGTGCTTTTAGCTAAATGCTAATGTCAGCATGCTTACATGCTGATGTTGAGAGGTATAATGTTCACCATGTTTACCATCTTAGTTTAGCATGTTAGCTTGCATGTTACCATTTGCAAATTAGCACTTAAACACAAAGCACAGCTGTTGCTGGTGGGAATTTCATTAGTTTTGTAGGTATTTGCTCATACACCAAAGTAGTGGACAACTGGACCTGAAAGTGGCGCTAGATGGGGATCACCAACTTTATTACAAATCCTACTGAGCAGGACATATCTGAGCCAAATTTCATGGCAATCCTTCCAATAGTTGTTGAGAAATTTCAGTCTGGATCAGAGGGGATCACACTGGCCGACACTGCCATGCAGAGCCAGGCCGCTGGAAATGTTACAGCGTCCTACTTCACATTGGTGAAGCAGTTCTCAGAATCACCACTCTGTAATACATTTTTGTTCCTCCATGTCTAAAGGTGTTCAATAATAGTAAGCAGACAATCCCATTTTCCCATTAACAAACCAGCTGATAAAGAAGCAGCTGCTCCTTGATGTTGTTAAAGTTCATCTCCACATCAGTGCTGCTGGAACTCGAAGCCAGAATAACATCTTGAATTTCTCGTTGTTAGCTAAAGAAGTAACTCAAGTAGTCCGCACATTTATCCTTCAAAGCATTTGTAACTCTGACAACAGGTATTGTGCCAGGCCACCTTGAAAATATATTAGCTCAAACCTCCTAATTACACGCTTAAACCTGACAACATTTCTGAACCTACGCAGGTTTTAGTGTTTGAGTAATGACGAACCATTTGATTGTATTCATGAATAATAACCAGTCAGAGGTGAGCTAAAAAAAAAAACTGCTTAAGATCAAGATTCACTTTAATGGGCTCTAACGCTTTTGTGATTAACTTTTTATTTTATTTTTATTTAGTCTTTTAGAGAAACAATACGTACAGGTATATACAAGCCAGAAAAATAGAGTATATATATATATATATATATATTCACATACATACCTAAACATAAGCGTATATAATGAAGCATATCACTAACATTATATAAGAATAAGATAAATTAAAAAATAAAATAAAACCTCAGGTATAACCCACCCACACCCTGGATCCAGATCTTCCAATCTCAGTTACAAATTAAATCTGAAGCCCACGAAGAGTGGTTAGCAGTGAATGCCGAGCCTCTATTGCTGACTCTTTTGCACCGTGGACTCTAGCTGTCGACAACTCCAAGTAAACAATATCCATACATGTTAAAACCCAGGCTCGAAAAGAGAGTGAATGTGGAGGTTTCCAACGTGTGGCAATTAGTTTTTTTGCAGCTGTAAGTCCAGCCATGGGCTCTAACTCTAAGGAGAAATTATTTTACCGACATCTAAGTTGTTGGTCGATACACAATCACACGCCATAGCCCAGTACATCACATGCTTATACATGATATAAATTAATACAGTGCAACATACAGTATATCCAGTACATAAAAACATTTTGTTTGTCATTAGTTTGTCCAATATTAAAAAAACAGTAATGTGCACATTACTGTTGCCTCCTGAGGCCACCGTCAATTCTGAAAAAAAGATAATAATTTTGCTCCAGACAGGCCACTGTGATCAAATATTGCTTTAGCAAGGTAGGCAATATTAACAGTTCTCCTTTTATAGCCATGATGTGTGGCTCTATGGCACCCACCCCTTTGGTCCAGACTGAAATCTCTCAACAAATATTATATATATTGCTATTCATTTTTTTACAGACATTCTTGTTCCCCACAGGATGAATCCTTCTGACTTTGATGATCACATGACCTTTCTTCTAGCACCACCAGGAGGTTGTCTCCAATCTAGCGACCTTTTGGGCAGACCTTACCTCTTCTCACTTAAAGAAAGTTACCAATATTTCTCAGTGTCTGTCTGCCCTCGTGTGTCTGTAGCTGTCTGGCCTGACTGTGTTCAGTGGGTGGAGGTGAGCGGCAGCACGTTCAGTCGACCAATCAGCAGCCAGACAGAAACGTGAATGAGCTGTGAACGTGTATCTAACGATCTATCACGGATTGCCATGAAAGTCTGTCCAGATATTCATCGCTCCCTCAGGATGCATTGTAATAACTTTGGTGATCCCAAAACGTCTCATCTAGCGCCATTTTCAAGTCAAAATGTTAGTTTGTCCAATTCTGTGATTTGCATAACTAATGACATCCGCCTCAGCTGTACTTGCTAATTAGCAACTGCTAGCATGGAGGACCTTTCCTTAAAATCTGTCTAAGCAACTAAAAAGACTGCTGAAAAGAGAAAAAGGACAATTTACAATTTTAGGAGACTTTCACTGTAACTACTTAACTGGCCCAATAGTCATAATGTTGGGGAATAATGCAAGGATCTACCCTCCCCCCCCAAACCAGTTGTCCTGATTGATGAGTTCTTCGCCGAACCATGAAATAACAAGGGCTCTTTTGTGATGGGCTACGGCAGCACTTAAAGCTAATCAAGTGATGATGCATGTGATCCCCGAGGAGGGATACTGATCAGAGAGAGAAAGGTGGAAGCAGTCGGGAAGAGGGGAGCAGAAGGAAAAGGTCAATTTCTGTTTCCTAAAAGCTAGCTGGAAAATATTCTTCTGAAATAAATCACAAGCATGAATCCTGCACACATTGACAGACACTTAGATTCAAGTGTGTTTCGCTGAACTTGTACATAGTAGCTTGTGTATTGGAATGAGGCATAAGGTTTCATCAGAGCATGAACTTTATCTTAAGTTCACATTTAACTTTAAGTCGATGGACAGAAAATAAATCTGCAACAACTTTGATAATCAACATAGTATTTTCAGTCATTTTTCAAGCAAAAATAACAAACATTTGCTGTTTCAAGGTTTTAACATGTGAGGAGTTGATGCTTTTCATTTCATGTATAATAGTACATCTGAATGTCTTTGGATTTTGGTCTGATATGACAAGATACCTTTTACTATTTTTGTTATATTTTATAGACAGAACGATTGATTAATCGAGAAAATAATTGGCTAGTTTCAGTCCAACCGGGTTGTCTTAAAAACTTTGTTTTAAACTGAAATATACATTATAATGAGAATTTGGGGAAAGAAATGTTCTCTAGCTGCAGTGCCTTGGTAAAACAGAACCTATTGCTCCACATTCTAAATGATTCTCTAAGCAGTAATTGCGTTAAAAGTTTAGTCATTTAAAAGCAGCAAATCAAATGACAATAGTCTATTGCTAGAACGCTAACAATGATAATAAGTAGCTGCTAGGCAAAAATGTCCATTTAACAATTCCCATAATCAAATTCAAAAACACCACTCCACATTGCACTTAAGTCTATAATCCAACTTCTTATGGTACAATCTGTGGTGACACTTTGGAGCTTAAGATCTTCAAATACATGCCTCCTCCGTATGTTTACTGAGCACCCATTGGACAATGGATATTACATAGTCCAATCCGCTCTGCACAAACAGTTTTACATTTACATTAAACCGTGTTTGAAGCCTGCACTAATCACATGATATATGCTTACAGTCAGTTGCCCTGAGTCTGGCCTGGCACGGTGAGAGTCCACTGTTTGGAGTCACACCAAAGACGTTCCTCACATAACCTGCATGCCTTAAGGTTTTATACTACAACCGCATACCAATGGTACTGTCATGGACAAGTAGAAGATGGCTGGGTGAACAAAGCTGCCAGCTGCCTTAGATGGAGGGAAAAGCTCTGTTGTAAAAGGTTAAGAATAGTTACTTCAGCTAGCAGTGTTATAACGCACATCTACACTGTGAGAAAGGCGAGAGTCTGTAAAAAAAAAAAAAAAAAAAAAAAAAAAAAAAAAATAAAAAAAAGAAAAAAAAAAAAAAAAAAAAAAAAAAAAAAAAAAAAAAAAAAAAATAACAAGCCATTATTACAGACCGACTCTAGCGTCGAAAAGGTTGCTTAGTGAAAAGCAGACAACCAATGACTGCAGACCACAGATGCCTGCCCACCTTGAAACTCTAAGTTCTGTTCAAGGTGTTAAAGAGAAGTACTGTACTGCTTGAGTAAAGTCAGAATACATGCACAAAAGATAAATTGTAAATAATAGTGTTTACACATCCTAGTAGGCACTTTAAAAACTTTAATAATGACTTCTTGCACAAACAGAAAATTATTAAGGTTATTTATTAGTAGCCCATTGAAACCCCAAATTATACCAAATAAACACTTACAGAACAAAATCTATGTAATACAGTGTGTGACCACGTGCACAATACAGAGAGCAGCATGTCGGAGACATATGACAAGCCTAGCTAACAAACATGGGCTAACCTTAAAGGACTAGTTCTTTCTAGTGCAGAGGGTACAATGAGAATTTTGAAACCACTATCATGTCGGTCTGTCAAATATGAAACTAGAGCGAGGAGCCGCTTAGCTTAGTATAAATAATGGAGGCAACCGAAAAATCCAGGCACACTAGGCCCCGACAACTATTCCTTTAAAGGGTTGTGTCATCCAAATCACAAATAAGAACATTTTCTCACGCACCTCTGGTGGCAACTATCCTCGCAGAAAGTTTTAGTTGCATGTGCTGAGGTTCTGTCATACTAATACACCCAGGTTGAGTACAGTTTAGTTGTAGTGCATTATGTTGCAGAGTGGGTCTCTATTTTGTTTGTATCTCATGCACACGCACAAGGACACTTGCACATGGGTTATGTGAGACACAGTCCTGCTGATGGTTACACAATATTTCGCTGATTTCCTGTAACTGTAACTTGTATTTGAATTATTTTCTGCTTATTTAATGACTTTAAATACTCTAGGGACTCACTGCTTATCATGAATACATTCATGAATAAAATTAGTTGTGTGTTTCTGGGATAAATAACTGTAACGTGGTGATTTATATTTTAAATTCCTTTAACCTCCTTGTGTAGCACTTTCAGCATGCGTGAGCATTGGCAACCTTTGCTTGTTCCACATGTATCACAAAACCAAAGTAAGGTCCACTGGATCTGGCTGGATTCGCTTTCATCCTAGCCGGTGGCGGCGATGTCCACCGCCTTCGTGACCGTAAAAGTCTCGCTCACTGCTCCATCCTCTGCTCTGCTGTCTATACGTGGGACGTCCATTTTTGCTGGAGCAACTGACTCTTTGAAGCATGAAATCCACTCATGAATGTATATAAATGCCTGTCTTTATTGAAAATTTACTTAAAATGAATATTTAATGACGCATTTCATTTCTCACTGGCTTTTTCTTTAGACATACAAAGCAAAACTATTTGTGTGTTTATAATTAGTGAGAGAGGAAACAGGACGGACCTGCTGTTTCCTGGTGTCTGTGTTCACCTGTACTGTCTTTTAATGCAGCTGAATTGACGATTTGGTTCTTCTCATTTACATAGTTTCCTAGTTTCTGTTGTCAGACAATGGAATGAGTATGAAATTTGATAGCAGCTCATAAATACTACCCGTTAACCAGGCACTCATTCCCAACCTGCTACACTGCCAATAGAAATCATTATTTTATAATTAAGACACCAAATAAAATTTAAAAAATTAGAGCGTAATGACAACATCTGTTACCAAATCTAAATGAGCTGCAAACGTGTATTTATGCTTGTAGAATCCAAAGTAGCCGGATTTCTTTTCTTTCAAACACTTTCAGAGGGCAGCAGTGGCACTATAAAAGAGGAGGCAGGTATTCAAATTGACAACCATGACCAACTGACTAACCCAAACTGCATCCATGTACCCCGAGAAAGCACAGGATGGCCTCTCACCTTGCCCAATCTAGGCTTGCCTACACTCGAAGTAAGTGCGTGGGATGCGTACGTCAGTTTCCTGAGGAGAGATGGAAAGGTATTTCATACTTTCTCACCATATTTGTTGTTTTTTTCTTAGCTTTTGAATAGCTTTTAGTTTGAAAAAATACGTTTTCTTTTCCTATTTTCCCTTTCTATTTTGATTCTTAAAAACGTTGTGTTTGACATGATATGTATGGTAGGTCTTAGTGCAAATCATTGTAATGTGCTTTCTAATTTAGCTTTTTGTTCTCTACAACTTTGCTTTGACAGCATTACACTCTACGACCCCTGCTGCTTGCATCTGGTCTATCTCTGCTGATGTAAACCCATACCCCTCTAGCACTTCGACTGTGTGTTCTCCAATAATGGGGTCGGAGGCAAGGCAAGGCTCTGCGCGAGTCCGAGAGAGAACCGGGGCTGGCCGGGGGCTTTCTTTCCCCCTGGAGTCCTTGATGAAAGAAGCTCTTTCCTGGTTATGTGGGTGTGAGCTCACCTGGTCGACAGACAACACAGGTGTAACACAGGCATCAGTCCCATCAAAAATCCTTGACCAATCCGCCTGGGTTTTTGAAGCAAAACGCTCTGTGAAGATCCGTCTCAGCTCTGGCCAATCACTGAAGTTCATCTGAGGAGGTAACTCTCCAGCGTCCAACTCCAAGCCTAAGAAAAAAAGAATTCTGTAACCCAAAGGACAAACGTTGACGATGTAAAACAGAGAAATCTTTAACATGGTACAGCAGCGGTCACCAACAAGGGACACAACACCACTCTAAGTATCTCACTTGAAAGGTCAGTCAGTCATTTTCTACCGCTTGTTCCCTTTGGGGGTCGTGGATGACTGGAGCCTATCCCAGTGACTTTGGGCTTTAGGCGGGGTACACCCTGGACAGTGGCCAACTCGTCGCAGCACTTGAAAGGTAATTTGTTTTTTTTCACCAGTCATGGTGGTTCTCCTGGATTCGTATTCTTTAGACTTACTTTCTCTATACTGAGTTCGTTTTTGATTGCTTTGACACTAAACGCATTCAATGACCACGTCCTTCAAATGTCATGAATTGTCTTCTCACTCCAACTCAACCACCACCAAAACTCTGTGCATTTATACTCCATTTTGCATGTTTATATACTATTTTAAAAACTGTTCATCGAAAACCGAACATAACACATTCTTCTACATATGCATATTAACTAAAGAAGTAAACCGTTAATTGTACCATAGGACAGTGAGCGGGTTGACTGTCATACTGCTGTACATCTATATCTGTAGCTATCCCATAGATGTCTATACAGTTAATATAACACGTTTGTTTTCATTTAAGGTAAGAGGTTCCATTCTTTTAATTGTGATGGATTTTTTTTGGTCATACAATAAAAAAAGAAATGAATACAAATAAATTCAAATAAAAAAGAAAAAGCTCCTTCAAAAGACAATAGTGGTAACATATTTTAATGCTAGTGTTTGTTTAGGTGATTGTGAAATGACTGACAATGTTTTTCTTGTCGCGAAACAAATGTCAGGATTCTGGTGAAAGAGTTTAAACTGAGATGTGCATCAAGTGTTTTGGATGCATTAGTGCATTTTGGATGTGAGATTACCAGTTGTGCTTAACTACATGCTGGTAAAAAGAACTGTGTGTTTTGAACTCGTTAAAGAGAAAAGTGTAACCAGCTGTAAAAACCTGTAAAAGCTTTGCATCGGGGGATCACATTGAGACTAACACTGAAGTTACTCATCGCACATCACTCCTATTGCTCTGTATAACTTTGTGTATACAACAAGCGCCTTTTGCTGTGCTTTTTTCCCCAGAGGATCAGCTTTAAAATCGGATTGCGGTTGCTTATGATATGAAAAGGCATGAGTGCCTCAACCTTATTATTGACCTGTTGCCTGAGATCTGCTGCTTTTTTCTTATATCGGTCTTTCAATAATTTATTTTTTTTGGTGTTGGGAGGAGAAGAGGGTGTTTCATTTCACACCGTGCCCTTGCTGTGCACAGGAACATGTGTGAGTAACCACTGCCTTGGAGGGTTATTTAAACTGCCTCCAATCTGTATTTGCATGATACAAACCCTTAAGTAGCTGTCTGTAGAACTGCGGTTCTATGGCACCCACAGCCATGTACTTTCCGTCTGAAGTCTGGTAGGTATCGTAGAAGGGCGCTCCACTGTCCAACAGGTTTTCTCCTCTAGAACGGTCCCACAAACCAATGCTATGAGACTTCCATACAAATGAACCTACATATGCTGCTCCTTCTACCTGAGGATGGTGAGAGAAAAGAACAGAATTTTTTTTGTCATGAATACATTTATGCATTCAGAGTTGATCAAACTCACTAAAATTGCATACTATTTCATGTATACACTCCCATTTAGGTTAATCCAAGGATACAGCTTGTCCATAGCGTAGAATAAATTGGCATGCTTGAATTGATATCAGCAGCAAACCTCTAAGCATCAGGCCAGCAAAACCTTTCCCTACAAGAAAATACACCGAGCATCTCGAATGCCGTGCTATTACAATCATATTAAAATGTGGCAATTACTTGTTGAATTGTAAGCTTTTCAGTAAAGCTTGTGAAAATACTGCACAAAGGGGATTCTGCTGACATTTACTGTATAAACCACCAGCTTGCTAAACTTATAATGTATTTAAGTCTCAATATGTGCACAAGCTATTACTATTGCTGCTGCTGAACAAATAAAACACCTTGATCAAACACTAACTGCAATCAACATGCACTTAATTTAAAGTCTTTGGTGGGATATAATCAATCCCCTTCAAAAATATTAGGAATGATGGGAACATCAAGTCAGGATAATGTCATGCTACCGTACATGAAGGAGGTTGCAGCAGAGATGACCCACTTCTATTGTTACTGATTGCAATCAATTCAGTCAGTGTAAACTCTAATGGACTGTGTGCTGCTTCCCAAAAGGAATTTATATAAGCAAAATATACCAGCCTGTAAAATATTTGAAGAAGTAACACAATGTTCTGTATGTATTCTGGCCTTTTCTAAAACGGCTCAGCTATTTTCTACCAAATTACTGCTCTGTGAGTCATCATGGACAAATCACAGTACAAAAGAAGGCAGCTCCATCACTGGGCATGGCTTCAGCGCTTTCATAATTATTCAGTGCCAAAACTAAGACTCAAACGAGGAAAAACAGAGTCTGTGGGAAAGTTGGAACAATTCCCTGAATGTGCTTTTGCCGGTCGTTGGTCATAAAATATGCATTTTTTTGTGAATTACAAAAGAATACAAGGCCATGAACAGAGTTTGGGCATTGAAAAATAGTTTTAATACTCTGCTTTACATCTTTAGTGACTAACGAGGATGCCTCATACTACCTATTAAAATGCAGAGGTCCCTCTTAATTAAAGGAAACAGAATGTGGCTCAGATCAATTAATATGGCCACTCAGCAGGCATGAAACCACTTGAAACCAGAGAAAAAGGAAAACTAATCAATATGAAATATATGAGAGAGAGAGAGAGAGAGAGAGAGAGAGAGAGAGAGAGAGAGAGAGAGAGAGAGAGAGAGAGAGAGAGAGAGAGAGAGAGAGAGAGAGAGAGAGAG
>CM022482.1:18569466-18802629 GCA_011952105.1 Coreoperca whiteheadi | reverse complement strand
AAGAAGAGGAAGGAAGAGGGAAAAAGGGGGGGAGGGGGGAGGAGGGGGGGAGGGGGGGAGAGGGAGAGAGAGAGAGAGAGAGAGAGAGAGAGAGAGAGAGAGAGAGAGAGAGAGAGAGAGAGAGAAAGCAGGCTTTTGGTTTCACTATCCCCCCGCTCTCTCTGTTTGAAAATGAAATCTATGCTTCGGGCATGAACGTGATAATTCACTGTCTCCAATTTTCACCAACACAAAATAGGACAATGCACATTGTTGCACATGGACTTTATATGGATTGCTATTAAATAAATATAAATTATGGCTGCTTTAAAACACCCCTGTAAATTGCCTCTAAATTAAAGTGTAAATATGTCTAAATGTGTTCAGCCTTGTACGAAACTGGCAACCTGAGTGGTGTGTACTGTACCGTGCCCCCCGCCCAGTGCAGTCTATGCTGGGATTGGCTCCAGCCCACGCAATGCCTCAATGAAAGGAATAAAATGATAAATGTCAAGAGGGCTCTAAACTGGATAAAGAAAAAACTACGTTAAAGGTGGGGTATGCAATTCTAATCTAATACACTTCTTCATCTCCTCAGGGTCCGCTAGCTTTCCATTCAGTGTGTGCGATGGAAAAAAAAAAAATCTGGTGTTTGTACACAGCCCTGGCTCTGTAAATGGGAAATAAACTAAGTGGCTTGGACCGAACCACACAACACTATTCCAGCCATGATTTGTGTGTCAGGTAACGTTAAATGACTTTCCCACAGACGTTCAGCTTACTTTCTAGTTTGCCAAAATATGCTGTTGTCGTGATGTTTGTAACAGGAGAGTTGTGAGGATCGCTGCTGAGCTGCTCTGGGAAACTGTCTCGTCCTCTCTGGCTGTTAGCTTTGCAGCAGCAAGTGCAGCGACGGTTTGCTAACCCACAACCTGGCTAACGTGAGTGACATTACTTGCTGTGTCGCTGTTCGCTCTTAGCTATATCTATATCTATATGTTTGTCATGGTATAGGATTTCTCCAGAATCGTGTACCCCACCTTCAGAATGTGAAATTGCATCACCACATTGTGTGAGATGCTGAAGTTAAAATTAAAAAAAAGTCCCTCAACCTTATAGAAGTAACATTGCTGAAGTATCCCTTTAGTCCTGCACTGTAGATCAATGAGTCAAACACTTTACTTCCATAGTCTTAACATTTTTAATTGCTAGATTCACAATACAACACATTTTACTGTTATATGCATCCAGTTGTAGGTTTTAAATGTATACTTTTTTAAGAAGATTTATGGAGTTGCTATATTCAAAAAGTTAAACAACCCCACTTCCTTGAGGAGTTCATTAGAGCAGTTCTGCTTTGTAACCTCCCAGCTGCAATTACAGCCAGTGGATGTCAGGCACAGCAGGATTCAGAGACTTTGATGTGCTTTCAAATAACTTCGCTAAGGGCTGTCCAACTGATCACTTATCCCAGTAAAAGTTGATCCTGACTCAAAGTTTGCCACAGATGGTTGTGCACCATCATCTGGAAATGTATTGCATTGTACTACAGGACACCTTGTAGTTTGTAACATTTCACTAATTTACCTGTTTAAAACAAAAACATTGAGATAGAGGAGAAAATTAGTTTGGCTATGTTAACTTTCCTGAGTTGTAAAATCTTGCCTCCGAGGGGCATAAACTGCCTTGTGGCGTTAAATAAGTCTTCAACCTGGCCTTCTGTGCGTTTCTATCGTATCCTCTCAGCAGTGGCGACCCCTGAAAGGGAACAGCCGAAAGGAAAAGAAGAAGTACCTGTACCAATACGCCCACACTAACACAGACCCTTACATCAGTTTGCTGGATGCCTGTTGTCTGAATGTGGCCTAACCCCACCCTGCGATAGTGTCTGGCTACAGTTAGTGCAAGCGTCTCCGTTGTCATTTGCTTGTGCTCTGTGTTTGCTGACACAAGTGAAAAAAATCTCAAACGTATGCATAAATATGAAAGTGAAAGAAAGTTTGTGCTTCTTTCAAAGACAACACTTTCTGCGGAGAAGGTGTTATGTCATAGTGACTGCTGCCGCTGACTCATTGCCACAGTGCATGTTTACTCGAGTCTGACAATATGCTTACCATGCTAGCATCAATGATCTGTCCTTGTCCTGACTTTGTCCTCTCCAGCAGAGCTAGGATTATCCCCAGAGCACAGGTCAGACCACCGCCTGCAAAGTCTGCTAACAGATTCAGTGGAGCGTAGGGCTTCTCCCCACTACGACCCAGCCGGGATAAAAGGCCTGTGACAGAAATGAGGAGACAAAAGTGTCACACATAATGTAATGACAGCTTCATTAGTGGAGAACATTAAAGTAACTGGCCAGTCCCCAGTCCTGAAAGTGAAAGAAAATTAATTACTTTGATAACTGAATGAAGGAAATGAGTCCACCTAATAAAACGTCTTTTAATGTATAAAATGTACAACTCTAGCACACATGTCTACGTAACACAAGAATTTTTTATTAGAATTTTTTGTTTGACGAAATAATTGCTTACTCTGTTAAACCAGCAGGTAACTTTTGCACAGGGCTTCTTTGTCCTCTTGCTACTCTATTATCATACAGATATTGCAAAGGGCCTTGAACAAGAAAAGTACTAGCTAGCAACAGCAACTTTCCCCTACTTCCTGTGGGTGCCAGCTAAAGAGGCAAACCCACTGTGGCAGCTGTTTGCAAAAATGTTCTCATTTGGCCCCTCTACTATTTGCTCAATAAACCATAAAGAACCCCAACAAAAATTGCAGTAAATGTTTATAATTTTGACAGCAGCCTGCTTTGAAGATTATATACATTTAGTTAAATACTACATTTATTCACTCAAACATCTACGTAGGTTTAAAAATGCCACAATTTTGTTTTCAGTGTATTAAGTAGGCCTAAGATTTAAATCTTACCAAGTTCACTGTTTACGGTAAGTCTTTATATGTTGGGGCCATGCTGGATGGGTGTTCCTGTGTCAAACTAAGTAACATGGGATGGTATTGATGTTTTCTGACCTTGGAATCTTATCATCATTCCAGTACAATGGAAGGTCCAAATAAGTTAAACAATTTAATCTAAAAAGATTCCCAACATTCTCATTTAGTTTCAATCATGTAACTTGTAATACAAACCAAATGACAGTTGTACTTATTGTAATACAACACTCAAACTACAAAATTACAGGTTTTTCAGAGTCTTCTGTGGTGCTCTATTTTAAGCTCGTCCTTTTTTTAGACATATTGTACTGGTTTTTGACCAATAGAAATAGAATGAGTTACTCATTTAGGGGAATTCAATAGTCTGTAATATTTTCACTTTAATGGTCTTAAATAAGCCTTTTAAATGCTTGGCTAACGCACACGCTTCTCATTAGTCTGCACAATCTGTGGTGCCTAGCCATGCCTAAAAAGAAATAAAAGTAGTGAGGCGGCTGAAGCAAAAACGCACCCTCACTTCACACACGCAACAGCAATGAGGGCTCGAGGCCAAATGCTACATGTTGGGGTGGGATTCAGCTTTGCTGTAAGACCCAAAGTATAACGACTTAATAAAGACTTGTTTTACGATATAAAGCTCAGCCCTACTAATACATTGATTACAAATGTGGCATCTTTAAGCACCCCCAGGAACGACAAAACAGTCTGATATGTATATTTACCACCCGGCTAATACAGGTAATTGCTACATGGTTATTTGGCCTATGAGCTAGGTGCACTTTATGAAAATAAATGAAACTATTTCATCCCCAAAGTTACAAGTTCCCAACCCTCCCTTGGTTTTAGTAATGTAACTTTTAATGCGAGCCTGAACCTCCTCTAGTTGTAATACAGCCCTCGTAAACTAAAAAATGACAGCAATCTGTGGTGCTTTGCATTAAGCTTTTATTTTGTCCTTGTAAATGTGCCTGTATTCTTACCCCATTATAAATCCATCCAATAGTGGTTTTCTTTCGTTCTTTTTAACTTGAATGAGTTCAGTAGTGATTTGTTGCTTTAATGAAACAGCTGGTGTTTTAATTAGTTTATTTACTTGTTAGTTATATTGTGTTTTGCAAAAAGAATGGAGGAAGGGAGTAAAGCGAGTAATGACTTCAGGTGGCAAAGTGTAACATGCTTTTTTAAAAAACATCAATACCATCCAATGTTATTTAGTTTGACGCAGGAAAACCCATCCAGCATGGACCCATGTATAACTGCCTGTATAACTAAGTGTTATTTAACACACACCTGGTGGACAAATGAGGCAAGGGACATCATGTGAAAGAAAAGGCTGAATACCATCAACACTTAGTTTATTATAGACCGAAACTCAGTGTTGACAGTATGCAGGAATTCAACCTATTCTTTCATAATAAGGTCATAATAAAATAACTGGACTTAATGAACACTTTTTGGGCGTATTATTACCCGACATGGCGAGGAAGTTGATGTCATGCCCAGCTGAGTTGCAATAAGATCCAGATTGTCCATACCCCGTCAAGCGAGCGTAGATCAGACGAGGATTTTCCTTTAACAGCTCCTGTGGACCGAGGCCCAGCTTCTCCATCACACCTGGGCGGTCAGAAGAAAGTCAATGTGTAACATGATCTATAATCAGGGTCATCAAAAACATTTTATACAAAAAACATTATAGGAATGATTTATTGTCAGCGAAACATGACTTATGCATAGAATATGCATAATCTTTGAATATCACATCACAACAGTTAATGGCATTCTTATCAAAGGATCTAGTGGGATTTTAATAAAAAAATAAGGGTGTACCTCAGAGAGTACATCTAAGATTATAGTTCTCTTTCACATCTAATCAATACACAGACTTATATTGTAATGTTAATACAATTAAAAATAACTGTAATTTCTCTTAATCTAGTAAAATCCAAATAAACTATAGAGCATAAATTCTAATCAGTGGTAGAAAGAAACATTTACTAAAGTACTGTACTTAAGTAGAATTTTGAGGTACTAATATTTTCATTTTACGCTACTTTACATTTATACTACATCTCAGGGGTAAATATATTACTTTTTACTGCAGTACATTTGTCTTACAGCTATAGCTACTTTACAGATAGATATAACATATAAAAGCATATAAGATTATAAAATGCACTACAGTAGTTTTTCACTGCAGTTGTTCCCAAACTTTTTGTCTTGTGACCCCTTACAAACAAATCTGTGAACCTGGGGCCCCTTGTCACATTTCAGAAGTCTGTTAGAAATTCAGCCTACAGTCAATTATTTTCCATCCATCCATCCATCCATCCATTTTCTACCGCTTATCCGGGGCCGGGTAGCGGGGGCAGCAGTCTAAGCAGAGACGCCCAGACTTCCCTCTCCCCAGACACTTCCTCGAGCTCTTCCGGGGGAATACCGAGGCGTTCCCAGGCCAGCCGAGAGACATAGTCCCTCCAGCGTGTCCTAGGTCTTCCCCGGGGCCTCCTCCCGGTTGGACATGCCCGGAACACCTCCACAGGGAGGCGTCCAGGAAGCATCCGGGACAGATGCCCGAGCCACCTCAGCTGACTCCTCTCGATGTGGAGGAGCAGCAGCTCTACTCTGAGCTCCTCCCGAGTGACCGAGCTCCTCACCCTATCTCTAAGGGAGCGCCCAGCCACCCTGCGGAGGAAACTCATTTCGGCCGCCTGTATCTGGGATCTTGTCCTTTCGGTCATGACCCAAAGCTCATGACCATAGGTGAGAGTAGGAATGTAGATCGACTGGTTAATAGAGAGCTTTGCCTTGCAGCTCAGCTCCTTCTTCACCACGACAGACCGGTACATCGACCGCATCACTGCGGAGGATGCACTGATCCGCCTGTCAATCTCCCGCTCCGTCCTTCCCTCACTCGTGAACAAGACCCCAAGATACTTAAACTCCTCCACTTGAGCCAGGAGCTCTCCACCAACCTGAAGGGGACAAGCCACCCTTTTCCGGCTGAGAACCATGGCCTCGGACTTGGAGGTGCTGATTCTCATCCCCGCCGCTTCACACTCGGCTGCAAACCGTCCCAGTGCACGCTGAAGGTCCTGATTTGAAGAAGCCAACAGGACAACATCATCTGCAAAAAGCAAAGACGAAATCCTGTGGTCCCCAAACCGGACTCCCTCCGGCCCCCGACTGCACCTAGAAATCCTGTCCATATAAGCAATGAACAGGACCGGTGACAAAGGGCAGCCCTGCCGGAGTCCAACATGCACCGGGAACAGATCTGACTTACTGCCAGCAATGCGAACCAAACTCCTGCTCCGGTCATATAGGGACCGGACAGCCCTTAGCAGAGGGCCCCGGACCCCATACTCCCAGAGCACCCCCCACAGGTCGCCGCGAGGGACACAGTCGAATGCCTTCTCCAGATCCACAAAGCACATGCGGACTGGTTGGGCAAACTCCCATGAACCCTCCAGTAACCTGGAGAGGGTATAGAGATGGTCGAGTGTTCCACGACCGGGACGAAAACCACATTGTTCCTCCTGAATCAGAGGTTCGACTATCGGCCGAATTCTCCTCTCCAGTACCCTGGCATAGACTTTTCCGGGGAGGCTGAGGATTGTGATCCCCCTGTAGTTGGAACACACCCTCTGGTCCCCCTTTTTAAACAGAGGGACCACCACCCCAGTCTGCCACTCCAGGGGCACTGTCCCCAGCCGCCACGCGATGTTGCTGTCAACCAAGACAGCCCCACAACATCCAGAGACTTGAGGTTCTCAGGGCGGATCTCATCCACCCCCGGTGCCTTGCCACCAAGGAGCTTCTCAACTACCTCAGTGACCTCATCCCGGGAGATCGACGAGTCCGCAACCGAGCCCTCAGCCTCTGCTTCCGCAATGGAAGACATGCCGGTGGGGTTGAGGAGATCCTCGAAGTACTCCTTCCACCGTCCAAGGATGTCCCCAGTCGAAGTCAGCAGGTTCCCACCCCCACTGTAAACAGTGTGTGCAGGGCACTGCTTCCCCCTCAATTTTTTTCATTATTGATAAATCTGCAGATTACTTTTTCGATCTAGAAAATATTCAAAAATGTCCATCACATCACAAGTCCAAATAAATTTGTGTAACTTTGGTTTTTTATTCTTTCCTGCCCCATTAATCATCTCATGATGCCTCCGATTTATCTTATGGCCCTTTGGAGGGGCCCAACCCTAGGTCGGTAAAAACTGGACAAAAATACCGAACTGCATATAAAGTATTGGTGCTTTAACTTCAGTAAAGGATCTGAATGCTTCTTCTACCTCTGATTATAACCATTTTGTATTACAGAGCTCATCAAGCTGTTGCCTCTCAGAGTGCTGGTGGTCTGACCTTTACGGTACGGCTCAAGGACCACATCAGACTGGACACAGAGCTTCCTGAGCAAGGCTACACCCTCTGATGTCTTCAGGTTGATGGCCACAGATTGTTTCCCCCGTGCTTGTGTGTCCGTAGACATGGCAACCTTGGTCCGGTCCACACGGATCACCTTTGCTCCAAAGTCTGCCAGGATCATGCCACAGAACGGTGCAGGAGCCAGGCCCGCCAGCTCAATAACTCTCACTCCAGCCAGTGCCATGATGAAAGGACTATGGGGCAGAATATTAGAAACACCTCTCAGTATAAAGGCATTCAATGTAACACCAACAGCAGAGGGGGTGGGATTTTGTTATGTTATTAGGGATTTCACAACTAATTACTTACGTCATGTTTCCCACAGCAAACCTTTTACAAATCACATTATGGCAGTTGTTAGGTCTACAAAAATGTAAGAAAACAGTGAAAAATGCCTATCACACTCACACAGAGCAAGGGCTGCATGATATGGGAAAAATAAATAAAATCATACAATCATATTGCAAACAATGACTGCAATATGATTCACAATTAGTGGGAAATGATCATTTTTACCTCATAATTTAAATTTTCACAAATGAACTATTAAAATAATTTATTATGTGACATTTGTTGAGGTCTGTACCAAAAAAAGACATGCTTTCTAACATCTGGAGAACAAGATTTGTAGGCCGGGGCATCTCTGCAGCACTATACTACTTGTCACACATTTTATATTTATCAAAAAAATTGAAGCTTCTGCAATTTAGATATTGCACTACACAGAGGTGACGTCGGTTTATCCGACCAACAGTCCAAATACAACCTCCAAAAAAGGTATTCGGTTTACTATCATAGAAGATTAAAAAAAACTATAAATATTCACGTGAATTTTTGGCATCTTTGCTTTGAAAGATTCCATAATCGATTATCAAAAATTATAACTGCTCCTACGAAGGCATTATTTCAAATTATTACAACTGTGTTTTACTGTATTATCATTCATTATCTGTTTGTACACTAGCCTCCAATATTGGGTGCCCAAAGGAGGAGTTAAAGTTGTCAACAACTACATTAATAAGCACGTATATCTGGACAATAATCTGCGAATCAAAAAGATTAAATCCATAATGAATATGATCGGGCCACTGTCCAGGGTGTACCCCGCCTAAGGCCCAAAGTCACTGGGATAGGCTCCAGTCACCCGCGACCCCCAACGGGAACAAGCGGTAGAAAGTGACTGACTGACTGACTGACTAAACCAGAGGTCTACTTTTTATTCTTCATATCCTTTGGGAAGGTTAGCACACTCCTCTCCTCTAATACAGGAAACAAATGGTAATGAAGTCCACAGACCCCTGAGAGGTACAGTACATTCATACCTGCTGTGACAATGACATTTAGACAGTGGTGGAAAATAACTAAGTACATTTACTCAGGTACTGTACTTTAGTACAATTTTGAGTCACTTCCCATTTTCTGCTACTTTGTAGGCCTACTTCTACACCACTTCAATTCAGAGACAAATACTGTATTTATTTACCCCACTACATTTGACAGCTTTAGTTACTAACGTTACCTTGCAGATTCAGATTAATAAAACAAAGTATAATGATACAATATGTTGTATTATTTATATATTAAGATAAGGAGGGAAATCCACACGACATACAGTAGAAAGTATGTACACACTAATGCATCATTCATTTTAATAATATAACGTTACATTATTCTGAAATGGGCCATTCTGCATAAGGAGAAAGTTTGCTTTTGGTAACGTTAAGTATTTTGGTGCTTAACGTATACTTTTGTACTTCTGCGTAAGTACTATTTTGAATGCAGAACTTTTACTATTTCCACACTGTGTGAAAATAAAATAACTTAGTAACGTTAACTTACTTCTTCCACCACTGCATTTAAGTTAGACTTTAGACTCTGAAAAAAATAGCCAACTTTTACTCTGACTCTGAGCTTCAAAGTCCAAATTGACATAACGTTACTTTAAAAAGAAGTGCTACAAGCCAACGTAACGTTACGTCTGTTTACAGAGTCTAAGGTAAAACACTTATGTCACCAAGTTTTACTTTGTTACACTGTCTGACTTTACGTTACTTTAATAATAACAACTGATTAACATCACTATGCGAATCACAGCCAGACTCTGACCAAAACCAAGCTAACGGCAGTTGGCTCAACCATTTTACGTACAATACTGTTATGGACGTCAAAACAATCCACCTGAAGCAGCTGCAGCTGCAGCTACTGTTAGGCTACACCAGTTTACACGGGTAACGTTATGTCTCAGAGTAGCTCGTAACCACAGCTGAACCCACCTTTGCTTGTGAATCGAGGACAGGACGCTCCCCTGAAGGTTAACGTTAGTTAACGTCACACTCGTACGCACGCCGGGGCGCTCGAGCTCCGTGTGGCGTGGAGGGAAGTTAGCCGCTAGAAGCGTCACCGATATCCAGCGGCGTATCACGTGCTACGCAACAACCTGAAACTCATACATCATTCATCTAATGAGTTCGCGAATCATATGTGACACGGCTGCATGTTACTTTTGCTGTTTTACTAAAATAATCCTGATGTGGGTGGATACGTGTGGAGCAACCACAAAACACACTAGCATATCTCCCCCTTATTGCTCCCCTTTATTCTCACTTGTTCAGCCGTAATGTGTATCTGTTTGGACACGCTGGCAGGCGGGTCAACACGGTGGCCGCCGCAGTGTACCTCGTTCTGATATCGAGTGCTGACTCCGCCTAGCCGGGCGTCTTACGGTGTGCGCTCGTAGTATATATAAGCGAACCCTGTTTACAAGTTGCTTGCTGGTGACCCCAGCGCAAGATTTCTGGGAAATGAAGTTTTTTTTACACTTTTGCAAGAAATCTCGCTGTTTATGGTTGTAAGAATAAGATACACTGAACAAGGAAGAGAAATTAATGAAGCTAGTCAAGGTTATACATACAAATACATAATATAAAACATATACAAATGAATACAATTATTTTCATCGTATTTTATAAAAATATATAAAACATATAATATGTAATATCTATCTATCTATCTATCTATATATAGCCTAACAACCAGCTGTTGTCTGTGATGCATCCTGTGACGAAATGAAACTAGGCTGGATTTAAAAATACATCTGTGACATTGGTTCAGATTTTTTTTAAGTTGATCTCAAAACCACCCTCACAAGCCCTGATGTACATTGAAAGAGTTATTGTTTACTGTAATTGTTCCTCTTGCCCATACTGAAAATATCCCTTTGTAACTTGTCTCCAATAGTGTTGCAGGGATGATGTATTTTTGTAGGCCATACAGAAAGTTAGCATCGCCCTGGTTCCCTCGACAAAAAGCTAATTGACTTTTTCCAATGGATTTTGGATGACTGCAGAAAATAAGCTCTGTGGCAAAAAAAAGTTTATGACACTTACACGTTTCGTTCAACAAGATAATCTTCACAAACGAACACCGCTGTTATGATTTTTGAAGCGTAAATGAGATCGCCAGTAAACGTTAGACTATAAACTACACCGCGGTCACATGACTTCAACGTCACCACCACAAAGCCTCCAACCTGTGATGTGATTTCATGCACTTACTGTACCTCTTCTACAAAAGCCTTTCCTCTTGGCGTGACCTTGAATATAAACCATGGATGTAACGTTATAACACATCACACAAACGTGACACAACGAGGCTATAAAGGCGGATGAGTTTTCGTGTTCGGCGTGATGACGTTTAATGTCCCCAACAACCTCTGTAGTCTCCTTTAGCCAGTTGTTAGCGATACGTCGTTGATTCAAAACGCAAGCGTGAGGTATGTATGTATGACGTATTTTATGCCGTGTAACAGAACGTGAAAATATCTTAAGCCTGTGTTATCCCCATCTCTTCGGCTGAAATTGCACTATAGGAAGAGATCTTTACCTTTACTCCATACTGCCAGTACTGGACAAGAGGAACACTTACAGCGACCAATAAAATTTACATATGGGCATGTGAGTGTTGTTTCAAGATGGATTTGAAAAAATGTCAACCTATCCTTAAAGTATGAAAATGGGCTGATGAACTTCCAACAATTCAAATACAGCTAATAAGTTATTCTGAGTACAGAGTTCAATTGCAGATTACCATTTTGCTACTTAAATAAAAGTGCCATTGTGCATTTAGCAGACACTTTAATCCAGAACAATTTACACAGTCACATACCAGAGGCACAGCTTCAGGAGCAATTTTTGGGGTTCAGTATCTTGCTCAAGGATGCTTCGACACGTGGCTGGGGGAAGCCGGGATCAAGCCGCCAACCTTCCGATTGGTGGACAACCACTCTGCCACCAAGCCACAGCAGCCCCTTGTGAATGGGGATTCGTCTCCTTTGTGATTTTAACACAAAAAGCCAGACAGGGTAATGAACCCACCAATCCAGAATTACATATTCATACATCGTATGATATTAGAACTAGGCATTCACACCATTAAATGTTTTGGGTTTATTTAAATTTTATGACTTTTATGACACTTGAATGGGTGATTTTGCTGTAAAAGAACCATGTGCAACAAAAACACCAAAATACTCTAATTTCCCAAGGACATGGTCTCTGACTTGGCATATCATGGCTGCACATCCAAATGTGAAAAACATCATTGTGAACTGAGAAAGGCAAGGTGGTCCCTCTTCTGACATCATCGCCAAAAACAATAATAATGCACGTGCCTTGTTTGCTTCTGTCAGGTAAGGAATATGTTTTGTCCCTGTGTCCACTTAGATCTTCAAAAAATTGTCAACACATATTTTCTCTCTGGTTTCTTCCCACAGGCCCTGAAAACTGCTGTCTTCTTAAAAAAGAACAGTTTGGACGCATTCAGCATTAAACAGCTGTTTCGATGTCTTCCAGTCAGGGTTTCGAGCACACGACAGCACTGAGACTGCTCTTTTTAAGGTCTTCAGTGACATCCACTTAAACACAGACAGTGGCAGAATTTCAGTCTTGGTATTATTGGATCTCAGTGCTGCATTCGACACGGTCGACCACAACCTATTACTAGACCATTTGGATAACACAATGGAATCAGTAAACACTGAAATGAGAAAAAAACTAGATGCTGATGATAATGATGATGATAATGATAGTGTTTTGGATAATTATTGCATTTCCTACATAGAGACCTACAAGAAAAAGAGTCTATAACCAAGCTAGCAGCTCTGTGAAGCTGTACTACTCATTGTAAAGAAAACCAGACTGTTGAATAGTGTAAATATTAAAGGGAGGGTTTTTTTGTTTGTTTTTTTACAATTGTGGGGAAGTAAGTGTAATCATTTCAGAATAATGGTCTTTGTCAACCTATAACAGAAGGGTTTATAATGTTGTAATCATGAAACTGTTTAGAAATGTACGTGACAGAATTACATAGCATATTTGTGTGAGGATGGTGGAAGCAGAAAGGTAATAATGTTAAGCTACTTGTGAGGTTTTATATCATATCATATGTAGTGGTAGGTAAGCAAAGATGTGAAAAATGATCTAGAGAGACGTAAGAAATACAGTATTTATTTTTTCTGAATATTTCGGCAAAAACTATTAATATGTACGGTTTGGTACTGGTTGCGTGTTTACCACTGTTACCATCTTAGTTTAGCATGCTAGCATTTGCTAATAAGCTCAAAGTACAACAGAGGTTGATGTTATCAGTTTTGCAGGTATTTGGTTATAAACCAAAATATTGAAGAAATTGAAATTTTGGCCTGATGGAAAGTTAAAGAAGCACCAAATTTCACAAAGACCATAAATGTCTGCACTGAATTGCATGCTAATCCATCCAGTAGCTGTTGACATACTTTTGTCTGAACCAAAGTGGTGGACTAACCAACAAACACCTATTAAAACATTTGTCAGAGTTTGAGATTAAACTCAAAACCCACCATCTGCCAGTTATTTCCAACTTTATTGCATTGAAAAATTTTAAATAAACAACTGTGTGAATTGCGGCAATGATGGATTTATGTCATAACACCTCCAATTATCATTAAAACAAAGCCTCGTGCAAAATACAAACATACCACATGGTGAGACTTCTTGCAAGATCATGCACAACCTGTACCCCACGGGCACCTGCGAATTAAAACCGCAAATCTAGATCAGAGAGAAGAAATTCCACTAGAAGCCTCCTCCAGCTATGACCTACTCTCAAAAGTTAGTCAGATAGCCCCCCCTCCCCCTACACACACACACACACTGAAGCATTTTTATGGGTTCTGTGCTTAAGCTCCAAGTGGCCTGGGAACAAATCCTGCCACCCCCTTTTTTGCTCTCTTTCCATCAGCGGTTTAAGATAATGTTAGGAAATCCTGCAGATAAGGGATCTGAATAGTTTCATTTATTTAATTCTATTTCCTTTTGGTTCATCAGCAGATCCAAGAAAAATGAGCTTTGCAGGATGAGGGCAATATGGCCTTTTAAAATGCTGTTGTTGTTAAAGAAATAGCAGTCACCGGAAAGCCTCTGGGTGTTTTGGGAAATTCCATTTCTTTTTTTCAAGAGAGTCCCTGTAGTGCAATTAGACACTATTTTCAATAAAATGCCCGCTTACCTGTATATTGTTTCAAAGCATTTCTTCAGGGATCAAGATTTATTTTTATACAGTTGGAACCTAATGTTCCAGATTAATTTATGTTCGGTGAAAAAATGATGTGTTTATATATTTAAGACTCAGCAATAAGTACTGTTTTAATGACAGCAGGAAGTTGAATTTTGTCAATGCTGTGATTGCACAGTATGATAAGATAAGCACACAGGAGGGAAGTTCTTTCAATGAAGGGCGATGTGTCGTATGAAATTTGTTTTTTGCATTAATCTAGCCACTATTGTCTATCATCTACTCTACCTCTTAGGTGAGTGTTACTTATTCCTCCGTTACAGGTTATCTTTTCATGGTGGAGTCACCGGCTCACAGTCATGGTGTCAGTGTAGCGTGATGTAGAAATTGCAGATGCCTTTGCATCATGCCATGCATTAAATGATGCAAAATGATGACGCGTCTGTTTCATGGACTGATGAGAAGAAAAACCGATAGGGGTCATATTGAAGTGTGTATCATGCCAGATTATGATTATGTCACATGTTGAAGAGGCTGAGCTTGCATTTGCTGGCATTAGGACTCATGATCAGTTAGTTAAAAGAAAACTACTGCGCAATACACCCTGTTTTAAATTGTATTTGTGATACTTATTTATACTTCTAGTACAGCTGTGCAATATCCTCCGTCCCATTATATATTGTTAATAAGATACACGCAACTTGACAGCTCGTGCACTGTTACTTTATTCTGTAATATTCACCTCAACCGGTTAACCCACTTTGTACATTACACTTATTTAATTTTAAATGTATACGTATACCCACTTTGTAGTTACCTGTATTATAGTGTATTATATTTTTGCTTTTTGCCTTGCTTAGTACTTCCATTCTTGTGTGCACTGACGTGATAGTGAGCTGCTGTTACAAAGAGTTTCCCCTCGGGGATTAATAAAGTATTTCTGATTCTGATTCTGAAAACCTCCTTGATATAGCAGCACCTGTGCCTATTCAGTTATGGAACAAATACCCACAATGACTGAAATGTCAACTTTTATGCAACCCAGATGGATGCCGGTATGCAGAAACACCAGGTTTATGCAAGATTTATGGATAATTTCATAAACATTAAATATATATCGAAGCCCTGTCATGGTTCCGCCTCTGCCTCTCCCTCATCCCTAGTGTCTTCAGTTGTTCTCTTCCTTCGCTTGTGTTTCCTCGCGGTGGGGTGGGGGGTGGCGTTCCATCCATCTCCTACACACCTGCAACAAATCACTCGTCCAGCCCTTGACGCCAGGTCTCCTGCACACCTGGAGTTCATTCAATCCTCCAGCAACGGCAGTATCAAGCCCCGGCTCTCTTCTCCCGTCTTTGCCAGATTGTTAGTTTATCTAACCTGTGTTTTCCCTCTTTGTCTCAAGATTATACTCTTCTGTGTAATCTGCCTGCCAGTCTGGGTTCAGTGCTGTTTTCCTGCCCTAATCCACCGTGAGACTTTGAGTCAGCCTCTCAGAACCCTCGTCTCCCAGTGTTGGGAAATAAACCGTTTGAATTTAGAGCCTTTGGTCTGAGTCCTGTTTTTGGGTCCTGAGCATTACAAAACATAACAAGCTGGCTCTTATTGCTGAGCTGTGCCAAATGATCTGGCTCACTAAAAAGAGCTGTAATTCAGAAACTGTATTTGTGCTCTTCTTTAAGCTGATGAGCTGCTACACCTCTTTGGATGAGAGTCTAAACAAGCTTGAATCAAGGGAAACAACTTAAGTTAGATATATATTGCGTTGTCTATTTATGTTGCTGCTGGGGAGAGAAATAATCTCGTGCTTGTGTGATCATTAAACCTCGTTACATAACAACTCCCCCTCTGCATTCATAATTGAACCACTTGTAGATGCTATTAGAAACCATAACACCCATGGCAAGTTAGATTGAGATTGTTTGTCAACTGCTGCTTCCAGAAAAAAGGTTTAAAGAAGAACTTTTAAACTCTTTTGGGTGAGAAATCCTTAAAGTCTCCAGAGGAAAAAGGACATTTTAAAAATCTATAATTTCTAAGACAACTGGGCAAAGTCCATCTGCTGATGAAGATCATGCAACATGACCGAAAGCTACAGAACAGCTACAAAATGAGAGGTTCATGGTTTTTCCAGAGATTATTATTCTAGTTAGTATTCTAGTATTATTCTAACTTTAACCACTCCACTTTTGTACCTCAGCTAAAGACAATATTTCAGTTAAATGGAGTTTAACTTTCTAGGATGGATGTGTACATGAGTAAATTAACAAATCTTGTACTTTTTACAGAGAGTAAATATGATATATTTTAACATTCTGGTCCAATTTCAATTAAGATTCAGTCAAATCCTGTTCTGGCTCATGCAACATTCATCACCCCTGGAAAATAATCTGCAGCTGCATTCCAATATACAGTGGTATGTGATTAATTGTAGAAGAGGAGGCAGTATTGATTTTTCTACTGCTGGGAGCCACAAATGCCCCTAAAGCAAAGAGGAGAACTTCCTTCTCAAGCCTTTATTATCAACAAGGCAAAGCTCGGGGCCACAGAACTCCAGGGTTGCTTAAAGCTCTCCACGTAGAGTGGTTTGTGTTAATTAAATTGAAAATGTGTTTGGGAATATTCCTCACTAAAGCATAACATCCTCTGACATTGGGTCCTGTTTTGTTACCTTATCTGGAAACCCTGTCTGGAAGAGTGTGTCAAAATCTAGTTTTAAGACTTTCATTTCGTCAGTTGTTTGCATCTATGTGGCATATTTCTAAATGAATATATTTAATCAAATTACCACACTGCACATCATGGGCCAAGTAGCATTCCAGCATATATGAGCTGTACCCATTGCACAGAGAGTGGGAGGGACACGGGGTTAACAGGGGCCCAGCAGCTCAGTTTTGCCTAAGGGCTCACTAGGCGATTAATCCAGTCATTTTACGGGAGGTATAGTTCTAAGAAATGTGGAGCAGTGGGAGAGGAAATGTATTGCGAGGGAACGCAAAAGTAGTCCTCAAACAAATTCTTAAATTCCATGAATGTTAGGGGGCTCCGTACAACCAGAGCTAATAGGAGAGGGAATATTTGACTTGCATTCAAACACCACTCCAAATAAATGCTAATGTTGCCCTGTGTCTGCTGTATGTGGAAGTGGGTAGCTGCAACACGTACGTACGTCTTCTTTCTAGGTCATAATATAAGATTTATTTTTTTTTTTTAGTTTGCCCTGCTGCCACCAAGTGTTTTGGTAGGTTGATTGTTCAAATGTGTTTTTGTCCTCCTCTGTGTAAGCTGGACTCAGAGTTTGGCAAGCTTACAGGCGGAAAGACGAACCTCTTTTTACGAAGATGGGAGGCCAAGGTCCTGGAAACAAGAGTGACCTAGCCATTTGGAAGGGAATTGAAGAGAAGACTGAAGGTATTTTTCTGTAAACATAAACCCCACCACTTCACGAAATTATTATGAAGCCATTAGTGTGCCACTAGAAAGTAAAAAAACAAAAAAAGATCATCAAATTAGGAAGACTTTGTTATTCTTTATATGACTAATTAACAAGTGAATGATGTTAAACATGTAGCTGTGGTCATTGATGATGATGTAGAGTTATTTTTCACATAGAAGCCAAATTGGGTGACAGGGCACACTGACCTTATGAAACTTGTTTTTGTGGCGACACAACCAGGTGTTGTTACCCATATATTGGTCTTTCCCTAAGCCTAACTACGTGGTTTTTGCGCCTAGACCAGGGGTGGGCAAACTTTTTGACTCGCGGGCCACAATGGGTTCTAAAATTTGACAGAGGGGCCGGGCCAGGAGCATTTGGAGGGAGTGTTTGGGCCGGATATACTAAAGCATTAAATGTAGTGTGTGCAAACCTCATAGCACAGTAAGAACACTACAACCCAATTTATTAACTGTCTTTCAAATGTGAAAAATAGCCCTTATCAGTTAATAAAATTTGTCTCAAGGAATATGCAAGATATGGCATTTACATACTATTTCGCAGATACTGGGAGGAGGAAATATAAATAAATTAAAATAACATACACACTGTGATTTATCAAGATTGCGTCTGTTTTTAATAAGTTTCAATCGAAGGTGCAAAGTTAAAGAAATCAACATTTATTGAAAAATGGAATCACTTTCAACATTCAAAACATATTATTACACAACGAAATACTCAAGCTCAATAATATCTACTTGTGTTAAACTCCGCAAAATCATGGATGGATTGTCCTGACCGCGCGCTCTACAAACTCGCCACGGACGCCCTCGCCTTCACGCGCAAACAGTACACGTGTATCGTTGCCAAGCACACAGACATAGGCTGTATTAAATATCCTACCTGCAGCTGAAAATTTAAATTTAAATTAAGAGCGATGTGCGGCGTGTTAATTAAGCTACTGTACCGCTGCTGTGCGTAAATGCGCATTGCTCTTAATTAAAAACACTCGGCATTCGCTGTCCACTTTCCTTCTCTTTGGTCCGCTCATTTTCACAGAAGGGCTTAATGGTGACGTGAAACGAAGTGAAAATTAAAGTGAAATAAAGAGAAATACGCGCCTCTCCAACAACGGTCAATGTGTTTTGAGTGCGCCATCTATTGAGGAAACGTGGGCATTGCAGGGAAGGGGGAAAAAAGGAGGTTTTTACTATAATTTGGACAAGTTCGGCGGGCCGGATTAAAAAGCCTAACGGGCCGTATGTGGCCCGCGGGCCGTAGTTTGCCCATGTCTGGCCTAGACCTAACCAGACCTTAACCACAGCGTTAGAAACGTAGAGATTCAGCGTATCTGTGGTTTGCAGGGACGTAAAATGTTAGCGTTTTAGTCTGGGGACTGGGTTGAACTATTCATAGTTTGCCACCAAACTGATTATGTAGTGCGTTTCGGCTGCATATGGATTTTGTGTAGCCTACGCAAGAAATACCCGGATGTACACGATGCCAAAGGAAGGTCTGTTAATCAGGGCTGTGAATTTAACGCGTTAATCAGAATAATTCATCAAGGGGGAAAATAACGCGTTCATATTTTTAACGCATTTAACGCGTTCTGTTGTTATTCCTGTTCAGTGTTCATTCAATAATTACATTAAATGATATTTTGGGGGTAATTTCACAGCCAACATTTTTGTGCGATTAATTAGATTAATTAATCGCCACACCATGTAGTTAATTAGATTAAGAATTTTAATTGCTTGACAGCCCTACTTTTAATAAAATTAGATAATATGGGTGTTGGTGGTAAAGTATATAATTGGATAAAGGATTTCTTATTTGGTAGGTCTATTTGGACTTTTCTTCTCAACCACCCTAGCTGTATTGTTAATATACCTCATGAGCCATGTAGGCTACTGTGCAAAGTTGGTGGTGGCTAGACGTGTTGATCAAGACTGAAAGAACCTGCCAGTGATTACCAGGTGTATTCCTTCACCAAGCTAAGCTGCGAGCACCACTAATTGAACCACACATGTCAACTAATTTGTCGCTTTCAGATCAAATTCGCTCTGAATGGCCATGAGTTTGCATGCAGCCTCACGGAGCTACAGAAGTTCCCTCAAGCGGAGACACACGAGAAACTGAGTGCTGCAGCACAGTATGAACCGCACATGGTGCCAAGCACAATAACAACCGTAAGGAGAGTCTTGCTTGCCATTTTGTCATTTTACAAGAAAAAGCACCAACACCTTCCTTATGTCATTTGCAGTAGTGGCAATAACTGTCAAGGAAATGCCTCAGTTTGTTACTCAGAAATAGACTGAGGGTGTGAGGCTGCATTTTGTAATGTTCCTAACTGATGCCTCCTGTCAGTTTTCCAGCAATAAGCTCTTCTGTAGGCTGACCCTCAGACACCTCAACCGGCAGCCGCATCACGTCCTCAGACGTGTTAATAGGAAACGCTTCAAGAAAGCCCTCTCCGAATGTCAGTGCATTACTTATCTACATGCTTTTTTATTTATTTTTTTTTTACAGGTAAATATCAATTTCAACATTTCCATTGAAGTATACTGATACGGAATGTTGTGCCCCTCGCCCACACTACAATGAAAAGTTATTGCTTCATTTTTGACAGGTAATTCCAAATTAGTTCCACCTCATTGTAAAACTGTTTGTTATATTGCCAACAGAGGGCAGCAGCACTCTGCAGCATCTTTTCACTCTTCTTCCTCCTTTGATCCCATCAGCTGAACCCAACTCGCGATCTCTCTGGGTGGACTCTGCATGTCCTCCCCGGGTTACCGTGGGGTTTCTCCGGGTTCTCCGGCTTCCTCCCACCGTCCAAAGACATGCATGTAGAGGTTAATTGGTGACTCTAAATTGTCCCTAGTGGATGAATGTGTGCGTGAATGGTTGTCGGTCTTTTTGTCAGCCCTGCGACGAGTTGGCCACTGTCCAGGGTGTACCCCGCCTAAGGCCCGAAGCCACTGGGATAGGCTCCAGTCACCCGCGACCCCGAACGGGAACAAGCGGTAGAAAATGACTGACTGACTGAACCCAACTGCCAGCCTCTGACTTGCAGGGTGGTTGACAAAGCAGTGTGTTTGGCTACAAAGTCCCAAGTGAAAGGAGCGTTAACAACTTCACCGCAATGCCCTATCAGTCAGACGGCGAGAAAGCAACGCACAGTGCAGCAGTTAAGAGGCTAACATTAGCGACTATAATAATAATAATGTTTGGGTTTTTTTATGGCGCCTTTCAAGAACCCAAGGTCGCTTCACAATGTAGTACAAGAGTACAATCAATTCACAAACAAAATTACAGTCAGCCTGCTCCTTATTACAAATAAACAAGCAGATGGAGACAACAAACAACTACAGATAATTAACATAAGAAGTTAGAGAATCAACGTGAACATTAAATACAATAAAGTTGTCATATTACATGAAATGAAAAAGCGGGAGATCAGTTGAAGGCAGAGGAATTGAGAGAAAAATGATCATTTACTGAGCATAAAGAATAGATGAGTTTTAAGTTGGGACTTAATTGTCTGGAGAGTAGGCGCCGCACGAAGATTCGGGGACAGCTTATTCCATAGTTTGGCGCCAATAACACTGAAAGCCCTTACGCCCTCAGTCGATCGTTTTATACTTGGGTGCAACAGGCAAGTTGTCATTGCTAGATCTGAGGGTCCGGGCAGGAACATATGGTTGCACTATCTCAGCCAGGTATTGGGGTATGGGGCCACGGCTAGCTTTATAAACTAAACGTAACAGTTTTAGACTGGCTACTTTAGCTGTTATTTGCTGGCATGTATGATTAATGTCACGTTGATACCATGTCCACTTGCAAAAAATAAAAAGAGTGTCAAGCCACGTAGGGAACAATATGGTCTGAGGCCTTCCTGTAGTGCAGTATTGTCGAATGGGCATGACAGGAGACACTGGCCAACAGGGAAGACCAGCTGACTGGGCTAAAGTAGCTTAACCCGCTTAAGCAGACAGACATCTAATTTATGTAATGGATTTGCTAAAATGGATCAATGTTAACTAACCTTACAGCACATATCTACATTAAACTGTCTTGGCTAGTTCAGTTTTACGCAAGTAATTAACGTTAATCACAGCAAGTTTTAATTGACTGTTCATGGTTAGCTAACTTACTCTTTCTTGTGTACGTGTGTGCACAGTAACCGTACTTTAAAGTAAACATTGGATTGTTTAACATTGTACACGCGTATGTACGTGTGTACACCCACCGTAATTACTCATACCGACCCCCCCATTACCTTGCCTAAAATTACTATATAAAACCATTTAAAAAATGTTTTTTCATCTGAACCTGTATGTCCCCACTGCTTTTTAAGAGGCTTGCAACAAATTGCGAGAAAATCTGAGTGAATTTAGCCAAAAATACGGCTTTGTCAACCACCCTGCAAGTCAGAAGCTGCCAATTAGGTTCAGCCAATGCGATGAAATGAGGAGGAGAGTGAAGCAATGCTGCAGAGTGCTGCTTCCCTCTGTTGGCAATGCTTACATAACAGTTTTACAATGAGTTGAAACAACTTTGGGATTTTAAAGTAAAACAGCACAGATCATTGTTTCTGGGAAAGATGATGGAGTAACCACTACTGTTGTACTGTGCTGTAGTGATGCTTGTGTATGTTCCTGTAGAAAATTCTCTCTTTAATACCTCCAGGTGTGCAGGCGAACTTCAAAGCTCACTGTGAAATAGGTCTGTAATGTGACACTGGGGAGATTTGGTTGCATTCATCAGGTCACTTACCTTCAGAATAAGGACAAATTGAACTAGCCCAGTGTATACCATGGCATTATTATCATCAAAAGTGTTCCACTTTATTGAATTGTGTTTCATTTTTATTTTAATTGGAAGCGGTCTGAAGAGAAAACATTCACCCTGACACTGAAGATTTGAATTGAAGATACTTTGCACGGGGGCTTGGCCTACTCATTGATTGATTTTGGTCCAAAGATATTTATAGAGGTAAGAAAGGTCAACTCTCACAGGCCAGGTTGAAAATCATATAACATGCCATGTATGCAACCACAGGTAAGTAATAAAACAAGACGTTAGGTTAACCGGAATCTAATTTGTATAATGTACAGTAAGTCCCTTGTCATTGCAATGAACTGTCAATGGATAGTTTATTTCCCATGATCTAAATAATGTGATCTTTAGTTTTTTTTCTTAAATTGTTTGAAATTTTGGGAAATGTACATATCCACTTTCTTTCTGAGTTAGATAAGAAAATCTATCAGTGAGACTTATTATTATTATTATTATTATTATCTCGTTTGTATAATCTATACAAAAATCATCAAATGTAAAAACAACAAACTGTAGTTTTAATTCTTTGTCCACGTTCTTTTGTGTACTTTTGGTCTGGAGCTGCTTTTTTTTAATGATTTGGGCTAGTTCAGTTAGATCCTAATAAGATTATAGAATTATAATGCTAAACATGTAAAGAGTTGTATTCCTGCCCTACAGACATGCTCAAACACCTAAGTATCTCATCAGTGTCTATAAATGATACACTTAGAGACAGTTTTTCTATCTCTAATACCCCTTTTCCACCGAGGCGGAGCTGGTGCTAGTTCGGAGCCAGAGCCAAGTTTCAAATCGGTTCTTTCTGTTTCCACAGCCGAAGCACCAGCTCGGAGCCAGGAAAAGTGGTTCTTAAGTAGCACCACCTCGTTGCTGGGCTAGAAGTAAGCATCGCTTACTGCGGCGGCTGGGGGCGGGGTTAGTGACCGACAAGACGAACGGTTTTCACTTCTGCTTCTTACACCAACGCTTAATACATTTTTATTTAACGGCAATGTGATTGTTTATCAGCAGCGTTGATGCTAGGAGGGGAGCAACATGCCGAGGCTAAAGTTGACATGTAAATAAATGTTATGTACGTTCTGTTACTGTCGCTCGTAATCTCCGTCTGTACAAACTATGGCGAACATAAATAGCAACGCAACGTCCGCGATTGTTGTCGGAGTTTGTATTTGGCGCTGCCACGCTAGTGTTACCGGGAAAGATGTGACGTATACGGTCACGTGAGTCCTGGCTCTGTGCTGGCTCCTTAGCCAGTGGAAACACAAACGGGTTCTTAGAAGGCTCGTCATTTGAACCAACTCCGAACTGGCTCTAAGCACTGGCTCCGAACCAGCACCTGGTTCATTTTGGTGGAAAAGGGGTATAAGTGTCAAACTTTGATATTTAACGTGCAAGCACTTTAATACTTACAATCACAGCTACTTCATTGTCATTCAGTAGAAAGTAAGCTGACACTACATTAAACTTATAGTGTTCAATGTCTTAGCTGAACAGTGAATATCAAAGATCTGTAGGTCTGAGTATGGCAGAGGACAACAGCTGCTTCAGATAAGGATGCTAAATCACTGTTTAAACACACAAATGCAAATACTGCTGCATCATGGCACCTGCAACGTGGACTTTGGACCAGGGGGAGAGAGAGAAGGAAATCCCACACACATTGTTGGATTAGACTTCTTGTGGCAGTTTTGCTACTGTAAGTAGAGGAATTAGATACAAAAATATCTTGATATATAATTTGAATGTATTCTAACTTGTACCTTGATTGTTGAATTTCCAGAAATACCTTTAATTATTTGGTTTGAACTATTTTCAGATTAAGGTGTTCAGTTATCCTATGGTTTCTCAAAGTCTTCAAATGTTAAGAAGACTTTATCATGTAAAAACTTGGTTGTATATTCAAAAGTTTTTATTGGGTTTTCAAACATTTACATATAATTTCAAAGCCTCACGTTGCCATATCCCACCCACCCCATCCCCTGTAAAACAAAAAAAGGGGGAAAAAAAGAAAACTGGGTTATTCTTTTCGCTCGCATCATAAAAATACTTGTGCAGAAAAAGCTCTTTCCTGACATGCAGACACTGTCCATACAGTGAGGGTACCAGGAAACATAAAATGTTTTTTGAACTGTCAAGTTTTGAAATGGATACAACTGTACGGCACTACAAGGTTTTACAAAAATACTTCTTCAAACTTTATTGTCACATGTACAATGTCTAGTGAAATTCAATCTCTGCATTTAACCCATCTTAATTATTAGGAGCAGTGGGCAGCTGAAGCGCCCGGGGGCTATAGGGGTTCAGTGTCTTGGCCAAGGACACTTCGGGATCGAACAGCAACCTTCCAATTGGTGAACGACCCACTCTTCCAAGAGTGAGATACCTCAACAAGTACTAGATTGAGAGGAAATTTGGTATGGCTCCCAAAAGATGACTCTCAGTTACTTTGGTGACTCCTCCTGACCTTTCCTATGTTACTGCTGTGATGTGCAAAATATTCCCTATGTAACACAACAGAATACAAACAGATTTCCATGTAGTTTTCTGTGGTTATGTTACATATTTGGTGACCTTCTTTCCTTTCCTGTAGTGTCACCATGAAGCCAAAATGTAGACTTGTAAGTGAGAAACACCAATCTGATTAGTAGTTTGCCAAGAACGATTTAGAGCACAACCTTTTCTATGTTTGACTGAGGCACAATTAAAGTTGACTGCTTCAGGCACAGTCAAGTCAAGTCAAGTCAAGTCAAGTCAAGTCAAGTCAATTTTATTTGTATAGCACATTTCGTACACAGGTCGCAATGTGCTTTACAGTAAAACATAGAAAGCACATAAATACTCCACATAAATACAATAACCGTTCAGCCACCCATGCCACACACCCACGCATACATATATAAAATATAGTTTTTTGATAACCCCTGTTCCACCAACATTCACACAGTGATTTACGTCAGCCAAATAAACTACAATGAAACTGCACAGGCACATCTAGCTATGTCCTGCAATAAAAGCCAATAGAAAAGGTTAATTCAGTATCTAAGGTATAAACCTTCAGTTAGTTATTAAGGGTTAGTATTACATTTGTAATAAACTTTAGTTAATGCCCACATTACACCTGCTGGGCAACACATCACACAACATTCTGTCATTTTCTATTAAAATAAACAATATTAAAAAGATGAAGATAATCTTGTCACATTATTTGCTATGCTATAGCATTTTAGCAACTAATATCAACACGTGTTTATCAAATATCTCTAATATTTGTCGTTAGAGTGGGAAGTTGTTAAAGCTTACAGTGCTACAGTAGGTCTATATACACTAGAAATCTTTACTTCACTAACCTGCAGGCATTTCCCACTGTCCCTGCAAAGCATCTAGATCCATGACTCCAGTCTGCAGCAATAATCTCTTTCTCTACTGTCAACTCTGAATCACTTCCTCCCCAGATACTGCGTTTCACTTATGAGTTGTTGCTGAAGCCAGCCGATTTGGAAGAATTACTTCCCTAATGTTCCCCATTTATGTGAAAGTACTTTCAACTTTAACTTGATCATTTGAAATTATAGACAAGTAGAAAAATCTTTAAAATACAAAAAATGAGCTGTGATAGAACAATAATATAACTAAATGACATACTGCCGGGGACACTATATTTTGGCATACTATAAATAGGAAAGCATTGCATGACTTTTAAAAGATTTTATGTGCAGGGTGCAGGGGAGCACTGAAATATTGAATATAATGACTTGTTTAGGGGTTGATAATAAGCGTACTGTTTTCATATGTTTTGTCGTTCTCAAAGAAAATCCACCTTTGTCAACTTGACAAGGATCTCTGCATGTGCTCCAAATAGACTATTGTCATGTGGTAAACCACTTAAATCCGTCCCTATACCGTCGAGCAAAACTACACCCTAAAACGTTGTTGTCCAGATTTCTAAAATGAGATGGTCATAATATTTCCACTTATTTTATGTTGTTATTTATTCAATTTATAAGATTATGTAAGAAATCTGCCCCGCACATCACAGCAGATATATTCACACAATTTGTATGGAACCGTCTGTGCAGAATCGCATTTCTAAAAACATCCACAGCTTTTTATTAAAATGAAGGTCTATCAGCATTCAATACAACTTAATTTTTAGTTTTTTGCCTAATGATCTTTTAAACTGTACAAACATGCCTTTGTTGCATCACGATAGTCTAGAAGAAGCAGTCAGACCTCAGGAAAGTTGACACTGTTTAATAAAATGTGCTCAAGACATTAAAACTGTATTATACTAAAAAGCATATTTTACCAATATCTGTCTATTACTAATTATATCAGTATGGTGAACTAACATTATTATCAAGTCACAGCACAATATATAATGGCCAAAAATGTGATGTCCACCACGTATTGGCAGTTAGCCGTAATTGAGCTATTGTTTATTTTTTTGTACGGAAAGTCAAACTGACTAGCTGTAGTGTACACAGACTACCATTGTTAATTTTGTTGTTGTGGTGTTATTATTAGTAATACTATTACATCAGCAGATAACAACTCTGATGTAGCCTACTCATTATTGTTTTGAGGAAACAGAAAACAATTCTTCATAGATAAATAAAGAACAGGCCCTGGAAAATTTTTAATAAGAAATACAGACCACTTGTAACAATAGTGCCAGCTGTCTGAGGCGTTCCAATACCGTGCAGGCCGAGTTGAAACAAAGGTCATCTGGAGAAAATGTCATTCAGTCACTGAATATGGTGTAAAAAATAACCAAGCGTTCACCCAAATAAAATATAATTACCAATATAAACACAAGAGTAACATATCAATAAACATCATTATGTTTCCCCAATTTTATAAAAACAACTGAATGACCAGCAAGGGTTCACATATTGGCACTGGTGTCATTATCAACTTGCTAAACAACTTTTTTTGTAGTGGGTGTGGTGTTCTGTAGTCCCCTCCAATGTTTCCTACCATGTATCCTCAAACTGTGTGAAACAACATTGGGAAATGAGATAAACATACATGCCGTGGCCAAGGACATGATACATCCTGTACTGTGGACGGCCATGGTCTCAAAGTCGAACAGAGGTGATGTGATGTATGGGACATTCATTATGCATCACACTGATAAAATATCGTTTTAAATCTCAAGGTATGAGGCACAAAAAGTGTTGAGACTTGAATTTTATAACCTGATGGCAAACATGGGTTCTCCTTTAGGAAAACACCGAGAGATTTTGGATTTTTAAATTAATTAAATTTTAAAGTATCCCGGTGATGTTCATTGTGATTGTTTTGCCCATACAATCAGTGCTTCTATTCACTTAAAACTTATGTCTACAGCTTCTTGATGGTTGTGTTTCAGTAGAATCAATCTGCTTGGCAGATTCTTGGACAGCACCTTGGAAATTACACTCAAGTAGTTCGTGTAAGAAAGATAAACAATGTTGAAATAAACTTCAAAAGGTCACTCCACTGACACAATCTCATTCAAACATGATTCCCTCACATTTCACATCTTTCCCGGGAAGTGCGTTTCACTGCACAGCTCTGCGCTGATAATGAGAGGAGTTGGATGGATTTGTCCCTATATCACCAAGTCCTCCTGGAAGGCCGATAAAGACTGATTTAAGATGTTTTGAATGTCACACTGCAGATTTTCTCACCACAGTCCAAACACAAGTGCTCATGATGATGTGTGAAAGGAAGCAAATGCCTTCAGTGGAAGAGAGAAGAATACCTACAGCTGAAAGCATCAGACCTCAAGAATCAGTACTCACGTTTTCTTCTTAAAATCCCATTAATCAGTTTCAAATTTGTGCATTCTAGTATATATATTTCAGATCTTGTAACACTATGACCATACTTGCAGCATTCATTCTGTAACACTTAGCCTTACAGATTATTCCTATATTCAATGCATTCAAGATGCATCATTTCTGGGAACACGTTATCTATACACAGGAGTGTTATAACTAGCTGAAAATATGTACCTCAGAAAAAAACAATGTTAGGACTGAGCTATTCTTACCCACTCTGATGGTCAGCTGTCCTGTGGGCTTAAATGAACATGTTCAGCACCTGTGAGAACCATGCCAAAATGGATGTTAACCCTGAAATAAGGAGATCTCTGGGTTTTCTGTTTCAGAAATGGAGGTATGTTAAACCCAAGAAAGTGGGGTAAGTCAAGACCGTTTCTGAAAGAGAGGTAACTTATACTTAGAGTCACTTACCAGGGTAACTTACTCTGTGAACCTAACCTGGTCGGGAGCAGGTTTTTTTTCAGTAAACCCAGAGGTTTCTGTATAACATCGGGGATGCAGAACATATTAGTAAGACTGCTGTTTGCAGAGCGGCAAGGAAAGTGTGCCTTGCTCTTAAGAGCTTTCTGAGAATTTTTGTGTTGTTTCCTGGCCAAAATACTAGCTACAAATGACATCTTCAACAGTGTTATTAGATTAATGTAATAATTAATCACTCTAAAGAATTGGATTACTTATTACTAATTACTTTCTAAATCCCATATCAACCCCAACCACTTGAACAATACAAGGAGAGACATGAAACTGACCAAAGTGTGTGGAGGGAGATGGTTAAATTGAAAATATAACTTTTAACATTAAAAAATTATGTTAAATCCACTATTGTTTTAAACTGTATTGTTCCATAGTCTCTGCAGTATTTAATACTTCAGATGTAACTTTAAATTACAGAAGATTTAAGAGTAATCCTTTTTCAAGTGAAAAATAATTAAAGTACATTATTTAAATATATTAGTAATTAATTACACCCAACACTGTATAACAGTAATTGAAATGTAAACTTAGGGCATTGACTTGAGCAGCTATTTTCTCCCAAGCAACCTCCCTGTCCTGCGCCGCTGCGGCCGTGTTGCTTTTAAAAAAAATACGTGTCCGTATTCTCCGTAAGCTTGTAGAAGCACATCCAATTCCGCTGGGGGGAAATATGCAGACCTCTTTTTGTCTGGCGTTGTTTCCATGGTGACTCATAATATCTGCGCTCCATTGATGATGGCTTTTTATAGTCTACTTAGAGTTGATTAAACTAACTAATTTCAGCCGATCTGTAACCGAAAACTCAGAGTTTCCAATGTCAGAGTACGTCAACTCAGAGTTCAAGTTCAAACTCAGAGTTGGTTGAACCTCCTTATTGAAACAGGCCCCTTGTCACAAGACCGAATTACCCAGGAGGGAAAATAAGGGTTCAGGGATTTTAGAAGATGCCAACCCATTCAGCGCTCTACCATAAGTCATTAAAATAAACACCTAACTTGAGAGCCAATGAAGTGAGGGTAGTATAGGAGAGATGTAGTCAGAAGCCTATAGTGGAATCAACGGTAGGTAGATGTAACTATTACTTAAAAGTAAGTCCATAGTTGAGATGATAAACAACAAAGCACAACATTTGGCTGAACAGGTTCACACCTAATTGGGCGGTATAACCTCCAGTCAAAGCTTTTTGTTTGTTTTACATTTCCATATTTATGCTAGAGCACAAGCATATGACAAACAGATGGCACCCTATGCCTAATCAGTACTCTGTGTAACCTTTTGTCCGGTTTAGCTCGCTAGTCTCTTTTAACTCTGAGATGTGCTGCTTGGCATCAATTTTCACACATTCTGTTTAACTTAGTTATTGGGAGGCACGCGTTACCTTCCAGAAGAGACAGGTGAGAACGTGCGCAGGAAAAAGTGTTGTTTTGCATCATTTAAAAGTTACAGTTCATGACTATTTTTTTGTGTATATGACCAGTGAACATATTGTCTCACAGTAATAAGACACCTTCAACCAAACCAAACTACTGTCCAATAACGTCATTCTTCTGTGAGTAAACTGTATATGTATATATACTATTACCTCTGTCATTGTTTCCTCACACAATGGCAATACAAAGGAGCAACATCCTATTGAAACCGAGTGTGCTGCTGATTGCATTTTCCTGTTATGTTTAACATAAGCGTGATGTTTATAGATAACTGTTTCTAGGACTTACGGCCTAGCGTAGCCTATACAATGCAAACTACAGGGGGACAGCGTGAGACAATAGAAATATTTCCTATAGCCTATTTATAAGTTTCGGACAACAGATGAAAAAGGCTTTGTTCTTCAATAGGGCTGTTCTTTGAAGTTATAGTATATTTTGTCTGTTTGAATTTGCACCTGTTTACCAGCTGCATTATTTGCATTCTCAATGCCACTGTGGCTATAAAACAAAACACCACCGGAGCGGCCTAAAATGGTTAGTAACAAACACATGTGACCTTCAAGGCTGCGCAAAGTGAATGAGTAAACTCAAGGTGCCCTCGATTGTTCTTTTTCAAACAGCTCGGAGGCAAAACAAGACAGTATTGGCAGCTCTCAGGTGTTACTGTATGAATGTGGGACAGGGCAGTGAAACTGTGCTCACAAAATGTTTCTCCCAGATCAATAGAGGCCACATCAAATATTGCCACTGTGTAGGGTTCACCTTCACTGCAACAGCAGTTTCTGCTTTTTCAGCTTGTGCACTGTATGCCCGGAAATCCAGGAGGCCATGACTGTGTGTTTAATGTTTAGTTTTCATGTGAAGTACTGGTTCCAATATTAATGGGCAATATTAAAGGTTCACGGTAACTTTATTAGTACCCGAAGCTAAATTTGTTGCGCAGACAGGAAATTCAGCAATCCATCCTTAAAACAGCTCATAAAACATAATAACATCCAATAACTATAAAATATTACAATATACCCTCGACACCCACCTAAGATATGCTACATATCATCTCCTGCTCTCTTCAGTTAATAATTCTATAGCTACAGGTACAAAAGTGTTCCTATATCATCCAGTTCTCCACCCAGGGGCTACAAACCGACAACCAGAAGGTGTGAACAATCTTTAATTATAGAACTCGCCTTACGCTGTAAATAAGTAGAGTATTTGGTTCTCTTATAATTTTACTTGGCCACCTAACAATTTGGTTCAAGGAATTTTTATTCTTCAAAGACAAATTACCATACCACGCCACAAGGGAGAATGACACGATTGATTCAATAAAAGCCCGATAGAAAAGGGTCATCATAGATTTCTCAATGTGAAATCTAGACAGCTTTCTGAGGCAGAACAGACACTGGAGACCCTTTTTACGAAAAATCTCACAGTTCTAGCCAAAGGTCAGTTTAGAGTCTATGACTGTCCCAAGATATTTGTAGCTTTCTACACAATCCACATCCTGATCTTTAATAATCGTAGTATCATAACACAAAGTACAAGTTCTAAAATCTATAATCATATCCTTTGTTTTAGCGATATTTAACTCCAAATAGGATTCTTCAATAACAGGACCATGACCAGACTCATAGTTGTGTAACAGACTCACAACGACGGCGTCATCAGCAAATTTCGGTATAGTCCTATTTACGTGGTTACTTTGGCACGTATTAGTGTACAAAATATAAAATAAGGGTGAAAGAACACAGCCCTGGGGTGAACCAGTGGACGAACTTCAAAAATCTGATAAAATGCCATTTACTTTTACCACCTGTGTTCTATTTGTCAAGAGCAAATTACATAAAGGATATTTACATAATTTATCAAATGACAACGTGAAAGGGATCGCTCATAGTGATGAAATAACAGAGAATGCCACTTTTCTCAGCTTTACAGAGTTTTATAGCAAATTTCAGCTCATTGTTTATCTGTCTGACCCACAACTTTACTGTTTTGTTCACTCTCAGTGCTCTCATAGGGTTGTTTCCGGCCACAGTAGGCAGCTGTTATCAGCGTAAAAGCGCTAAAACCCCACTGTCGTCTACTACCTGCTCAGCACCAATTGACAGTTAGCAACTAGCTGGTGAAAATAGTGGAGCACTTTTTAGCAGCAAAAGAGACAGAGGTTTCCTTCAGGAGCTGGTGGAGACAAAAACAGAGCTCAAAGAAAGTGAATATGTTGTGCCCTTGGACAAATATTGGGACTCACATTCGCCAGGTGGACACAAACACGACTCCAAATAAACGATAAGGTTTCTCTGTAACTGCTGGATGTGTAAATAAGCAACTATTTGCCATATTGACTTAAAATCATTTGTTAATGTTGTGTCCACAACTTGTTTCCACTGTCCCCAAGTGGCCAAAATGAAAAAAAAAAAAAATGATTGCAGGTTTAAACTGAAGCTTATATGGGTCTTCAGCGTCTCAGTTAACCAGATCAAGGGGATGTTTTCTAAAGTTACAGTCCTTGTAGCATGAAACTCCCTCTTTGTGTTTTCTGATATTTCGTTTCTGAGCTGTGGCAGAGGGATAGTAACACAAAGAGGGGTATTTTAAAACTAAAGACTAATTTTGGAAGATACCCACTTGATTTGTCTAACTCAGACTGCTGAGTACTCATATTATCTGCCGAACGAGAACTGTGGATGTTGTGCCATCAATTACACTGTCATGTGAGTATTGTTTTAAGACAGACGTGAAAAAAATGTGACCCTATTCTTAAATGTTTGCTGACTGTGTGGACAGACGCCAAGTGTGTCGGGGTTGATGTGTCCTCTCACCTTTACACATTATGTTCACTAACAAATGCAGAAGCTCCAAAGCATCCAGATGAGTCAGTCATTGTGAGCCCGTAACAGGGGGAGGGTTTGAGGTCACGGTCTCGTGATTGACAGTTTTGCCGAGTGATGTGATGTAACAGCCTCTTCAAACTAAAGACCTGTGTTCATATTAGAGGAAGCCATACTGACATTTAGACCGTCATTTAGGAACACAAGGACTGCACTTACTATTATTAGTTGGTTTGGGGAACTCTCAACAGATAACAAGAACAGGCTGCATCACATAGGCTATAGTTAGATCATTGGTTGGTGTCGCACTCTTCAAGAACAATTTCAAAGGCTCAAATGATTCCGCTTTCACGTCCTCTTTATGGAGCGTTTTGAGCTTCATTGTATGTGTGTTTTATGTTAATAGGTCATTTTTTACATACTGTAGCCAATGTTTTATGTATTTTATCCTATTTGTGTATCCTTTTTTCATGTATGTGAGTGGGCTTTCCGTTAGAAGAGAGAAACATCTTTGAGGACAGTTGGCGTATCAGACTTGAATGTTGTAGGGAGGAATCTCAGGACGTTGTTGCCACAGGGAACTAGATGAAGAGGTGCATGCCACAGGTGCTTTCTGCACTTCTTTGGGAGAACACAAACCTCCAACAATACCTCATGAAAATAAGCAATGGCAAGGCACCAAACCATATGCAAACCTTCTATGCATGTTATGGGAGTGTATTGGAACTACATAGTTACCATGAATATATTCCTTGCACTCTCACCCAGTTTCAACACTTTAACTTAAATCAGTGGAAAATGCTGCTTACACATTACTGAATCTTTCGTAATTATATATTTATATATAAATATATATAAATGTTCCCTACAACATTCAAATCTGATAAGCCGACTGTCCTACAGTGGGGTGAAGCTTTTGATACGAAGCAGCAGCCGGAAGTGTTGGGTTTGCATTAGAGGAACGGATATCCGTAGCACCGAGTAATCTATAGGGAGCGCGCGACTTGTTGCTTATTGTATCGCCGAGTTGATGGAGATGAGTGTGGAAGCTGTGTTTATAGAGGAAACACCTGTAATTACCAGACGTTAGGTAAACCGTGACAGTCAAACAGAGTATCACACACAGGCACTTGTCCCTCCGGTGCCTTAACATGATCACGAGGCAACTGTGGGAAACTGTTGATAGACATTTTAAATAATTACACCATAATTACGCCTCGGTGACTTTAATTCAAGCTGTTAACATCTCATTCAGCTTCAGTGGAGTCCGCCGTCTGAGCTGCTGTCTTGTGGAAACAGTTACAGGCTTTACAGAGCTGTAAAGTTGTGAGCGCACCCGAAGTGAACCGGCGGAGGCGAACGCTACTCACGCGCGCACTCATTCTCCGCGGGGGCACAAGCTGCCACAGCCAATCAGCGTTCTCCTCGTGCGCAGGGAGGGAGATACTTTATAGCCCGCTACAAATATAGTACTCCGAGGCAAATGTTTTATTGCGTGGTCGCCGCTTTCAGACGGACTCAAGGGAACCTCGTGGTTGTTAACCGCTTCATTTATAACCAGACTTCCCTGCAGCTCTTTGTAACTCGCAAACTCGCGAGGACCGAGCAGACATCTCCCACCGTTACTTAGCTGCTCGTCGGCTGGAGTAGGCGACCCAGAGGAAACTTCTCTTCAAGCTTTCAGCAACACAAAGGGAGGGCAGCGGGGGAGGCTGGGGCCCTTATATCACAGCCTGTGCAGTTCGAGAGAAATATTTCAAGTGTGTAGGGAAACTAGCTTAACGCACGGAAATCAACGTCTCCATTCCTCCCCAAGGGTCTCACGCGCTCTCACCTGCGATTATGACACGAAGGCCCTGCGCGATTTATGCGGTCGGGATCACCTGCGCTGTCCTGCTGGTCGCTGGGATTGGCTTAGTTGTGGCTCAAGTTTTCCGCACGTTAATGCACAACCGCCTCAAAAAGGTAAAAACCCACTTTCATCCTCAGAACTTAAAAAAAACTTAACCCCCCCCCCCCACAAAAAACATTTTTATGAATTGCAGTTTATATAACAATGTTCATGCATTTTTTCGTTTGAATGCACTGGAGTGTAACAAGTTACGTTAGAGTCTGAGTATGCTAGGAAACAATGGTGGGATTATGCTGCATGTTCCTCACACACAGACCCTTCTCCCTTTGTAAACACTAGAAGAGCAGATTGAAATGCAATGCTAATTACTTTGTTAGACTGTATTCCCTATATATAGTTAGTGCAGACCATAAACCTTCATCAGATTCCAGATTAATGAGATCACCAGGCACTTTGCACATACTTAAACTGCACTGTGATACAACGTGTGTGACCTCCATGACTCAGAGAAAGAATACTCAACAGACTTTGAATTTAGCAGCACAGCAAACTTTGTTGGGTTATCTGCTGCTGTTTGTTGATTTTCATGTATCATGAGATGTAAACAGTTGCTCTTATAATTAGAGTTATCTGGGAGTTAATTATGAATACTTTAAATCATGCATTAATAGCCTAATACTCTTTAACAGAAAGACAGCATTCAGGGTAAAGTGCATTATGCTAATTTAAAAAAAGTTACCCAAAGTACAACATCTTTACACGAGCACAAAAACATGTATGAAAGTGATATCTATTAGGACCCAAATCCCATCCCCTCAGTCCTTGCAGGTGCTACTTTCTGTGGCCTTTGAATTCCAGAAGTAATTAACCTTACTGCCATCTAGTGCCCTCAGCCTAAAGGGCTAACCGTCGGCTACATCAAGTCCATTTAGCTAGCAACATCAGAAGCAATCACCCTTCTCGCTATGAATGAATAAAGACTGGAAAAATAGAGAAGAATCTTTCCTAAAAATAACAAAAATTTCACAGGACTAATGCATGGGAAAACTGCTTTGCCACCCGACTGTGTTGCATTTTCGAGAACATACAGCTATCGTGCAAGCTTCGCCTTCTACAACTACGAAAACCAGCTATCTCAGAGAATATGCCATGTAGCCTCAAACTCAACAGTTTAACATGCAAATGATAAAAGCATAATTTTAATTGGAGTGTCTTTTCGAAACTCAATGCATGCCCCTCCTGTCCAACTCGGTGTGGTGGAACTGATATCACTTGTAACACATTGGAGACCAAAGGGATTAGGCCTACTTGTAGTGTTGGTGTGCAGGGAAAAATAGTTCCTAAAATGGAACTCAATGAAATTCTGGAATAAAACGCTGATTTAGCGCCTATTTTGGCCATAAACATGATAGCATATTGCATTTAGAATAACACTTTTCAGTAACACTCAACCCTGCACTGATACACCACACTAGATGTGACAGCTCCACACGTGCCTCTAGATGTAACTAGACATTTATATTTGATTTTGTATGCTAAAGAACCTCTTGTTGTTGTTGTGAGTCACACATTTTTGAAAAACCTTTTTTATTGACTGCTCTGTTTTATAACCCTGTTGACTCCTCACTCCTCTTCACCAACCGGTAGGTAAGTACGTTAGTTACATACGTACGTAAATGAAGTTACCAAAGGAGTTCACACAGTGCTGATTAAGCCTATCATTGTAAATCTCTCTGTATTTCGCAGTATACAGAGTTTTAAATCTGGTGACTGTGGCGACATTCCCGCGCCTGATTAATTTTACACCAGCCAGCAATAATTTGATTGACTTTTGGTTTCTCACTGGACATGAACAGCTGTCTCCTTGTCGAAAGTCCTGTGTTTGTTTGACCCATCCATCCATCCACCCCGACCTCGTCCCTTTAAATATTTTTTTGCTCTTTATACTATGTCGTCTGACTTTTTTCCCCTGACATTCACGCGTAAAATGACACACCGTCTCTGCACAGTGTAAGTCAGTAGAGACTAAATGGCATAAAATGACACATGAAAAGGAAAATAGGCGTTGCGATAACACACCAAATGACTTACGACATTGGCGTGTTATTCATATGCCATTTGGTGGCCTGGTGCTACTAGGCCTTGTGGAGATCTGCACTCTACTGTGTGCAGTCATCTCATCTAGTTATGACTGATGGTTTGTTGAAATGGACAGTGATGGGCTGTGTGTTGCCTCCCAGAAGGAGTGGCTTCAATAAGCAGCTCAAAGTCCTTGAGTTGGAGGAGGATGGGTTATTGAGGGTTCAGTAGCCTTTTTGCGCAATCAGTACTTTTTTCTTGCCTAGTTAGATTTAGTCAGTTTTAGTTTCAGCCATAGTACCCTTTACATTAACATGCACTGTGAAAGATATTATCATATGGTGGCCTAGATCCAAAAGGAATTCATAATGACCCAATGATGATTTTTTTCTGCCATCAGTACTAATAAAAGTACGGGCTGGGTTGGTATTGCTTGCCCTTGATATTTTTAACATGTCACAAGAAAAAGCTGAGAGCAAATCAGCACATGACAAGAAAATGTTTGGATTTAGGGACTCAGTGGGGAATTTAAATTGTCCACACCACTGTAATTGCAAAGATGAAGTTTGAATTCAATCAAGCTGGTCACACTTACAAAGCCTCACTCAGAGAGATTCCTCATATTCATATGGATATAAGAGAGGAGAAGGACAGCATGAGCTGAGCTCGTGGTTAATGACTTTCAAGCATCGGCTAGGAGGCAACTAATGATGATTTTGATTCTCGATTAATCGTAGTCTAGAAAATGCATATTAGAAATTCTTTGAGCCAAGATATTCAGTTTACAAATATTTACTGTAAAACCGAGAAACAGAAAATACTCACATTTAAAAAGCTGGTACCAGCAAATTTTCATCGGTTTTTCTTGAAAAGTGCCTTAAACAGTGAGTCAGTTTTCTAAATAGTTTAATTAAATTTCTGATGATCAACTAATCTGTTAAAATCAACTGTGTGTTGTGTTTTTTGGGCGACTTTATGAAACATACTGCTATCGAAGAAAGTTAACAAGAGAAAGAGGCAGGACAGGGCAAGTTGGTGTGTGTGCAGGAGGCCAGAGGTGTAGGGTTGTGTGTGTGTGTAATGTATTAATGTATGAAAGAAAAAGGTTTGACGCACCAGTGACACCAATGTAAAAAAATGGTCTGGAGCCCTGTATGTGTATCTTAATTTGCGTGTTATTTATTTACAGCATTTGTTTTCTAAATGCAGTATGTGTGTTGTCAAAGTTGTGAAGTTTATTGGCTTGTGTTTTGTTGTAGTCCGCTGAGTTCAAGTCTGAGAAGAAGAAGTGGCTGATGATGAAAGGTCTTTGGAACTTGTGTAGATTGTTTACCGATGCTGAGGTTAATGTAAAAGAAAAGTATGAAGACATTGAAGTGAAGGTTTCTCAGTCATGGTCTTCAACTTTGCAGATGCATCACATTGTCTGGTGTGTGGGAGGAAGGGTGGGCCATGCGACTGATGTTTAAAGCTGATGGGAAATTGATATTTCTCACGCACTTCCCACAGTCCTCTCATTCAGCTCTACTTGTTTAATTATGCAGTTCACAGAAGTTTCTTCATGTTTGCTCTTTATTCCCAAAGGTGGAAAAATCAATGGACCACAAATACACACACTCTTATTATTGAGCATTAAATACAAACATCTGCAGTAGTTCTGTTTGATTGCATCAGTGAAAGCATTTACTCAGCGTCCCTAAACATGCTTTAGACCCTTCAGTTAATTTTTATTGTTGTACATTTACAGCAATGTGCTCCCTACCTTTAATCATTGTAAGTTAAAGTCCAAAGATTTTCTAGATTTCCAATATTTCCGACTGTGTTAGTCAGTGAAGTTCAAAGCCTTCCCAGAAGGTTCACTTTACTTTCATAACAGTGCAGGCATGAAAGTACTGTTGGCCCACATTCAGTGTCATCATATGGCACACCTTCATCCTTATTTTCATATCTAACCTCCTTTTCCATAACAGGTATCAGATGAGAGGCTTAGTATTGACTTTAGAGGTCAGGGGACAAATTCACAAGGCTTTCTGGTGTTGAGAGTTGTGCCTAACGCTGAAAATGATCAAACTGAAAGAAAACGACTTTCTTTTATAGAGGATTCTAAGGCAAATGGCTGCAGGAAGTGGAGAAAAACTCCCAAATACTCAATAAGCAGGAGTTATTTATCAGCTACAGATAAGATTGTGCAGGCATGATGTTTGTAGTTTATTTTGATCACAAATGTGTTCACAGTTCTAAGTCAATGGATGAGTTAATGTCATTACAACTTTCACGCCTCAGATACTTTAATTTCCTCCGGAGTACCGTTGGAATCAGCTTACCTGATGTTGGAGTAACTGATCAAATAAAAATCTTCATCACTGACAGTTTAGTCTTGTTTACCATAATTACATGTACAATATTTACTGTTAAGCTTGTCACTTACAGCGATTAAATAGCCATAAGACAGTCTGGTGGGTCTAAGTGAATTGCTATGTATGTAGTGGATTATCAAGATACCTTTATGGACCCATCAGGAAAGCCCAAGTGCAATCATTTCCATTCTCCATCACAAAAAAGATCATGCAGGAGTGTAAGCAGGACGTAAGATTACTGAGGTCAAGAGATTCGGCGGAGCGTCGAGTGATGCGGGGTTAGGGGATTGGCTGGGAAGGGAACTGGCTGGAATTGGTTTAATTGAGAAAGCATTTCAACAGGTGTTAATTCTGTACATACACCTCAAAATTAGGAGGAAATATTAGAAAATACTACTGAGGGTATGACCTTGGTGTCCTAAATAATTCAACTGTGTTATGCTGTTGCAGTTTATAGTGTTTAAAAATATTATAGTAGATGTTGTGGCTGCAGGAGTTGGCAAGATTTTAGCTTTTCTTACCTTGTTTGGTGCCAATTCTTGTCCAGAGGAAGTTTCGAGTTCGTGTTAAAGGCTCTGTTTAGCAAGTCATAAAACATGCTTCCTTCAGCCCAGAGGGACAACAATGTTATATTGACATCACGAAGCCACAGTTAAGCAGACATAGTAATTTATTGAATTTTATTACCCATTTACCCAAGGTGTACAATTTATGGCCATTGCTGCGGTGGCCACATTGATGACCCTGGAATGAAATTTACAGACAAGCAAGATGTTTTGTTTTTTTTTAGTATGGACTCAACCTTGATACATGGTGCACGTTCTACCAGGTGAGCTAATGTGGGGCCCGTCATTAGATGTCATATTAATTCTTAAAGAGAAAGAGGATACAGTACATAATCCAAGCATTTATTTGGCAAAGTAGTTTAAGGCTCTCGAGAGTATTAATTACATGAAACAGGCAGACAAATATGTATGTAAAAGAATCTTATCAAATCTTGTCAAAGTTCATTTTTAATTTTAAGAAAATGTCTCACTCAGTAACATATGTATGGGTGTGACACATGCATAGCGCTCACATGCAGACACACATAGTTATCTACTAGCCTGGCAGTATGATTTATTTCAGCTGTATCAAGTTACGCCCTAACCCCAGTTGCACCAGTGTGAAGGATCTCATTCCCTGGATACCCTCCCAGCAGTAGACTCTCTTTGCGTGCTAAGCCTCTTTCACACTGGTAGGTTTATTGGGAAACCGGCTGGGTTGGCAACGCCTCTGCTTCCATGTGAGTCAAGCAGGGTCAGTATGCAATGACCTTCTGAAGAGATGATGTTGAAAAATTACTTGTCCCTAAAGAGGAATTTGGTCATTTTACATAGACTAGTCTAGACAAAGCAGGCTAGCGGCCACTTGCTGGTAGTCTGCTGGGTTTCAGCTACATTGACACGTACATTTTTAACAATAGAGTTTTTATTCTGAATTTACCTAAAGGTATAAGCTAGGAAAGCCACGTCTAGAAGGTAAAGTGTTCTACAGAACGTGGATGATTTGATTATATTCCTGGAGCTTTATCAGTAGTGAAAATGTAGTTTTTCTTTACAGTCCCACTAGAGGAAAGGCCATGGATGTCATTAAAATAAAAAGGTTTTATCCCCCTGGAAGAATATCCACACCAAATGTATGTGACCTTGTCATGGATAGCAGCATTGGTCAATGAACATTTTGAAATGACTGGGCAAAACAAAAGGTCAGGGGGTCATCACAATCATTTGTAATCATAGTCTGGGGACAGTCTTACCAAAATTCATGGAAGTCATGGCCAGTGGTTGTTAAAATATTTGGCTCTGGACAAAGGCCCCCACAAACCTTTTTATATTACTTCAAGTTAACAACAAGACTAAAGAGTGTACAGCCATGCTAGTAGCTCTGTTGTTTAGCAGGTATAATGTTTACCAGGTTCACCATCTTAGTTTAATGTGTTAGCATGCTAATATTAGCTAATTAGCACTAAACACAACGTCCAGCTGTGGCTGATGGGGATGTCATTAGTTTTGCAGGTATTTGGTCATAAACCAAAGTACTGGACAAACTGGAATTTTCACCTGATGATGTCACCAGATGAAAAGTCACAGGATCAAAAAAGTTAATAGGATTCATCCTCTGGGCACTATGGATCTGTACCAAATTTCACAACAATCCATCCAATAGTCGGCGAGACATTTCGCTAAAAATCAAAAGTCAACCTCATGGTCGCACTAGTTGAAAAATCAGAGGATCACCAAAGTCAACAGGATCCATCCTCCTTTCCATGAATGTCTCCAAGAAATTTCCCCTCCATTTAACAGTTGTAGAGATGTTTCAGGCCGGACCAAAGTTGTGGACTAATAGACCGCCATTGCTATCCTTAGAGCCACGCTGTTAGCGTAGCTAAAAAAAACGCGTTATGTTCACAAGATACAATGAATAAGAGAAACACATCATTGGATAATTACCTTTTTAATTTGTGTAATTCATGCTCTTTACAATCTTTACAGTAATCAATCCTTGATTGTGTCAGTGCAAACCAGGGATTTGCCCCTATAGCCTCTGCAACTAGTTGGTAGCCCCTGGAGGTTATGGTCACATTAATTCATGCTCTTTACGATCTAGGATAGCGCTTTGATAGGTGTTTGGACAATACTGAGGCAAACCCATTTAGAGTATGCAAAGCGTGTGCACCACTACTGGAGGATTAAATGAATAGCCTCTTGCTGTGCCCAGTGTTATTCACATCTATGTATTTGCCCGTCTCAACATCAAAGCACTAGCAGTATGTGTATTTGTGTATTCACCTGTTACATGTGTTTTCAAATAGGGAGTGGTGTAAGTGTAGCAGTGGAAAGTACTGAGATAAGAGGGTTTCTCTGTTCCTGTTTTCCATGCGGTATTTCATGTAGCATGCTGGGAGGGTTACCATATTGATTGTTCGAAGCATGAAAGGACGACATAGAAAGACCATGCTCTCTCTTTCTTGATCTAAGGTGACAGCTTTATTGTCCTTGGCTACTCAGCTAAACTTTTGTCTGTGAACAAGTAGAAGGGACCCCAAAGGAGGCGGGGGCCTGTACTACCCTGAAATAATGGGACTCGTTGTGTGTTCAACTCTTTTGGGCTTATTTCATACTGAAGTATTTCTTTTTTAATTTGAACAAAAATCTGACACAATTAGGCCAAACTGAGATTTCCTCTTGATGTGTTGTCAAAAGAAATACTAATCCTCTCACCCGACTCCTCCTTCTCTTACTCCATGTGTTTTCAAATTCCTCAAAATATTTCTGCAGTGAATCAGGTTATCCTTGTCCAGAGACAATGACATCTGCTCTGACAGTTTTCTAGCATACAGTGTAATGACACAGGGCAGTATAGGTTTGTGTCTGTGCTGCACTTCCAGGGCCTCATAAGGCTCAGTCCTGAGGAATGTGGCTCAGATCATTAAGGTTGCAGTCTTGTGCAACCAGTGGGAATCCAGCTCTCTGCATCACATGCATATGTCTGCTGCTCTCCCCGAGTGCCCCGTTGTCATTGGCAACCGCTGACAATGAAACTGTGGACGGTCTCCCCTAATACCATTCATGTGTGCAGCTCTTGTCTCTTGTCTGACGCTCATACAGCAGCTCCCCTCCTCGAACCCCATGGATGTTTTCGTTCTTTGGGTGTTTATTAGGCACAGATTGTGGAAACTCAAAATTCATGTGTTTGCTATTGCAAAACGTTTTGCAACAAATGCATCATCAGTTGAAAGGCACCTTCAAAAGAAACACTCCTGTTTACAATAGAATTATATACATTTTATTTTATATGTGTAGTCAATGTTAATGCATTCATTTGAAACAGAACATTTGCTTTTCACAACCATATTTATGTCTGAATGAATTATGTCTAGATTTAAACTGAAATATGTTCTTTATGTCTCAACAGGAGATTGTTTTGGTAGAGGGCAGCCGTGTGTTTGAGTCATGGAAAACCCCTCCCCCTCCGGTCTACATGGAGTTTTTCTTCTTCAATATGACCAATGTGAAAGAGTTCTTAGAAGGGGCCAAGGCAGAAGTCAAGCAGGTTGGACCTTACACATACAGGTAAGTTAGGATCAATGTGCACCGAAGTGCACAAGCTGCCACAAAGAAAGCCACACACGTGTCTCACATGAAACTTCTCAACTTCAAAATCTGGCATGTTGTCAGATATCTTATGTTGTATGTTTAGGAGGTGATCTTTGCTTGTTATCATTTCATTCAAATGTACTTCATGTGTATTTACTCTCTGTTGATTGTAAAACTAATAAAAAAGGCTGGACGGAAATCCTAAAAAACATTAAATGTAGAAGAAAATGGTTTGTCAAATAAGTGTTCTGACACAACGCCTACCTACTTTAGAGCCCACATTTGTGTGATACAGTGACCAGACATAAAATCTATCTAAACCAGACTGGGTTGCTGTTTATATTTATTGAGTTTAATGGCTTTGTGTGTTAAGGTTCGGTATTTTCCCTTGTCTCCAAATTTGGACTGCATCAACCACATTTTTTACTGTAATGCAGTTGAAACGTTGTTTGCCCAGCACATAAAACTGAAATCTATTGAAAATGTAAACTGAAAAAGGAACATCAGCTTCTGCTTGTCAGCTTCCTGTTCTGTTTAGTCACTCTTATTTTAAGTGTAAAAAAATGCCTGATGGGTTAACTGTTAGCTGTTTGTAAGATAACACTAAAGATCAGACGATGATACATACAGTATGTTGTTTCATATCCTTTCCAGTTTTTCATGTGGATCTTGACAAACCTTTTGTATATTAGTCATTTTCAGTAGTTTCTAATGCACCCACTGAAACTCTTAAATATATATCATGGTTCACTGCTGAAGCACCAAAAATGCTAAAACAGTATGTCAAGATAATCTACCCGTGCCACCTAACCTATACTTTGCTGTTTGGGTTACCTAATCGCAAACGAATGTTCTGTTGTGTGAAGAAATGAATTTGTAATGTTAACCTAAATTGACGTGCAATGCTTTTCGAGTTGACTCACCTCACCTTCATTTGTAGCCGGAAAGATCCTAGGAAGCTCAATGAAAACTTAAAAAAAAAGATTAATATTATGTTTTATTGTGTTTGCACAGGGAGTACAGGTATAAGGACAATGTGAGCATGTTGGAAAATAACACAAAGGTGTCTGCATACAACACCAAGAGCTTTGTGTTCCTGAGAGAGAAGTCTGTTGGTGACCCTGCTGTGGATAACATAACCACTGTCAACATCCCTGCTTGGGTGAGTCATGAACTAAAGGTCTTAGACAAGTAGAGGAGAGTGGAAATCCAAGTGGGGGAAAGTGGAGTGTGTGTTCTGTAACTTCCTTCTGCATTTTGTATATTGTTTCCTCAATCCCACTCCAATGCCCACTAACACCCTCTACCTCACCCTGAATTCTTTCCCATCTCTTCCCCACTCTGCTCCTCTTCCCGTCTCTAGGCTGTAATGACCAAGGTGAAAGGGAGTTTCTGGAAGTCCTCCATGGTGTCCATCTGGATGAACTCTTTCGGGACCGGTCTCTTCACTACTCGCACTGTGGATGAATTGCTGTGGGGTTACGAAGACCCTTTGCTGGCCCGCGTCGCTTCCTCCAATCCTGAGGTGGAGACTGTCTTTGGCCTCATGTACAAGGCATGTACAGCTCTACAAATAATTAAAGCTGATGAAAGCTGATTTTGTTCATTGCTCACGAAAAGGAAGATCTGTGTTTGATTAATTCCCTAATGAAATCCAGTCATTCTGAAAATCACTACAGCTGGTGTTTTTCTATGAGAAGAAATTAGATTTTTTTGAAAACATGAGCCTGTTTTAATTACTTAATTCTTTGGATCTATTTAGAAAAATGGAAGTAACGATGGGAAATTTGTCTACCACACTGGGAACCAGAACTACATGGATTATGGCCGTGTTGAAACATGGAAAGGCCAAAGGTAACACTGTTGCAGTCTCACACAAACACAGTCCCTCTCTGTTTTCATCCACTGTAATGAAGCTTCATTTGGTAGCCTTTGGGTTTAAAAGTTTTCTCAAATCTACAGCTTTTTGCCAATAATAAGGGAGTACCGGCTGGCTAAGTCTCTCTTTTTGCCTGTTGGTCTGGGCTGTTGCCCACAGTACAGAGCACAGGATAGGACGTCCTAATACCTGGAATGCCTTAATAATTGCTTTTTAATCATCTTTTTTATCCAATTTTATAATCTCAGTTCCCCTGCAGTTTCTAATTACACTTCTTGCCCTTGGGAAGCCCCTTTTTTCAACTTTGACTTTCAGATAAAAACATGTTTGATCATCAAAACATTTCATTGTAATTTACGGTTATTAAGATGGAGATGATAATGGTGTTGACATTGAAAGTAGGGGTTTTGAAAACAGCATATACAGCCAAAAATAACCAAAATGTTGTTTTTATTCTGTTTTTGTCTTTAAAATTAAATTTTAGTCACTTTGCAGGCAGCAGACATTTCTTAGAAACATTTAATCAGTGTCTAAAGACATACCCTTTGTATGAACATTATACTTTTTTGAATTGCATAAATGTTGTCTTGATACAATTTTAAAAAACAACATTTAATGCTCATGTTTGTGACAACATGTTGTTTTGCAGCCAGTTGACCTTCTGGACGTCTAACCAAAGCAACAGCATCAATGGATCAGATGGAAGTGCTTTCCATCCTCTGCTAAACAAGAATGAACGCATTTACATCTTCACTCCAGACCTCTGCAGGTACAGTTTAGCACCACAGTGCCGTCCTGCAGCCTACTGCTCCTGTGTGGCATCACTTTAAGATATGTAAATTACCACTCTTAGCCATTGCTAGTATAGTTTCTCACGAATGAGTGAAGACATTTTCATTAGTGTTACATAAATGTTAGTAATGTTAATGTTTTTAGCCATGCTTGCAGCATGGCTGCATGGATGAAAAAGTCGGTCAGTCGCTCAGGCCACCACCTTGGTCCAGACTGGAATATTTCCTATTTCCTACTATAGGATGGATTGTCATGAAATCTGGCACAGATACCCATCGTACCCAGAGGATGAATCTTAGGAACTTTGATGTTCCCGAGACTTTTCCTGTAGCGCCGCCAGCAGGTCAAAATTAAAATTAAAATTTGTGTAATATGTAATTGTGTAATTTATGACAAAAAAACCTGTAAAACTAGTGACATTCCCATCAGCCTCAGTTGTACATCTTATTTAGTGCTAGTTAGCAAATGTTAGCATGTTAACACACTAAACTAAGATGGTTAACATGGAAAACATTATACCTGCTAAACATCAGTATGTTAGGATTGCCATTGTGAGCATGTTAGCATGCTGACTTTAGCATTTAGCATTTTAGCATTTAGACTTTAGTACCACCTAAGGCTCGGGTTATGCTCGAAAAGAACTAGTTCGTACGACGTGTTTTCCAGCCCCTTCGGAAATAAAATGAGTATACAGTTGTTCTACTACAACTGTTGTACAGAACGGCCACACTGGAATGCAGAGTGAAGAGCCAACCCCTATAGAGAGGGGAGCCGTGATAAATATTACATAGGAGTAGATATCGGCGTCACGGTTTTAAATGCATTCATAGCAATGAAGGTTGCTGTTCACTTAACAATTGACAGAAATAGTTATGTCATGATTGAAAAAAGAGAGCTAGAGAGAGTAGTTCAAACACTGTCTCACATCTCTGCACATGGCCAATCATGGCATGAAGTCGTGGTGAATGTCATATTGTCAGTTTCAGAGAGTTACAAGAGAGTAAATGGTCAGACGCGGAGCAGGGGAGGGGGTTTCCGAAGCTATTCGACTAACCGACAAGCAATTCTGAGGAAACATACTGACAGCTTAAATACAGTCTCACAGAACCTCTAACATGGCTATAGACTCTTAGTTTTGTTTTCAGTAAAAGATGAGGGCACTATTCATCTCACTCAAGTACAAAGAGTTCATATCATGTGTGATCACAGATAAGTAATCTGGCTGCAACAGGGATTTGCCTCCTCCCATTTGTCCTACTGTTGCCCAGTGTCCCCTACATGATATTTTACGTGACGTTGGTGTGGTTCTGAAGTGATGTCTATTTCTGGTACATGACCTGTCCTGAAAATGTTGGACTGAACTTGCCACACAGCAGGACCAGGGCTTTTATATCTGGTATGGAAATATGTTCACAGGCCTGGGATCCCATGGATAGTTATCATAACATCCTGATCACTTACAAACAGCACCACAGGTGATGTCTTGCTTTCTCACCAAGGCTTTACTGCCTATACTGTGCAGGCATTTTTGAAAGACTAACATGCCAGTTTCCCAGAAACCCTTTATGGAAGGGCTTACTTGAATAGGAATGTTGGTCTGGAGGGTGGTATGCAGATGGAAGGTGAGTGAGTGAGGACGTTGAAGGAAAACTGTGGGAGTGAGAATGGGGGCGGGGGGGGGCTGAAGCATTGCATTTATTTGTGCTGAACTCATTTTCACAGCAGTGGGAAACAGAAGTTGTTGTTGTGCAAAAGTTGTGGTTTCTGTTCATTATGCTTTCCATGTGAAATGGGCTGTATGCATCTGGCCATTTTTTTGTGTAACTTCTGGGAAGTCTCTACCAGACATGTTCACTACTAATGATTGTGAAGACATTCAGATTTCTGGAGGGTTTCAGAATTACGATGTGTTCATTGAAAGCTTGAAGAATGTTAAAGGGAATTGCCTCTCACACAGTGACTAATTGATGAATAGTTCCTTGGGATTTAATTTTGCAAATGCTAACCCTTCACGCTGGTGTCATTGATGAAACTGTGCCCTTGATGTTGCTGATGATGAGAGCTTCTAATTTAGAAAATAACCTTGACCTAAAAAAAACACAAGCTGCTGAAGACATCTTCCCCTTTTTGTTGAGTGTGGAAAGAATCTGTTGGAGTAGGACGCTTGTACTTTTGACTCTGATTGGACCGGTGTCAAAAATCTTTGTCCCAAATGTTTACACTTTCACCTACTTATTCATTGCCTGATGGCTTCATTGTGGCTGTCTGTGTTATTGTGATTAAAGGCGAGGCTTATGTACCATAATTTGAAGTGGAAATGTTCCATTAAATCATGTTTTTTTTTCAGGCTTAACCTCCTGTAAGTGTAGCTCAGCGCTTTGTGTTATGTGTTTAGTTAAATAACATCTGGGACTGAACTGTAGGATAAAGAAAGGGCTAAAATTCCCATCTGTGACCTGAAGGGGTAGTGACCCCTTGGTCCAGTAAATGAGAGCTGCGCCACAAAAACCATAAAGTTTTGATGAATTGCAGACAGGTGTCATTGTTCAAATACCAACATGCTTTTTCCCATTTATCTTTCCTCTAGCTTTGATGCTTAATTTAAAAGACTTGATTTGATTTAAATAGATTCTGTCACTAAGTAGATTCCCCCATCTCTCCTCTTTCCTTTCCCTTTAAACATTTTTTTGCAGATGTAATACAAAACGTATCTCACGTCTTCTCATCAGGTGTTCCAAATTTTGGCCCCTACACATTGAAATGACTTAAATCCAAAAGAACCATATCTTAGCTTAGTTTATGTACAAGTAATTCACACTGTAACAGATTCTCATGCCCAGCAGTACAAGGAAGAGGCTTTCAGAGTCCCGTGAAGAAACACATAAGGCTTTTTACTTGGCTTCTCTCATGAAGGTCAAGGGAAAGGTCTTTACAGAATTGTTGCACGTTTCGTGGGCTGTGTAGCAAAGAGTCGCGTCCTGAAGGCCAGTTGGCAGACACTGTATAGACTACTTTGTTCTCTCTGAGAATCGTCGGGATTTCCTGAACAGAACTACTAGAACAAGGATGAACTGCTGACAATAACAAATACTCTCGGAAGCTGTAAAAACCCAACAAACATTAAACATTTTTTAATGATTTATGATTTCTCCCGGTACAAAAGGAAGGTCAACACGACAATACAGCATTGTTTCTTTCATGTTTTTAGAGTGAAAGAACTCCCAACGGGATTTAAGCATAATGGTAAATGATGGGCTCAAATCCATAATTTCCCTTCTAGTGACTTTGATGGCCATTTTATTGGTTAATCAGGGAGATAATAAGTGAGTTCCAGGTTGTGTTTGCTTGTGAGCGGGTGTCTAAGTTCCAAATAGGTAAAATCGACTAGTTTACATGGACTACAAATATGTAGATATATTATTATAGTAAATCTATAGAACTGTTTGCGCTTTTATCACTCATGTGCCTCCACTAGTTACTGTGGAGAAATCACTGTAATATTCCATTTGTGTTCCTATTTTATGCATACTGTTTCTACCAGTTGCACTTCTGAAAGATATCAATAACATTGTTATCATAAATGTTACTATTACAGCTGTTAGTTTTTCTATTGTCTTAAGTCAGATTGGTAATATTCAGGCTGTAAACCATTGTTGAAAGAAGTGCACAGCAATAAAAGCAAGTACAGCAATAAAATGTTGAACAATAAAAGAGATGAGGAGAAAAAGCATATAATAAAAAAACTGATTTCATTTCATTATGTCCTCTAATGTTATTGCTTCACTCTCCAGGTCGATCTACATGGAGTTTGAGAAAGATGTAGCGGTGAAAGGAATCCCAGCCTACCGTTTCACACCACCACGCTCTGTTTTGGCCAGCAAAGAGGAGAACCCGGCCAATGAGGGCTTCTGCGTCAGCCCAGAAGAGTGCCTGGGAACTGGCCTTCTTAAAGTCAGTCCCTGTCGGAAAGGTAAATGTCAACTTGTGCAGCATATTTTCTCATGCCTCTCTCAAAATACTCAGTGCTTACAACTCATGGTGCCTGCCATGAGTTCAACATTTTATATTCTCCTCTCGTGTGTTTCTTTAATTAGCTGTACATCCTTCACAAGGCCTCTGCACTTACACTCTGACCTGGGCCTTTCTAGTAAACACATACATTTTCTTTTGAGCGCTATCTAGGATCGTTGATTTTTATGTTGCTCTGTTCATTCTGATTTCTATCCAGCCGACTTTAAATTTTTGGGACCGTAACTGATAATACACTCCTTTTATTCTCCTTCCTACTATCACCCGCACTAATACCCCCCAAATGACCCATGTGAAACAGCTCTCCAGCCCTCTCCACCACTTAGGCGTCATCTGACCATGACTGGCCGGGTAGCTGAGGGGGCGTTAAGTCCTGTCACCTGTGTAGCGGCCCCTCGGATTTATTAGTCAGGACGCAGAGAGTTTCAAACGGGTGTTGATTTATTTCTTCTCTCAACGAGCATCGTGCAGCATGTGCACCATGAACACCGTGAACGCCGTGAAAACTCCAGGATAAACAGAAGAAATACAAATACTTCCATGTAGCTTCACCAATAATTTACATATAAATCATGTTCATATATTAATCATGTTTACACTCAATACAAATCCTTCTAACTAATGACCAATATGAAATGACATGTTTTTTAAGCCTTTATGATAAGTAAAATATCACATGCTTCTTTTAAATGAAATACCATGCATTATAATTGTTTACAGAAAGAATATATTGTTTTTATATTGATATGTGCAATTAACCCATAAACAAATGAAGTAATGACATTCTCTTTCCTTAAACTAAATCTTGTCTGTTAACAACACGTACTCCACACAATCTCCTCATACCTCATTCCGCTCTCCAAGGGCGCTAATTGACGCGTTTCCACCATCCTCTAGCATGTTCTTTAGCCTGACACATTTTCACAGTTCGGGACTCATTCTTCCGACGATGCGTGAGCGCCACATTGTGAAGAGAGTGTAGCAGGAAGTTTAGCGTCAAAAAAAAAAGAAAACCTCCGAAGAAGAAAACTCGTTATTTTCAAAATAAAGCAGAGCAGCGAAGGAAGGCATTTTAGAACTGCGATGTCTTATATTAAAACGTGAATAATGTTGTGTAAGGAGAACAGTAATACAATTGTGATCCGACATTTACAACCTGATTCTGGCCTCGAATGGCCAGAAATTTCCTTAGTGCCTATGTTTACTGCCTAAATGTTCTTGTTTCTTGAAGATTATCATTCCCTGTAAAAAAAACACTACCAGTGTTTTAACTTGTTTTACACATTGACTATACATAATATTTTAGTTTTTGGATGCATTTTTAATACCTTTTTAGGCAACTATTACTTTCTATTAATTTCTGTATCAACATACATAGACTTGTAACTTGTTTCAGAGGGGTTATCTAACGCAAGTCAAGTCAATTTTATTTATATAGCCCAATATCACAAATTTGCCTTAAGGGGATTTACAATCTGTACAGCAAATGACACCCTCTGTCCTTAGACCCTCGATTCTAATGAGGAAAAACTACCCCCAAAAAAACCCTTTTAACAGGGAAAAAATTAAAGAAACCTCAGGAAAAGCAACAGAGGAGGGATCCCTCTCCCAGGACGGACAGACAAACACGTATGCACGTGAACATCATTTTATTCCAGAACAATATGAAATAATGTTGACTAAAGAAAAGAACAGATGTTATTTTCTGTGAAGGATTAATGTTTGCAAGATGATTTTCATAACATACTGAGATGAATGGAAAATAATGGCTGCTGTACACATAAATGTTAAACAACTAAGCACTTTGAGGTCATGGCCCAATTTTAGTGTAGCCAGCAAAAGGCATTTTATTTTACTCAAGTGAGGAATTTTTAAAAGCGCTCGCAGAGGGTTAAGTTTAGGGTCAGGCATTGAGGAATGAACAGTGATTAATGGCACTCATAAGCTATACCAATATAATATGTGTGATGTTTATGCTACAGTGACCTTGTGGGTTGTCACGGGAACAGCCTCTCAGGTGACTGTCTAATGTTTTTGGCGAACAGCTGTTGCCAAACACAAGAGCAGGAAAACTGTCACCTCTGCTCCACTTTATCAGCACCACTAACTGTGCCACCATCTGACTTTGTTGTTGCTGCTGAGACACATGTGGTTCTTGCAAAGCTGGATTACTTTTTGTTTTTGTTGAACAGACATCCAAAATGACTTAGTCCAACATTGCACAAGTGGAACCTAACCAAGAATTTTTCCCTTGACCATAATGTTCTATATCTTGACAGAGGCCACGTAGGAAAGCAATGTATCCTGTTGACAATATGAGGAAGGAACCTTAGCAAGAGTAACAAGATTATTTATCTGAAAATCAGATACAACCCTTAATTTATTTTACAAGTGGGACTGTGGTCCATTAGTGCACCAACTGTTTGTTTTCTTGGAAGATTGACTCTATGTAACATGCTGTTTGTCCTGCGATGGAGGTCAGATTATATCTCTGTTGCAGTCAAGCAGGGAAGACAAGGTAGGGAAAACAAGGGATTGGACCCAATGCAGACAATGGAGGCAGAGCTGGTGAGGTTCAGTGATTTATTACAGGAAAATTGTTTACACGGAATCAGGCAGGTAATAGTCACAACCAGAGGCAAACAAGTCCAAGGGAGCAACTAAGATTTAAAATCCAAACTGACAGGCACACGCCCCAACGCATGAAGAACATCCCAAAACACAAGTACACTTGACATGTTGAACGAAGTAGAACCGACAAAGAAATAAGGGGAGCACATAGACTATTGTTGTGTTCCAGACAATGTCGGACGTCGGAATTTCCCAGTTGAAATTCCCAACCTCTGACCTCAAAGTGTTCCAGGTGCACAACGTCAAAGCTAAACAAAAAAGGATGGCTGACCGTGACAAACTGATATGTCTTTGGCAAGTGTACACATCATTTTATACTCTCAGCAGTGCAGCCTCCTTGAATATATAAATGAAACAGAGGAGGAAACAACACATGAACAAATGCCTTTATTGGCCTACATAAACTATTATTTAAATCTTAATATTCCATTCACTAACCTAATAAACTACTGTAGTCTACAAATAGGCTTCATCCTACCCACCTCCCCTGTTGCTTGAAATGTAGCCTATTGCGCACTTCCATGGGTGCTGCCATTGTTGTGACGTCAGACAACTGCTTCTTCATGAAGTATGGGTACATGAAGTAGGAACTCTGACTTTGAGTGGCGTTCCATTGTACTTTTTCAAGTAGGAGGTCGAAAATGTTCAAGTTCCCAGTTGTCTGGTTCGCCGCATTAATACACTCAGTGGAGATAACAAGATACAGATGCAACCAATCAGGGCAGGGCAGATAATCAAAAGGGTACACCACACAAAGACCAGAAGTGAAGCTACACAAGACACAAGAAGCAGAAAACTAAAATAAAACAGGAAATAACTAAACTAAAGACCTCAAGCCATAACAATCATGTGTTATGAAAATGTTGTTTTCTATGCTGCAACTTTGATTACCTTCTCAACCTTTGTGTCAGGAATGATGAGAGTTTTTTTCTCCCTCCAAAAGCCACAGTACAAGTAAACTGACCTAGATGTATAAAATCAGTGTAGTGCCCCGACATACTTGTTCTATGTATTTCTTTTACAGATCAGATGTTCTGATCCAACTTTGGAGGTTCTTTCTGCACAAATTAGCACATTCATTATAAAAGACTGATATTCTTGAAAATATTACAACTCCTTCAAGATACAGTGTGTATTATATGATGGTATCTATGTTGACATAACAATACTCGCTAATTAATGTTAGCCAAATGAGTAATACCTTGTTACGGAGGCATGTGGCATCTCAAGTGCCTCTTGTTATTAAACCATGATTAGAGATGGGCAACCCTCTGTTTAAGGACAGAGGGTGTCGTATGTTACAGATTGTAAAGCCCTTTGAGGCAAAATTGTGATTTGTGATGTGGGGCTATACAAATTGAATTGAAGTGAGTTGAAATTGAACATTGTCACAGAGGATGAAGCACAAAACTTGTCATTGTTGATATTTGCTCCACTTAATTTTTTATATTTTTAATGTAAGTTAAATAACAAGGACATTTTTGTCCTCCAATTAAACCGGATTTAAGCAGATTCTAATGGTGCACAAGGGTTAATAAAGTGGAGAAAGGAGAACTTCTTTTGTTGTGACTCATCTATTTACAGTAGAGATATATGCGTCATGCTTTGCTCAGTTTAATGTCATTTCTCCTTTTTGTTTCTGACCTGAATCCTCTCCTCACATAGGTGCCCCAGTGGTCGCCTCCTTTCCTCATTTTTACCTGGCAGATTCTAAATATGTGGCCGCTATTGAAGGACTGTACCCTCAAAGAAAGCATCACCAAACATTCCTAGACCTCAACCCGGTAAGCCACCACCCCACAGTCTATCAGCCTCAAATGCACTTTGCACTGCCTGCAGTTATGATTAGTAATGTCAATGCTGTGACTCATTGTTGTTGGTCAAACTGCACATTTCAAGCCACTATTGAAATATGAAGGAGGCAAGCATTTCATTGTGTTGAGAGAAATGCCATGCTGCATTAAGATGTACTGCTACACCACCTAGTGGCGTATAAGTAGTAATAAAGATGTTTATTACCTGCATTGTTGTCATCAACATCCTTATTGTACTCATCAGACAGTGTCATAGGTTTCTCTTTTTTTTGTCCTGGTAAAACAATGCTTTACATTATTAACGCTATATTTTATTTTTTGCATACAGACCACTGGAGTGATTGTACGTGCGAACAAGAGAGCACAGGTAAACGTCTTGCTCAGCAGAATCCCCGGATTCCCGTGAGTATCTGCATCCAAACACAAGCTAAACACAAGCTATTATTCTATAGTACTGATGTACTGTACATGTTTGTACCGTTTATGATTGCTTCACACTCTTTTCATTGTATTCGGAACAGGAAAACTAGAGGCCTGAATAACACAATCTTTCCCGTCATGTTCCTTAATGAAGTAAGAAACATTAAAGACATGCTGAAACACACACTTGTATCCTGTAACTGCAGATATTAGGGTTGAACACATTATGAGTTAGTGGATAATCACGATGGTGTTTATATTTCAGAAACAAAATCATTCATGTTCATCATTTCCAGTTTTTCTTGATGAATTTGGAACAAAGTCTTTCCAAAATTGAATATGTAGCATTTAAAAAAGAAACCCCTTTGTTTTATGCATAGGGGGTTTTACGTCACTAATAATGTTTCTTTTGCATTGTCTTTTAATTCAGAGTGTGGTGATTGATGATGCATCTGCAGCAAGAGTACACAAGCTGCTGCTGTTTGTCACTGTAGTGTCCAACTTGCCGCTCATTATTGTGGGACTGGGTGGCATTATGCTTGTAGTCCTCATCATCCTTCTGGTCCGGGCCCGCAAATATACGGTATGACACCACGTCTTACCTGATTTTAGGCTACCAGCTTACTGTTTGCTTGCCTTGTCCCAATGATTAATTATTGTTCATTTTTGTGTAATTAATTCTGTTGCTTAACCACACACTAATGGCACTGTGCATGTATTTATCACTGTATGTCTCCTTGCAGAATGAAGTTAAGCGCATTGTGTTTACCAAGCCCCTCTATGCTGTAAGTCTTTGTGGTTATTTTGCTGGTTTGTCTGATTCTTTGCTTTATTCAAGCTTCTGTCTTACTATAGTGACCACTTTGCCTATCAAACAAAAGTCAAACTGTTTGCGCTCCCCTCCTGGCTCCACCCCCTGTGTCTTGTCTACATTGATCAAATGAACTGCCGCGAAGCCTAATTGACAGCGCCACTACTCCCCCTAGTAGCTGGAGGTTTACCAAAACGAATCATAAACACGAAACACAAATGGCTCTTACACTTGCTCTTACATATGCATCTTTAATCTTTCAGTATGCAGTTAGATGACTTTCACCCCTGAAATAATGTGAGTGCTGTACAGTAAACGTATTGTCTGGTTTTAACACATTAACATAATGTAGTAATACTAAATGTCTATTTAAGTTCTATAAGAATCTCACTAGTAATGTAAGATGGCACGTTCAAGGACATCAGCCCTTTTTGATAACAGGTATAACTGTACAAAGTTAAATTAAGATCAGATGAGTTTTTTTAATACTGATTTTTTACTCCCACTACAGAGCTCCACTGAAGAGGACACTTCTTACTCTCCAGTCAGTGACAAGGAAAAGGAAGACCCTCAAAATGGAACCTATATTGGTTTGACACCTAAAGCTGACCCACAAGCTTGAGGAGGGAGGGACTGGTTAGAAGGGGGCTTTTTACATCAACAACCCTCAGAATCACAAATAGGGATTTGGGTTTTCAAGAGAGAAAAATCCACCATAGAAAACTGTTAATATTGCCTTTTATAATGAGAAATCTCAGGGGTGGGGGGTTGAGAGGTAGAGGAGGGGAACATGCTTTTAGTCTCAGTCTCATATCAGTTGCTGATAATGTAAAATTATTGACCACAAGCCGCAGTTCTCTAATGAGTAGAGATGGAGAGCGCACTTTTTAGTGGTCCTAAACCAACGAAACACACCCTCTAAACCTCAGGTGTGGGATCAGATAGATTTTAGTGATGTGGCCTCAAATAATTTTCTGTGCCTAGATTAGATTCTTGTCTTCAGAGTTTAGCTACTAACTACTATGTATCAGGGCATAGGAGGTAATGAAGTCCACAAACTGAGTTTTTTAGATATCATATGTCACTCTCAGGGGGGCTTTGTTTAGATACTATCAAACACTTTTAAAGCAGGAGAGAGGAGCAAAACAGACAGCAAGTATTCTCTTTGTGAAGACACTTCAATCAATTCAGTATTATTAGGTTTCATTTGCATTTCATCCTAAACTAAATGTTACAGAATATTTAAATGGCTAATTATTATTTTCTTTTCATGCACTGTATTTAGAGGGATAGCTGTTCACATCATCACCATACCTGGAAAAAACCTTCAGAGTATAGCATATTTTTGTGTGAATATGTACACTATAAGATGTGTTGAACTGCCTACATGCCTCTCAAGTGTATGACGGGAATGAATATCAGACAAAATGCTGTATATACTGGATGCTATAATTTTTGTAAAATAAGAAGTCCTTCTCATTTTTTGTAAATGTTAATGTAGAAATGTTTAAATGAGGAACATCTTAAGTTAGACCTTCAGAAATGTCTTCTACTGCCATAATCAGTGACACTTGTCAGCCATTTAAAAGGCCTGAATAGGACAGGGTTTTATGATTGAAACAATGATTCATACACTACTGAATTTGTGTTGACTGACAGTATTTTTGCCCTGTATAACTGCTTATACTATCTGCTTATACTATCTAACGAGGCCATATCAAAATGTAATTCAGCTTACTATCACTTCAAAGCGAAATGTGTTTTATGTTGTAGTTGAAGTTCTAACCAGCATTGTTGGTGCTGAATATGCCACCAACAAACCTTTATCTTTTTTTTTTCAATGTTTATAAAATGTTTGTGAAATAAGATTCATGTCAGGTGTCCAGCCATCGCAACTCAAAACTAATGAGGGTTCAATATGAAGAAACACTGTAGTTGTGCCTTTAAAAGAATCAGTGTTACTGGATTTGTTTAGCCTTTTATAGTTTTCACATATTTTGTGAAAATAACGCCACGTTGTACCAACAAATCTACTCTCAAGTGCATATTGTTTTCTTCCAGATACCAAACAAAACTGAGCATGAAACTGGTTTTAATAGTTTTTGTATAGCTGCCAAATTCAAACTGCACTTTGAAAATGCTCTGCTTGAATGACAGATTGTTGTCCAGGGCGACAGCTTTCTCACTCAAGGCTGGTGGAAATATTAGATTTCAGGTGCCATTTAATGTGATATTGAAAATGCTGAAGAATGACTTCATTTGAATTGTGATGAGCCCAGCTTTTAACACTGCTCTTATTCTTAGTTGTAACAGTTTAAGGATGAATGAGTTGTTTCATACCACCTTGTCATTATATGCACTCTCATAATAATCAGCAATGAATATATCAGACAGTAGTGGAATGAATGGGTAAGTCAGTAATTTTTTATGCAAAAAAAACACAGTATTACACAATATTGCTGTGGTTGAAGACGATAAATTATTTTGTTATGTTGGTAAAACCAAAACTCAGAATATGGACTCTACTGGGCTATTTTGTGCCACACTTTGATCACAGATTGTACTTCATGAAGTTACCGTTACTGCTATAACCACATATACTTCTAATTGTCAACTTGTTTTGAAATGTTGACTGTTAATACTGTTTTTACTGTGTACACAAAAATAAAAGTAGTTTCAGTAAATGTCCTTTCCTCATTCTATTTTTTTTTGTCAGTGTTTGGTTCTCATTTTAGGGACATAGAAGTTAGAAATCCATACAACTGCTTGCCAAATTAGAGAAAAATTCTTGTTTGCAGCATGTAATGTACCGCTGAAATGAAGAAGTATATAATTTAAGTCATTTATCAGGTACATTTAGATTTCTCCAATTGCACCAGCTTACCTGGCTGAGCATAGCTGGTTGCAGGGCTGAAATGCTTTGGACATAGAAAAAAATAAACCTCCACCTATTTGGCTTTTAAGTCATCATCATCCCCAGTCCATGAGAGGAGGTGGGTGAAATATGGCAACAGTATACTCTGAATGAAGGAAAAAACAAAGAAATGCACCGAACAACATTGCTCCACATCAACAGGTATTCTGTGATGCCACAGAAGACTGAATCTGGATTTATTGATTGTTAATGTTTGAGGAAAGAAAAGGCAGAAGTTTCCACTATTGCCATAAGCCTACATCATCTTTCCATACAAGTCGAAAGCGTTGGGTCTGTGTGGTTAGGTTCTGTCTTTATGCCTCCACGGCAGTGATAGCTGTGGCCAGAGGCATTATGTTTTCGGGTTGTCTTTCCAATTCTTGTCTCTGGAAGGAATGTCTTCAGATTTGGCACAAACGTCCACTTGCACACAAGGATGAACTGATTAGAATTTGGTGGTCAAAGGTCAAAGATCAAGTTCTTTGTGACCTCACAACATGTTTTTTTGGCCATAACTCAAGAAGTGATGATCATCTTTCACAGTTGGTTGGACAATGAATTGGTGACACTTTTGACTCAAAGGTCACTGTGACCTCGAAATGACCTTGACAAACACTTTTTGGCCATAACTCAACAATTGATGTGATAATTATAACAAAATTTCACACAGATGTCTAATGGGATACAATGATGACATGATGACATTTTTTACCCAAAAGGTCAAAGGTCAGCTGCAATGTGACATCATGTCCTTGAAAAACACTTTTTGGGCCATTATTCAACACCATAATTGGAACAGAAGGGGTGATTTTGACCATATTTCACAGTTGGGTCGGACACTGAATAGGTGACAGTTTTTGACTCAATGATAGATGAGAGATGTTGCAGCTGTGGATGTGATGGATGACTGTTACTTGTGCGGTCGCCGATGTGCGTTTTACGCTGAGTATTTTCATATTGTTGACTCTGTAGTAGCCTCTATGCCCTTTTGATGTGCCGTTATGCAATTTGTTTTGCAGACCCGCCGCAATTATCTACTCATACTGATCCCCCCATGACATTTCCTAAAATAACATATGAAGACCGTTCAAAAAAGTTTTTTTTATACATATATCTGAGCCCTCATGTCCCCACCACTTTTCAACACAAAGTGACTCCCTTGTAGTTAGGATTAGGCTATATAATCTTGATGTTAGAGTGAGAGAGAAATCCTGCTGGTATTTGTGAGATGAGAGAGATTTAAAAGGTGGCCGAATGCTTTGATTTACACACCAGGATAACATTTTAAAAAAGAACAAAAAAAACACCACAGTGTTTCAAACACCAGTTCTACCCTAAATGTGTCATTTCTGGAGATCTATTATGTGTCTCATTGAAAACTCATAAATGAAAGTTGGAGTTGCATGCCTCTTTCATAAATAAAATATCATCAGTACAACTACTTGGCATTCGCCCTTACATGAACCACCATTGTGGCTACATTTTTATCCGTGATTAAGTTATTTGTCCGATGGATTTTCGTCTGTAGAAGGATCCCTGCAGAAGAAGCTAGCCATCTCTGACTCAGACTCCAGGTGGCGGTAATGCGCCGTTATGTTGGATGACCACTGCCTGGCCTCAAGATAAAGGGGAGGAAGACCTGTTTCTGATGACAGTCAACATGGCGTTCAGTTTCGGCGGCGCCACGAGTAACCCAGCGGCAAGTAAGGAGTTTCAATTTAATTTGGGTGTATTTTAATGAGGCTGGAAATATGCCACTTGTATGTTGTCAAAAGTAATTTTATTCTGGCGTGTCTACATTAAAAATGAAATGTAAATGGTCAACTGATAGCGCACACCAAGCTTCTGTTACGTTAGCGGCCATGACGGCGGGATTGTATAACGTTACCGGCTAACGATAAACCTACTGTGAAATTATTTCTACATCTGCGACATGTGCCTACCAGATAGCTCTGTTATTACTCGTTTCAAAGTCAAAGTAGGCTTCAGTGAAACAGCGCTAACATGCTAGGTAATGAGTTAAATGAGCATTGATTTGCCAGTAGCACGTTGGCGCTCATCTATGTTAAGCTAACGCGCCCTGTTGACAATAATTAGCTAACAGCTGGTGAAATCCACTGTCGCTGTAACGTTACAAGACTCATAGCACGCTCATGTTCTTGTGAAGGCACGTCCCGGTTTTCATTCGGTGCAGTTGGTCCCAAAACTACAGCATCAACAGCATTTGGCTTCGGCCCCGCAGCCACCGCCGCCTCATCCGGATTCGGTAGAAACCCGAATCCCGAGTGCCGGTCCTCACTGGAGGGGGCACCGCTCCTCTTCCTCTTAGCCCCGTTTGAAAACGTCTCATCCACCTGCGTGGGAGCAGTACATTTTGCTTTCACATGATAGAAGGCTTCAAGGATGAGGATTTACTGGTTGACGTACGTCCCCTCCTCCAACAGGCTTTTCTATTGGAAGATTACAAACGGGACTAACTTTGCGTCCCTGTTTCCCCATGAGCTTTCCTCAGCACTGTCTGGGCTTCAGTTATGGTTAGGCGGAGATGACTAGTTGAGCTGAGGTTAACCATAGCAGAAGATAAGTTGGTGAGGTCAGGGCTAAGTTTAGGCTCAGGTCAAAATAACACATTTATTTTAGGTTTAGTAATGTGAAGTGTTGAATGAGGGGGTGATCAGCGTCACTGATGGTGAAACATCAATAGCATACTATACTAATAATGCACTAATGATGTAGGGCTAGTAATATTTTTACAGTTACTTGCCACATAATAAGTTCAACAGATGAGTAGCAATATAATAAATGTTTCATCGGCTTAGTTAATATTAGATATTGAGATTATATTTTCTATGGATATATAGATGGGTGACAAATTAAAGGGAAAACTAACATGAAGTGTCTTCGCATGGAGTCAAGCCATCATGAGCCTCCGAACAGCTTCGGTGCTCCTTGTCAAGTCTGTGGAACTCTATTGGAGGGATGAACACCATTCCTCCACATGATATTCCCCCATTTATATATAAGACCTTTATTTAATCGCGTAATCCCGTTGAGATCAAGATCTTATGCAAGAGAGACCTGAGCACAGCAGATAGAAAGAAAGAAAAACAAACATAGCCAGACATAACAAAAGGACATATAACATCAGAGACAGTCACAGACGTCACTAAATAGATTTGAATTTGAAAGTTTATATCATTTGGTGGTGGAGAGAGCATTGTCTTGCCACGTTGGTCCAAAATCTTCCTTAGATGTGAAACTGGGTTGCGATCTGGTGACTGTAAAGGCCGTAGCATTTTATTCACATCGTTTTCATTCTCACCAAACTGTTCAGTGAGCCCTGGTGCACGGAAACATCTGCGTTTGATAGGTTTCTCCGCTCTTTTATTCAGGTTTTTCCTTTTAATTTGACCCCCGTCTGTGCACGTTAGCTTTTGAAAATCTTTGTGTTGTGTCTCTTGTGTTTTTGATTGGAAAATCGTCTATGGAAAGTGAATAGATGATGTTGTTGGCTCTGTGGGCTCCACAAGGTGTGAATGGAAACAGGGAATGATCTGTTCTTGTCTGACACTTGAATGTGTTCTCGGCCGTTATTGGAAGTCATAGTGAATTAGAAAGACAAGAAGAATGAGCCATGAATGTTACATAGGTATTTTAACTGTATGAAGATGGACTGCTTTCCATATTTGAAAGTAAAGTTATGCATATCTATTTCTAGGTATCCTTGTTGTTGTATCCGCATCTAATTGTGTGCCAGTTTAACTGACTGCCTATCTTGTGTCTACTCTTTCTTCGTAGCTCTTACAGCTCCTGGTTTTGGGGCAGCCACCACCACTGCTGCTGCACCAGCCACAGGATTTAGTTTTGGCTCCACCAACACTGGTAAGATTCAAATGTTATGTACAGAGCATGTAGCTTTGTATCATTTTTAGTCCTGTCTCTTTTAAGGTACTTGAAGACTGTTTTTACGATTAATGGGCCCATACTAGGCCTGACTTTTTGTCATTTAACTCCTCCATGTTATTCTCTTTTTCTTCGCTGCCTGCCTCCGCTGACTGCAGGATTTGGGGGGCTGGGAGCTGGAAACACCACGGCTGGTGGGTTTAGTTTTGGGGGGTTTGGTTTAAATGCCAACCCAGCAGCAGTCAGCTTTAATGTGGGGTGCTTTGGTACAGCAACCACCACTGGCACTGTTTTCAATTTTGGTAATAGCCTGGCTAGCACAGGTAGATGCCCTTTGTGATTGATTAATCAGTACAGTCTGTGTCTGTAAACACACATTTTCATCCATTTTCACAACTATGTGGTGCAGTGCTCTTTCATCTCATCTCTGTTGCTTTGTCTCATAACATGTCATGCTTATTGTTACCATTTGCATGAGGAGACAAAATGCTGAATTATGCACTCATCTCATTTGATTCCTGTAGAAGGCCAGTACATTTTCACCTTCTTTGTACGAAAGACGAACAATGCTAGATGGAAATAAAAATCAGTTTTCCATTTCATTCATCTTAAAAGCTCAATCATGATTTTTCTCTTCTACTAGATGTCAAATAGTCAATGATTTCATTCTTTTTCCCCCGCCATCCATTTATCTCTCACTACTTTTGCATCACCTCCTTTATCTCATTTGTCATGATTTGCTTTGTTTCTCAGGCACATTTGGTGGCTTTGGGACGACTACAACAACTGCCGCTGCACCAGGGTCCACGTTTAGCTTTGCTGCTCCTGCCAACACCACAGGTCAGGAGTGTAGCTGCATTCATCTGTAACAAATAATAAGAACTTTCCATTTATGTTTATGTGCAAGACAAATATGCATGCACACATAATTTTGTTTTTAAAAAGAGGGCATCCAGCAGTTCAAAGGCTGGTTTTATAAGCTGTACTTGCATTATGATACAAATAACCAATTTGAATAATAATGCAATTTTATCAGTTGGACATATCACAAAACAAAGGTATCGACTCTGCTGTGAAGCAAGTGCTTTTTTTTAGGAACGCGTAAAGACCATCACTCTTCTGTGGCTGCCATTGAGGCTCAATGCCGGGCAAGAAATCCTGTTGTGTGTTTCGTTCTGATCGTTGACATGTTTAAAGTGTAGAGATACAGCTGTTTGTTGCACTAAACAAACAAAACTTGATTTGACTCCTACAGGAAGCCTAATGTAGACAAAGGTTAATAACTGAGTTTAATGTCAGTCAGTCATTTTCTACCGCTTGTTCCCGTTGGGGGTTGCGGGTGACTGGAGCCTATCCCAGTGACTTTGGGCCTTAGGCGGGGTACACCCTGGACAGTGGCCCTTAGTTTAATGTTTAAGATGAAAATTAGAAATACAAAAAGATAAAGGTGGACTGTTGAAACAGACTTTGGTTGATGTTTCAATAATGTGTGTCAGTTTTCTAAACCATACTCATAAAACTGTGTTGTTACATACTGCTGCATGCTCAGCTTTGTGTTGAAATGCCAACAAATAGCTGCCACAAGATGTCTCACTCACTCTAAACTGTACATAAGTCCTTCCCGATTCCCTCTGCACAGCACTGTAGACTTACCTGGCATTCAGTGGCGTTAATGTAGTAGATATTTTCTCACTGTGTTGGCACATTCTTGTGTTTTAGGAGGCCTGTTCGCTAACACACAGAACAAAGGGTTTGGGTTCTCCTCTGGACTTGGGACTGCAACTGGGACAACAGGATTTGGAACTGGATTAGGAACAACTGGCCTGGGTGGGTTCGGAGGCTTTAATATTCAACCAACTCAGCAGCAGCAAGGTGAGAACCTGTATTTCCAAATGGGTTTTAGTGTTTCCACTTGAAGATTAGAAAATTATGACCCAAACAAGGAAGCCATTGCAGAACATTTAAGCTGATGTCCGAAATTTGATTTTAAATGAGTAAAGGGCTAATTTGGCCACCTGTTGCACAAATGAGCACATTTACCCTGGTTGGAGAAATGTTAATCAGCCCGTCCTGGGCGGTAGTGTCAGTTATTTACATCTGAAACGCAACCAGCATACTGGAAACAATGCATTTCACGCCATGTTTGTATTTTCCCTTTTCAACATCTAGCGCAAGTCCAGCAGTATCGTAGTTTCTGAAATTGTCATTTTGCATGCACACACAACCTTCCTCAACAACTCTACCAACTGTGTTGCACACTTATCACTGCAGAGGGCGACAACAAGCAGAAAGTTACAGATTTCCACCTTACCATCATCATCACTCAAACATCCATGCGCAGCCAAAGCCGAAAAATACGTGTGCATTTTTTTAATTGAATCAGTCCCATTAACGTTAAGATATCTTTTCCAATAGAGACCTGAGAACAAGAAAGGTTCACATGAACACAATCGGCAAACAGAAACAAGAAACATTCACAAGATCTCAATCAGCAAACAAGCTACACAATAAACAAGGAATTAGTCAAAACATTTACAAGAATCGTAGAAAACATCAGATAATGAAGCTTAAAAATCTCCAAGGGGAATGTAAGACTTTAGTTTGAGGGCAGTTTGCAGTTCATTCCATTTTAAAAGGTGCACCGCACCTGAAACCAGTTCTGCCAACATTAGTGCATACATAATTGATGTCTCCGGTTAGGTAGTTACCGGATCGTGTACTGTAGTTACTAGATTGAAATTAAAGAAGAGATGTGACATAGTTTGGAAGCTTCAACACTAGAGATTTAGAAACGAATAACATCAGATGGCTATTTCTTCCCACTTTTAAGGAAGTCTATCCGACAGTGTGATACAGAGAACAATGATGAGTACGAAACTTGTCAGTGATGAAGCGTAATGCATTGAAATACACAGAATATGCAAATAAAGAGCATATAAAGTTCTAAAAATTGTTGGTAATTTTCATATTATAAAACAACATAATCATTCAAATCAGCAGTTTCCCCCTATGAACATTGACTTAAAGGTGTTTCATAAAATGTAAAGAATATGACCGTCTCACCTGCCCTTTGACCTCTCCTTGCCCTTACCAGGTGGCTTGTTCAGTCAGCAGGCCCAGCAACCGGGTCAGGCTCAGCCCACCCAGCTTTACCAGCAGGTCACTGCTCTGTCAGCTCCCACCTTGTTAGGGGATGAGCGTGATTCCATCTTAGCCAAATGGAACCAACTGCAAGCTTACTGGGGAACAGGGAAGGGCTACTACAGCAACAACAACCCACCTGTTGACTTTACCCAGGAGAACCCATTCTGCAGGTTCAAGGTAATACTGGATAGTTCAGTAGAGTGGTTGGACGTTTTAAATTCATTTGGATTTGAATATGAACTGATAGTCCTTTTGTGTCTTTTGTTTACTAGGCGGTGGGCTATAGCTGCGTCCCAGTAAATAAGGATGAGGATGGTTTAGTGGTCTTGGTTCTCAATAAAAAGGAAGCTGATGTGCGAGCTCAGCAACAGCATCTGGTTGAGTCCCTCCACAAGGTCCTGGGAAGCAACCAGACGCTCACTGTCAATGTAGATGGTGTCAGAGCCCTGCCCAGTGACCAGTAAGTTGCTATAAAATGTCACACAGCACTACTACTAAAAACATGGTGTCCTCATGTCTTTCAAAAGATATTTTCAGCTGTCAGAAATTGTAATAGACAATAGACAAGTTCATCATAAAAAAACGCGGGGTCTTATTCATGTGTCTTCTGTCTCTCAGGACAGAGGTGGTCATTTACGTGGTGGAGCGTTCTCCTAATGGCACCTCCAAGCGGATCCCCGCCACCACACTCTTCGGTTATCTGGAGCAGGCCAACATCAAGGTCCAGCTCACACAGATTGGCGTGGCCATGTCTGTCACACGCACAGAGCTGTCTCCAGCGCAACTCAAGCAGCTGCTGCAAAATGCCCCTGCAGGTAAATATGCATGTTTTTGTCATCCTCTCGCTCTGTTCACCAAGTCGTAAGTTTGTGATTTAATTGTCTTGAATTGCACCTGAGGATGTTGTCTCTTCTGACTAGGAGTGGACCCCATCATTTGGGAGCAGGCTAAGGTGGACAACCCTGACCCAGAGAGGTAAGTTAGATAAGAACATCTGTTCCAGACTTTCCACAACGGGTGGTATATGAATAATGTGGGGAGGGGGCGAACAGTAACACAGACTGGAGGATCCTTGAGATCTCCAGTCACTGCATTTTGATCTTCTCTCAATTTTGTAGAACACCATCTTTCTAACACCACTCACTGTACCAATGAATACATCATCTTGTATTTTCTATTGAACACCTATTTCCCATCTACAATCGGCTTTACAGTTAAAGCGAAATTCTGGTATTTTTCTACTCTTATCTATTTTTCCAAAGAAACTTTTTTTCTCCAGAAAATAAAGACAGAAATGAGCTGTTGTTGTTTACCTGTTGTAGCTAACTGATCTCAAATAGGAGTTGCCATTTTGATTTAAACTAAAAGAAAAGTAATAGCCCTCACATTTTACTGTTTTTTAAGTTTCATTTTCAAGTTTTTTATTTATTTTCTGTGAATACATTCCAATTAATCGTATTTTGGCTTAGTTGGTAACACCTTATTTTGAAAACCGGAAGTAGTCCCATTTTTTTCGTAGCGCTAACTTTGCCAAGTCCGACGCAATTTTTTAAATCGTATGGTATAGCGTAAAATTCAGATTTCATAGCTACTCTTCAGGTACGACTTTCATACAGCAACACGTCTTTGGAAACTGAAAAAAAGACAGAATACAGTCGCTAACAATACAATGCCTGTCAACTCGCTCGGACTCGTTTCAATGCATTTACCATACAGGTCCGAATACGTGAGCACTCCGAATTGAGGTGCGGCTGATTTGACCACGGAAATGCGGACGGCGGCTCACTTGACCGCAGTCTTTATTTACAGCTGACGTTAGCTCTGTTTCTATGGAATTCCATTTCATTGTTTGGTCTGCACCAGGATTCGATTGACAGCTTTCTAACGTTAACGTTACCCAGAAACAAATGAACCACGCTAAACAGGCAAACAGACCTAACATTTTAGCCAACCCAAACAGGTTTGCGGCACTATCTTTGGTGTGTAGGTCGTGAGATCGGCGGTTGCAGCCTATCACGCAGCAATAATGATCCTGATGTTATGATGATAATAATTATGATTTTAAACCTAAAGTACCCGATTGAAACTGGCCGAGTAGAAACAGAGCTAACGTCAGCTGTAAATAAAGGACTCATGGCGCTAACGTTTGTTAAACTAGCTAACATGAATGCTACCACAGTGATGCGGTGATAAGGACGCCGTGTTCACATTCTCTTGTAACAGAATTGGATTTTGTTGTCACAGATTGTTGCAGCAAAGCTTGTCAACCACACCAACAATGTGCCATCTAACGTTATACAGTTACTGGATAATCATGAATGTTAAACTAATTGTTTGCGGGAAGTCAGCTTGCTAGCTAGTTTACCCGGAGAACACTGACTTTGGTTTATCGGTGAAGTTACTCTTATGTTACCTAACGTTACCTTGGACAGGGGTTCTTGGGCTTGGGAAGCGCCGTTGAAAAATATGATTTAATGGCGCTGGGCTTGGGGTGCTGACTTCGGCAGCTGTAGGTTGTGGATGCCGCGTCACCAGCCTCTCTCAATAATTCTGAGATGGTTTTCTCAGAGTCAGACATAATATAAAGGCTACTATCACCCACCAGACGTTTTCAGGGCCTTCTATTTTCAGTGCTGTTTCTGGTGCTGTTGCTTTTGTCTGAGAAAACCACGCCCCCTTCATTTGAATATGAGCAATGAAATGTGTCATTATGAAATAGCGCCATGAAATAAATAAATGTGTCACTATGAAATAGTCCCATGAAATAAATAAATGTGTCATTATGAAATGAAAGTCCGATGAAATGAAATCTAATTTATTTAATTACTGACTCATTTATTCATTTCAGAGGCATATTTATTAATTTCATAGGCATATTTATTCATTTATTTATTTATTTAATATTGAATGAAATGGCATTCCATAACTGCGTAGGGATCTACTTCTGGGACAAAGTTAGCATGACGCATAGTCAGATTGGCTACAATTATGCGAATAAGAAAATATAAGACTTTTCCTTCTTTCTTTTTTTTAGCTCTTATGTAGGCAGTTTTAAGGTTTTCCACAAAACAAAATACAACGGTACATTTATAGTATGATTAAACAGTATTAAATTTAAGTGTAGCACCCTTTATTTTCTCAGCTGATGTAGAAGTTTGACCACATGACACTCACTCTTTCAACAAAAGAATAAAGATGGCTATGATGGTTTCCTGACCAGGCATGTTGTCTTGAACGTTTTTTTTATGTTTTTCTCCAGATTAATCCCAGTGCCCATGGTGGGTTTTAAGGAGCTGCTTCGGAGGCTGCAGATCCAGGAGCAGATGACCAAACAGCACCAGACCAGAGTGGATGTAAGTGAAAACACTGTCTATTACTGCTAGTCCCAGTTCACTAAATGTAAAAAAGACTCACTGGACATTGGCACAGTGCACTGTGACTAACAACAAAGGAATTTTGGAACAGATTTTGTGGTGTCAAGGACAGAGTACACATATATTCAATTCATGCTAGCTGCCAACAGGTTGTTTAGAGTTGGATTTACTATTACAAATATGCTGCAAGTGGCAGTATCAGGATTTTTGAGGCGCTAGGTACATTAGGTGGGGACAAAATCCTCTTCACACTTAGTCATATTAGCATTCTATCTCTGTTAAGCTGGGTTTGGATTTGAGGATATTTACACCAGACACATCATGTGAGATAGACACTCACAAGATAACTCACCTCTCATGATGCACATAGGAAAAATGCATGTAAGACTTACTTGCAAAACACACACACTTCTAAATTGTGTCAATATCAAGAGCAGTTAGCTAATACTACCATAAAATGCAACATTATGCTTTGGTGAAACTGTACACATTGTTCTATCTTAGTATGTTGATGAAAAGCATAAAAGATTTCTAAGGTAACGTAACAGGGCAAAGATTTTCACCTTGATAGGTCTTAAGGAAACATTTAAAGTCAGTGGAGAAATGCTAAGCATGTTTAAAATATCCTCCCTCCTGTTTTCACTCACTGACACACACTTATATGGACTTTCAGATTATCTCCAATGACATCAGTGAACTGCAGAAGAACCAGGCGACCACCGTGGCCAAGATTGCCCAGTACAAGAGGAAGCTGATGGATCTCTCTCACAGGGTGCTGCAGGTAGCTGTCTCACTTTTCTAACTTTGTTCAGTGAAAATGTGCTGGAGGATTCTAGCTCTCCTTTTCCAAAATCAGTGAAATGACCTGTGTTGAATATGATCTGTCCATGTCATAGAGTCTGAATGCCCTGGCACCATCTGTGTCTTTCCCTGCTTTATCGTGTCTACTCCAGTATTTCGTGCCATATTTATCACTCCTCCGTCCCTGTTTTCCTGCCAGGTGCTGATCAAACAGGAGATTCAGAGGAAAAGTGGTTATGCTATCCAAGTAGATGAGGAGCACCTCAGGGTGCAGCTGGACACCATTCAGTCTGAACTCAATGCTCCCACACAGTTCAAGGTAAGTGTGTCGAAACTGCAGCAGTTTAGACACACAGTACACACTGACTGCTTATTTTTTCCTTCACTGAGTATGCTTCTAGACTTGAAATCGGGCCAGAATCGCTTGACTGCTTGTTTCTGTAAGACCAGTTGGTAGTTTATTAAGTTAATAAGTTATTCAGAAAGCAAAAACTTTGCTACAGTATTTGTGATATTTTAGTTAGTTATTTCAATTGTTTAGGCTATTATGGTTGCACAAATTTGGTGTCCTATCTGATAACATTACAATCCTTATGAAGTTTAAAGGTGCCCCTTGGAGCTTTTTGGTAAACAAACAAAAGTTATATTTACATTCAGTGTTACCAAAATTGTGTGTATCCTTGAGGTCTAACAAATGTGATGAGTGCATTTGCTCAACACTACTAGAGTTCAAAAACTCGATTTAGTGGGTTCTGATTGTATTTGTGAATAAACACACGTTGTGTTTTCGGCTGCTGTTAGAGGTCAAACCACAACTTGAGACAAAGTCTTTAATGGATATTTTACAGAAAATGTTGTCTTTTCTCCCAGGGTCGGTTGAATGAATTAATGTCCCAAATCCGGATGCAGAATCACTTTGGAGCTGTGAGATCTGAAGAGCGCTACAGTGTTGATGCAGACCTACTCAGAGAAATCAAACAAGTGAGTCAGCACATTTACACAATGCATTTGACTTTAAAGTATGTGTCTGTAATTGTAGGTTAGTGGTAGTCATTAAACATATTTTGAACGTTTTTGTCATTAGCTGATACCTTTCTTATTTCTCACTTTCAGCACTTAAAACAGCAGCAGGACGGTCTAAGTCATTTGATCAGCGTCATCAAAGATGACTTGGAAGACATCAAACTCATAGAGCACGGACTGAGTGACAGCGGACACATGAGAGGAGGCATCCTGAGCTGAGTCTACCCCACTGAGACACATACATATGCACTGACTCTTTGTATATATATCAGTCCTCTGGAAATTGGCATGCCTGTCACCCAGACGAGGCAACGCGTCTTTTTTGTTATGGTATTGAATTAATCTCGAAGCAATCTTTTGTCTTTAGGTTTGATTATAGGAGGGCATCAGAATTTGGACTAATTTCACTCTATCTTCAGTTTGGCAGGTTTATCAGGATTCTGTCACATTATCTGTACCAACAAAACAATGACTGGTTAATCTGTGCTTTCTGGACTGATATAGAGAGCTTAATGGAAAGACTCAACATTTTCTAATAATAGCTGGATTCCCTTATGTTAAATCAGATTATGGATATTTGACTGGCATGTAAACAAGTCGTGGGATTGAGTGTGTGTTGTGATGGAATACATTGTAAATACATCTTTGTATTTCTTTTTTTATGCTGTTACAATATTAATAAATGTCATTTAAATTGAAAACATGTTCTTCACTACATCCCTTTCCTTGCATACATATGGTAAAGGAAGCCTCATTTTTCAGTGTTTGCTTCTGTGTATTTTAGTCTGAACATCGCCATTTTCTTGCCTGTCCATTTGTATCCTGTTTTTGATCTGAAGAGGTTATATACAGTTGCACTGTTGTGGTACTAATATGGGACATCTCACGTCCCCTGTGTTTACCTCCACACAAAGCCCTTTCCAACATCTCATCAAAGTAGGGCTTGAGTTGATAGGATTTATGCGCTGGATTCACATCCCCCCAAGGATGAAAGACTGATTGGCAGTTGAACTTATTAAGCAGCCAGCTTTCGGGCAGATTATATCCCCTCGTGCAGTAGAGTCACCCAAATCCCAAGGGTCTGAATCACACACTGTTTTTCAGAGCACAGGTAGAAGTAACGTACACCTACTTCCACCTGTGTGGAAGTTGTGACTGTAGTCCCGAGTTTTGCAGAACAAATTGTTACATGCATCACTTGAGTCAATTTATCAGACTTCAAGAGCTCCCTCTGGAGTCACAAAAGGCTTTTTACAACTTTTTTCACATATGTCAACATGGAAGACGAAGACAACATCACGTGTTTGATGTTTTTTATGCATAACTAAACAGGTGATCATTAAGTTACACGCATGTCCTTAAAATACATCAACTTCTTCAATAAAAAAGGTTTTAAAAAAAAAAGAGCCAAAAATCTAGGAGGTAGAAAAGATCTAGTTTGCACATGGATAAACAATCAACCCACACACAGGTGAAATGGATGAGACACCACTAAACATCTGGATTTCCACATACGTTTATCCAGTTGAACAAGTCGATCCAAGACGGTTCTTGGTGTTCTCTATGCAGCAGGTACAGCTCCTGGTTCAGGCTCAGGTATGTGCAGAGAGGTCCACCAGCCGGAAAGCCTCCATGAACTCATTGATATCGATGCTCCCGTCCTTGTTGAAGTCGATGCTCTGTGCCAGGTCTGCGATGGCCTTGTCACTGATCTCTGTTTTAAGATGAGAGCTCAGGAGCTTCCAGGTCTGATGAAACTCCTCGAAAGAGATCAGACCTAGAAGGAAACAGAGGAGGAGGCTGTAGTTTTACACTTCCCAAATTTGTAGCATGCGTTTTGTTGATTCACTTTCAATTGAAAGGTGTTTTGATGTAGCTTGATGGAGACAGTGTGGCTCCCATCAAGCACCTGTCAGACTCTTATTTACGTTACCACGCTCAGCTGGAGCCCCTTTTTCTGAGCTTTTGATTCAAGGCTATGCTAGCGCACAAGGCCTACACTAACCTTGCAATGTCAAGGACCTAGGTTGTTTTTTTTTCCTCCCCCGAAGTTCTTATTGCAGGTTGTGCACAGAGAAGCATTAATATTTGGGGTCAGGTGCTGGCTTGCATGTAACACCCAAAGACAGGCAGGTCACAAGACCAAGAATACGTTGAGAGTATTTCAAGAGTTTAAAAAAAGATCTTAACAGCCTTTGATAAGTAGAGGTATTATATTCCCACTTTCGTCGTACTGATTTGAGAAAAGCAACATAAAACAACACAAACCAGAGTGAGCAGCGCAAGTCTCCTAGAGCTTTACAGGTTAACTTCAATTTTCTCAGAATTTCCAACATTAAGTAACAACACTAACAGTCTACAGCCATGCTAGTGGCTCTGTGAGGCTGTGGTGCTTTGAGCTTAATGCTAACATGCTGATGTTCAGCAGGTAAAATGTTCATTGGTTATCCATTAAGTAGATGTGGAGATATTTCACTGGATAAAGTGAAAACACTGGCCCACTAGTGGCACTAGACGAAAAGTCAGGGGTTCACCAAAGTCAGTCGGGTTTATCCTCTGGGGACCGTGAATGTCTGTACAAAATTTCATTGCAACCCATCTTATATTTGTTGGGAGATTTCAGTCTGGACCAAAGTGCTGGACCGGCTGACTGACATCCATAAAGCCATGGCTAAAAAGGAGAGAAAGAGATCCAGGCTAAGCTGCTTACTGACCTGAGTGATCTGTATCTATGATTCTGAAGATGGTTTCCAGGTTGGAGTGATTTTTGTACATAGTCTCCAGGATACTGTTATCGGAGATCTGAAATGGAAAAGACAAATCGATCAGGATTTCGTGAGAGAAAAAAGGAACATGCAAGCAAAACACACAGTGACGTTAGTTGTATAAGGCTGACCTCTAGTTTGGGCTCAGTGATGGACAGCTCCCTTATCCACTGCTGGTAGTCCAGCATGCCATACTGGGTGCTGCTGACAAGCTGAGGGCGCAGCACCCTCCAGGGCAGACCCAGGTTCAGTACCCTGTCTGTGGCGCTGGCCCAGTGCCTTAGAGAGATCATCCCTGAGACACAGACAGAAATATATAGTGGAGTTATTAACGCATTCTGTTGGTGAACCACTATTTACATTCTGATACACTGCCACTAGATGGTGGTGATCTACATCTTCTGTGCATAACTGAGTGTTAGGTCATGCCATTCCTGCTCAGCGTATAGGTTTTTTGCTATGTACCTGTGTTGTTGGGATCAACCTCCTGGAAGGCACTGATGAGCTCTGACTTGTGCACAAACAGTTGTTCCCTCAGAGCTCGCAGAGCTGATCTCTCTGTCCACCCGACACTGACAAAGAATGGGGAGAGAAAAAACATTATTACTTCTTGGAATCAGTTGGCAATAAACTGGGAAAAGCTGATCGCGATTTGTGTGTGCGGTCCCACATGGAGCTACTATGTTAATACAATCTCACTGTCTTATCAAAAATCCTTTTTTTTGGGTCATCATTCTTCACACAACGCGTTTTTGATCAATTTTGTCCTGTAAGTCACTCAACTAAAGTGTTTAAATGTTCTCGGGACATACATTTGATTGTTTTTTAAATTGTGATTTGTTATGTTACATTTGGTGCAGCGTCGTATATGTACCTTTGTCTCAGGGTGAGCTCTCTGCATGTCCTGCTGGCCTGATACTGAACAAAGTGGGGGACCAGATCAGGGCCCATTCTGATGTAGGCTCCTCTGTTGCTGCCCACCTCATAGTAGTTAGACGCTGAAAATATTGTCAGCACCTGGATGCAACAGAAGTGGGTTAGTAAGTTAGTATGCTGAACTGAGAGGATTTGTCACAATGGCTACTTCTGTTTAGTAATTTTTCACATTTTTGCCCTTTTTTTTCCCCAGTCATTTCAGATACCTGCCATTCCTCACCTGCCCTGTAGTTGACCTCAGTGTGTTCCCACCAATTCCCAGTCACCTGATCCCCTCAACCACCAGCACACCTGTTCCCATTCCCTTATTACATCCCCTCCATTTAAACCAGCCCTCTCTCCCCAGTCATTTGCGAGATCATCTAGTGTACTAGCCATTCTTAGCATTCCGGCCTTCATTCCTGACCACACCCTGCTCCCGGTTTCACCTGCCTGCCCCTTACCTGTTTAGCCCCTTACCCTTGCTGACTGATCACACTGCTTTGAAGTCTTAATGATTGATTGCTTTCAACTACTCTGCCTCTGAATCCTGCCTGAGTCCACATCTCTGCGTTCAGAACCGTTCTAGGATTCACGTTCGTACCGTCATCATTTTTCAATGTACTTGTTTCCATGATCGGTATTCCACCTTAAACTGTTCCTCATGTATCTTTGTGCTCACCCTGCGGTTGTGGCAGAACTCATAGCCTTCCTGTTTGCACTCATGGGAGCGGATGAGGAGCTGGAGGCTGTGTCTTCCCAGCACTTCCTCAGTGACATCTGGCCCCCAGTAGCAGCCTCCGCCTCGCACCTCATTGGGAATGCAGCCATTTTGGGGCATTGGGTCACTCCACAACATGTCCACTATCTGGGTGGCCGAATCAATCACAGTGAAATAGTGATGTACTGTTAACTAACCCACCAAACAACTGTAAGTAACAAAGTTAAATTAAAATATGTGCATTATGCAGCACGTATATACTCAATTATAAACATGGCTAAAATGGTAACCGCTGAGATTCAATGTCCTTCCTGTCACTTACTTGTTTCCACTCATGCTCATCTTTCACTGTTGTTTCTCCAGACTCTGGGTCTGAGTCAGAGTCAGACTTCTCTAGTGCTCCATAGGATTGGTCAAACCCAGCCAGTCTGCGCCTCTTTTTAAGCTCCTCCTCCACTGACCAGTAGAGTTGACTGCTCATGGGCACGTTGTGGAGCGAGCGGCGTGGGAGGCCGTGCCTGTGAGCCGGGGCTGAGCTGTGGTGAGTCAGAGAACACACTCGACGCCGGCCTTCCACTGGTCCAAGAGCTTCCTCTGTGTTCCTGTTCATTGCTTGAGTCTTACTGCCATTGACTTCATGATGGGTCGGCTTGGGAGGCCTGAGAGCCGACACGTACTGTACAGGTTTAAAAATGCACAGATTAAATACACCTAATACCATAGTCATGGTAATATTTGCTGTCTGTAAGATTCCCCAAAAACACTAAGTTTATTGATGCCGAAGGCCTCACTTACTTTGTGTCTGTCCACTCTGGCTATCGTGTTGAGGTCTGTCGTGTCAGAGATCCCACCATGCACAATCAGGACCTTGTGATCAATCACTGTGGCCAGAGGCAGCCAGCTGAAAATCTTCTGGAGAAGCTTTAGGATCTTCTTGCCATGCATCTGCAGACCAATTGAAGCTCACAGTGACTTGTACACAGTTAGAGGAATTATTATTAATTTGAGCAATTTTTAGCCATGCTAGCAGCGGTTGGTTCAACACTTTGGTCCAGACTTAAATGTCTCAGCTATTGGATGGACTGCCAGTAAACTTTGAACAGCTATTCATGAATGTCCCCAGAGGATGAATCCTGCTGGCTTTGGTGATTCCCTGTCTTATTCTCTAGTGCCACCATGAGGTTGACATCACCATGTTAGCATTGTCATTATGAGCATGTTAGCATTCTAACATTAGCATTTAGCCTCACAGAGCCGCTAGCGTGACTGTAGACTATGAAAAGACCAAAACCGACTTGCCTAACTGGTCTGTGGCACTCAGACCTAAGCCCATTTGTTCTTCCTGAAGATGTAAATCTAGAAAAATGTATCCCAAAGATTTAGTTTCATTTTTATTCATGGCTGGGCACTGTAGTTTTTAGCTATCATTACCAAAACAGCAGTAAATAGTGTTTTAAATATTTTCGGCTGTGGATTAATACATTTATGGTAATTATGTGAGTATTTATGACAGTAGGACGGTGTATGTCGGAGTGACTCAAACTACAATGGCTGTGTTCAGGATAATGAAGGAAACTATCACCAGCATGGCCCATTTATGTGTTTTTAATAGTTTTGGGAGGGCTATGGCACAGAGGAAAAAGCTGTATCAGGCTATGTCTACACTGTCAATACTTTAATTAGGATCAATTTATTGTTGGTTTTGTCAATTTCTTTGACAATACAAAAAAAGAGAAAATCCTTGAACCCACACTCATTTGTCCCAGTTGGTTTCAGTTTATAGTCAAAGTGTATTTTTTTTTTTTCAGGCCTCAAAGGGTGTCAGTAGTCACCCACATCTGAAAAACTGAAAACAGTTACAATTTGAAGGTTACTTTTACATATGCAGGCTTGAATGAGGTGCATGTGGTTTGTACTCAACTCGATTATTTCCATTTGATGCCACTTTATACTTACATACGCTAATTCACAACATTTCAGATGGAAATTATGTACTTTTTACTCCATTATGTTAATTTGATAGCTGTAGTTACTAGTAACTAGGTTTTTAGATTATAGATACAAAACATAATGATGAGTTTTAAAATGATACATTGCAATTTGTTAAACAACCCAATGTAATATGTAACAGTATAACACTCACAAAATCCATTGGCATAATTTGCTCTTTTAATTTTGATACCCCAAGTACATTTTGCTGATAATACTAGTGTACTTTTCTTAAGTAAGGTTTTGACTTGTAATGGCGTATTTTTTAAATTGTGGTATTGCTACTTTTTCTTAAGTAAAGGATCTGAATACTGAGTACTTCCATCATTCAGATTAAGTTTGGCAAAGAGCACTATAGTTTTAGAGAGTAGTTTTAGTAGAGGTTAAAGCAAAATACACAAGACCTACCCTATATTTTCCCAAAACTTCTTTAGTGAAACCATATCTGAAGAAAACACACAATCAGTAACCAGATTAGTATACACATCAGCTGTATGTTCAATAAAATCAGAACAGTAATTAACACAATACATTAACAGTAATACTAAGTCAACAAGCTACTAAATAGGAGTTTGAGAAGAGGAAATCAGCGTGGAGACAAACCTCAGGTTAACAATGTGGTCCTCATGGTTCCCTCTGTTTAGATGGACATCATTGGGATAGACCAGCAGGAACCCAAACAGGATGAGCAGGATCTCTAAGGAGTTTTTGCCACGATCCACAAAGTCTCCATTGAAGACATACGGTTTCTCAGAGGACGGCAACCCATTCTGGACAGGTTAAGTCAAAGGTGTTAATTAAAATGAACGTCCCTGTCTTGACTATCTGATGATTTGCATGTTGTGATTACCTTATAGAATATCAACAGCAGATCTTCAAGGTGCCCATGTAAATCTCCTGGGAAGGGATAAATAATGCATTAATATGTGACAGTGTGCGTGCACATTGAATATTTCAGGGGCAATAAAAAAGAATGTACGAAAAAATTCTCAAGGAGAAATGTGTCCAGGAAAGTTGTGTACCGCATATGGTAATCTCCTTGGTATGGCAGGTGGAGACTTGGTTGATATTTGGAAGAATTCTTAGAAGTCTCCAAGTCTCTCCAAGAAGCTGCAGAACATATCGAGCATGGAGCTGCTACTGGGGAAAAAAACAAGTATGAATCAACTGAGTGCTGAAGGAAAAAGGCAATCATTAGATACTGGTCTTCTTGTCTGCTTTTAGTATCTGCCATAAGTGTGCTTTATGTGCCTTTGTACCTACTTGTTTGTGCTTAAAGGCCTCCACCAGCTTCGACACCCCACAGAAGGTCAGAGGGAAGGTCAAATGGGGGCCGGTGTAGCTGTCGGGTACCTCAATGCTCTTGTAGCAAAAATATCTCTCCCATTCTGTGTCACGGCAGATTTCATTCTTACGAAAGATGTGAGATATTAGGTTTCCTGCATTAAAGCCAGATGGGGAAAGAAAGGGAAGTGGATCAGTGCGGTAAAGGGAAAGCCACATTACGTTTCTCAGCAGAGAGATTAGCTCACTGTCAGTAATCTAATGAGTCAGTCAGTGAATTAAACAGCCCTTGAGTCAGTCTTACTTTCACTGCTGGCTGGGGTGAAGTGGTCCATCAAGAAACCAAAGAAATTATAGAGCTGCAGGAAGGAAAAAGAAAATTAGAAGATTAAGGTTGATTTGCAAAATATTAATGAACAAGACTAAGAGTCTACTACCATGCTATTGGCTCTGTTAGGTTGTACTTAGGCGCAGTAATGCTTTGAGCTAAATGCTAACATCAGCATGCATGTTGGTGTTTAGCAGGTATAATGATTACCATGTTCACCATCTTATTTTAAAGTGTTAGCATGCTAACATTTGCTAATTATCACTAAACAGAAAGTACAGCTGAGGCTGATGGGAATTTGCAGGTATTTAGTTATAAACCAAAGTATCTGACTGACTGAATGACCTGATGATGGCACTAGATGAAAAGTTAAGGTATCAGCAAAGTTATTACAATTCTTCCTCTGGGGACTATGAATGTCTTTATCAAATATCCAATATCATGACAGTCCATCTCGTAGTGATTGAGATTTTTCAATAAAATGCAAAATTGTCAACCTCATGGTGGTGCTAGAGGAAGAGTCATGAGGATCACCAAAGTTAAGCTTAATCTTATAGAGACCATGAATATTTTAACCAAATTTCATGGCAATCTATCAAATAGTTGTCAAGATATTTCACTCGGAACAATACATTTCACTGTTACGGTGGCTAGAGGAGATCACCAAAGTCAGCAGGATTCATCCTCCGGGGACCACGGATATGTTTAAAATTGAATAGCAATATAGCCAATAGTTGTGGAGATATTTTAGTCTGGACCAAAGGGGTGGACTGACCAACAGACGGATATTTGCCATCCATCATGCTGCTAGCACGGCTAAGAAAAATGCTTGTTGTGTCACTGTGGAGAGGGCACAATTGAGATGAATTGATATTCATTCTGTGCAAACCTTTTCCCTAAAGTGATCAAGACTGTATGACTTCACCTTGATCTGGTCTTGCTCTCCTGCATATTCAATAGACTGGAAGATGTTCCACGTGCATCTGCGTCTGATCTCCAGTCGGGCAGCATACTGACGGTACCAGCGCTGGATCAACAGAGCCGCACTGATTGCTGATGATTGGGAGAGAAAAAGTAAGTACTTGGTCATAACTATGCTGCGGTAATCTCTGTATTCCATGGCCAATACATTCATTCATCAGGTCAGATCTAGACTGAAAGACATACCAGTGGCAGCTTCACAGAGTGCGTAAAAATTGAGTGAAGATTGCAAAAGTTATCAAACACTGCTAATGGAGACTCATCACAGATAGTTGTGAACAGATACTATTAAGTGTAAAGATGTGATGAAACAAAACACATATTTACCTGGAACTGAGATGCACACTAAAAATAAACAGTAATGGAAATGACGTTAAATAATTCCAAGAAAAAGAACATGTCTTTGAAAACTATTGACTAGAATTATTTTGATAAAGGCCACACCTCTGTCACATTTCTTCAGCTGTTGTTCTGATTTTCCCATGCCACATCCCATGACCCTTTGCTGTTTTCACTGTCAAAGACAAAGATGTGTGAGTCTGAGATATCTGACCTTATTTTTTGCAAACTGGGAATAATGCATTAATAGATCGCTATAATTTGGAGGAATAATTATGGAGTATGGATATAATAAGCATTTAATTTAATGTCTAAAGAGCCTATTAAAAGTAAATGTTACCAAACCTACTGTATTGTAAAAAAGAACAATCCACAGCCAAATAAAACCAAGTCCCGGATTAGCCGAAAGGAACCTTACCTGGCCACGTTACCTTTCTTTCATTACCTCCCCTCACTTCTTCAGCAGCTTTTAAAGAAACCTTGTCATTTTTTTTTGTTTACAAATTTGCCAGCAACAGTTAGGAAGAAAACACAAAATGAAGTATGCGTTATCTCTTAGACTATTCAATTTCCCAGGCACAGCAGCACAGGTCCCAGTGGCTGTAATGTTGTAATTAGATGTCCCCTCTCTGCAGCTACACACTCTCAGGAATCACAAACACACACTGGCTACAGACTTGTGATTAGCAGAGCCAAGTGTCTTGGACAGGCCCCGTGATCACCTAAACAAAACAAGGCGCAAGTGGATTAGGATTAAACCTTACTACGGCTGGCATCTACGCTGAATAAACGGATAAAGGCTCTGATAAAGGGCAGCAACTATTTTGAAAGGGGTTTGTTTTGGCTTCGGCTCAAGACCTGTGTCATCGTTGTGACTCATATGACAACTATTAACGTCACTATGATGTCTCCATTAACAGCTAATTGACCTCTTGCTTTTTCTGGATCCATCTATTCTCAATAAATACAGCCATATTTCTAAATTAACTTAAAAGTTAAGTAACAGAATATTATGAGCAAGAAATTGTTTATTTGAATCCTTCATTCTAAACATAGCAGAGGCTCAGTGTATCTTCAGCTTCAGATGCTGATGGTTGGTGTCCTGTTGTAGTCCAGCTTGACCTTGACTCTCAGTTTGATGCCACTGATCACATTTTAAACTGTTCGGTTTGAACAAATCACAGAAACCCGCTTTAAGGGTTAATGTCATGTGTGAAATAGTCAGGTCTCAACAGATGGTGGACATATGATTAAGAAAACATCATAAACCTTCTACTGCATGAGTATGAAACAGTATTTTTTTTGGAAGATTGGGGTCTGCTGATAATGTATCAGTCAAAACATTGATCATCCACACCACCCACCAAAGAATTGCTTGTTGCCTCAGAGCAACAATGTGCCATATGGCTATAAAAACCAAGGCTGCTGTTGTTTCCCCATTGAGATTTGTTTCCCCCTTTCCCCACCCCCATCCAAACGGCGAAGAAAACACGTGTTCACAAAAAGCTCACCTCTGAGATGCTGTGCTTGTACCACTGAGGTACTATGGAGAGCGCTAAGCCTGTAAACTAACTTTGTTAACTAGTTTTGTCCGTATAATGTTGGGCCAATCCCCTCTGAGTTTTGATTTGAGTGCAGCAAGTAACACTATGGATAAATGAAAGTAGAAATGTAAGAAATATTAATAGATAATTAAATGCGTGAATAAATAAATAAGTATATATATGTATTAATATACAAATAAATAAAAAATATAAAATTGTGTAAATAAATAAATATATATAGAAATACATGAACATTTTTAACATTTATATATTATGTCTCATTTAATTTGTGATTGATTTAGTTATGGTGACAAGCCATAAATTACATTTTTATTGATTTATTCATTTGTTTAAGTATTTAATTATTTATGTTTTATATATTTAGTTTTGGCCCCTAAAACCCTCCATAGATAGATACAAAAAATAAAATTAAAAAATTATATATGACTGATATGCTATAAATATGGATTTTCAGACTGCTGTTGGATGTACCTAACAAAGTGGGGGAAAAAAGAGAAAAAAGGTTTTAAAAAATGTTGTTCTGATTTTTCCCTGTTGGATTATTTACAGTATGTGTGTGTGTGTGTGTATATATATATATATATATATATATATATATATATATGCACACATAGTATCATTGAAGTTTGGTTGAGTTAGTTGATTAGGTTTTAGATTTATTTGAGAGCTGATAAGTTCATCTAATGAAAATAAACGTTATGTAGTTGATTATGTTAAAATATGGATGAAGGTTTTTTTATTTTAGTTTAGTTTAAGTCAATCTACTTTCAAAGTTGTTTTCTTTTCAGTTTGAGTTTTAACAAGACTACCTTTTTCTAGTTTTGTAAATATTGGCTATGAGAAGTCTCACTGGATTAGGTTTTAATTTTAATTTACTAAGGTCATCCAATGAAAACAAATGGTCCAATGGTTGATTATGTTAAAATCTGGTTGAATAATTTTTTTCTATTAGAGTATATCAGTCTGCCCTCCACTCACTCAAATCATAGGGTAGCAGCAAACTTAAGAGTTGCTGCTTCACTACTTTCCAATTTCCCCATTTCAAATTGTTCTTAAATTAGATTAGAATCAAATACTACTTTATTAATCCCCATGGGGAAATTAATCTTCTGCATTTAACCCATCCAAACACCCCATACACAAACACAAAGCCATAAACCGGAGAGGCCTGAGGGCACAATGGCAGGAGCTTGCATCTGATCTTGACTCTGCCAACCCTCCGGTTGCCAGCTGTCATTTTGCCAGAGTTTTGTGCCATCTGGCCAGGGATTCGAAGCAGCAACCTTCGGACTACTAGTCTGCTTCTCTAACCTCTGGGCTACCTACTGCCCAAGTTGCCCACCTATTATTTCTACCAGCCGACCCTATTAAAGCAGGTAAAACCAGCCTTGATAAAAACACCAAGAAAAGGTATTTCAGTAAGATTCAATAAAAGCAGACTACTTAAAAACAAGATTAAAAATGTGTGTACAGGAGTTGCATCTCTATTGCAGTACATTGCAATAAATAATAATTTTTTAAAAAATAATTAAATAAAGAAATTTGAAAATATATGTAAAACTGCTTAATATGATATAAAAAAAATATTTTGTGAAGATATTTACAATTTATAAAACCTGTCCTATGGACAAAATAACAAACACTGTACAGTATATTATAATCCAATTTTAAAAAAGTAATCTACAATTTCAAAACAAATCAACAATTCAACATATTTCTGACAGTTTCAACAAAAACTAAACATTGTAAGCTTTACAAATGTAGTATTCATTGCAGGACAATTGTATTACATTGTTACAGCTGGTGTTCTAGCTATCTGTGGTAAACATGTTTAAATCTTGTTGTGCAGACATGCATTTTGAAATGTATCATTGCAGTAATATTTCCCACAGGTGGATTTCTATTAATGTAGCTTCTCCTTCTTTTGCTACATTAAATGCTGCTTCTTTTTTAAATAAGTCCATATTAGATTAAACATTGATGAAAAGTGAATATCTTTCAACAAAACCCTGTAAAACTCCCATAGTTGAAATACTTTTCAAGAATGTCCTCTGTGTTGTCTGCTTGTGGAACATCTGCACCTTGCATCCTCCGCAGTCCTTCATCTGTGTATAAACGTGCTTTGTGATCCCAGCCAGGAGCAGCTGTCGGTGGTGTGACTCCCAACGGTATGACAACAAGGAAGTTGTGGGAGATGTCTGATACTCAAGGACTCCGCTCGTTCATGCATGGTTATAGTAGGTCGTAAGCTGCAGTATCCCTCAGTGACCTCAGGTGTTTGTGTGTGTGTGTGTTTTTAAAGGATATGGCAGGTAATATTTTATATTTGTGTTAGTGTCAACAAATCCCATGAAAAAAAACTATTTGTTAATCCGTCTCACAGTACTTCCATACTTCCTTACTCTGTCTGTGGCAACCTGACTTTATCGATGTATACATACGTGTATACAACACATAAACATACATGCATATACTGTATGTACATATATACATACACTCATATATGTAAGTAAAGATATAAAAGAAAATACAGTCAAATAAATAAGAAATAAATGCATAAAATTTGAAATAAAAAAAGGGGAGAGGGATAAAACATTAGGAGCAATTTATGCATTCTACATGTACTGGAGTTACACATGCACACTTTTTATGTAGTAGGTAACTACCTTCACATATATATGAACAAACACACAAGCACCTACTTGTGTATATACCCACATACACCAATAGATATGTACACACATTACCATTTGAAGAACCAAAACAAAACTTCTATATAGTTATATTTGTTGTCCGTAGTTAATGTCCCCCTCCACTCAAAAATATGTTTTCCTTATTGTTACTTCATTTGGATGCTTTGGAAGCTGCTCATTTGGAGAATTATACATGTGCAGAGTTTGACACTATTTATGTGTTTTGTGGGCAACAATGGAAGTCTATGGTACAGAGGAATAAGATATATCAGCTGCAGAGCTACACACGTATTAGCAGAATAATTTAATTCTTGGTTTTGGTCTATTCATGAAATTTGTTTATAGTAAGAAAAATATAGAATATCCCCAGAGTTATCCCCTAGGTCTGTGTTTGCATGTTGTAATAACCACCAAGAGCACTCGGCTGAGTTATGGTTTATCATTTCTGAAAGTGTTCCAGCACTGAGAAGTTGAGACCTGACCATAATTTAAGACCCGAAACTGATCTTCACAGTGCTGTTGAGACCTGTAGAATATCTTTCACAAGATCATTTTGCATATTTGTGTTATGATTCCCAGACAGGTTTTTACCAAGGACACAAAGTTCTTTAGGGTTATGAATGATTTGACAGTGGTGGAGGAAGTATTCAGATCCTTTACTTAACTAAAAGTAGCAATAACACACTGTGAAAATACTCCATTACAAGTAAAAGTCCTGCATTCAAAATCCTACTTAAGTAAAAGTTCAAAAGATTTACCAGCAAAATGTACTTAAAGTATCTAGGGTAAAAGTACTAATCAAATAGAAAACTGACTTATATATAATTCTAAACTACATTACTAAATTGTTAACCCTGATCCTTAAGCACAATTTTACTGTTGTGGCTGCTCGTGGTGGAGCTAGTTTTAAATACTTTATAATCAGTAAAATAGTTTAATCCAGTGTTTCCCAACCTAGGGGTAAGGCCCCTCCAAAGTTCACAAGATCAATCTGAGGGGTTCTAAGATGGTTAATGGGATTGGAAAGAATAAAATAAAGTTCTGCTAAACAAATATGTGCTCATTTAAAATCGCAATCATAAGATAAGTAACTATAGCTGTGGTTGAGTAAACAGTACACTATTTCTCTCTGAAATTTCATTAAGTAGAAAGTATCAGAAAATTTTATATTCAAGTAAAGTGCAAGTATTGTCAGGGGTTTTGGGTTTAGGTTCTATTAGTTCCTGTTTTATTGTGAAATATGTCCATTCCCTCATGTGTGGTCCAGCCGACTCCTTCTCCTCGTTTTTAGTTGACGGTTTGGCCGACATATGCTCTTGAGCTGCTGCAATCACCGGTACCTGAGCTGCTGCAGCCTCCTGACCTCCCTGTTGGGACGCCATGGCCTTCTGAACGTCCGATTGGGCCGCAATCATGTCCTGTCCGGGTTGGACAGCAGCTGCCATGGTCTGCTGCTGCTGGATCATGGCAGCCTCCTGAACCCCCTGAACTGCAGCAAGTTCCTGAAGTCTCTGTGCTGCAGCTTCCTGAACTGTCTGTGCTGCAGCCCCCTCCCGAGCAGCAGTAGACTCTTGTTCTGCAACTGCAGCCAAGTCCAGCTCCCTTTTCGCCGATCTTCAGTCCTGTGTCAGTCGGCGGTCTCAGGTCCTGATCTCCAAACTCCTTCCAAGGGTCACCTCCTCCCAAGGTCTTCTGTCTTTGCCGCCATCCTCCTGTCCGGCCTCTCGAGGGCTTCTGTCTTTGCCGCCAGCCTCCGGAAGGATTTCACTTTAGTCATCGACCTCCTGAGTTGTTCCGCCCGAGGTTCCCAGCCCTGCTTCTGTCCTGCCCCCAGGTCGTCGGCCTGAGGTCTTCCACTTCGCCATTGAATCCCTCCTCTGGACCCCCTACACCTACCCAGCTTGACTAGAACTTTGTTTTTGGACTTGTTTTTTTAAAGGACATCTGGGAGCCATCCCTTGAATTTTGGTTTTAGATTTTTGGGTTTTGGGTTTTGTTAGTTCCTGTTTTATTTTGAAATACGCTCGTTCCCTCATGTACAACCTATACTAATAATAATATTATTCTCACTGGATTTTTGTTAGCCTGTTTGGACTGCTCCCGTTTTTGGTCTCTGTCTGCTGTAAGTTGCTTTACCGTTAAAGAATCACAGAACTATACCTGCGTTGTCTGCGCTTGGGTCCTCTTCCTTGTTTCCCGGCTTTACATACCCTGACAAGTATGTCCACTTGAGTGAATTTCTTTCCACTACTGTGAGTTGAGAAATGAGGAATATACTTTTTCTTATTTCAGCCACTTCTGAAAAATTGAATGTTTACAAACAGATATACTGTACACTGACTGATTCATGCATGCACCAAGAAAGGCACTTTTACTTTCTGCAGGTCTGCGTCTCACCTATAAGATCTGCAGCAATGAACATGATCTTCACTTCAGAACCATCTCGTTATTTTGTTTTAGCTGCCAAAGAAAGCAATGCAAGTCTTGTATCAGCTTGTACCAAGAATCCCTGTGGCAATGTTGAGGAATTATGGTTTGATATCCACAGCAGCAGATAACCTGTGTATTTTGGGCTACATGGGAAAGTTTAGTCGTGACCCAGTTTAGGCCTCAGTGAGGACTCAGGGGAGAAGGGCACCTGAGGACTTGAAGTTACCATTCCTTTCATGCTTCTGAGTCTTGCTGGCTCACACAACTGTCAATGCTGCCAAGCTTACTTGCTCTGGAGCTTTCAGATATTAACACAAAAAATGGGAGTTGTAATAGAAACTGATAACTACCCATATGCAGAAATAAATAAGCAGCTTGTGTTTTGTAGCTTTGTGGTCTATTATTGAAAAACAGACACTCACTGTATTCTTCCCATGCTTCTCTGGATTTCCCCTCTATGTGCTCCAATGAAGGGCTGCTACATGCTGATTCAGAATATACACTTAGTGTCCATTTTATTAGGCGCACCTGTACAATCTAATCTGCAATCTTACACAACAGTTTTGTCATAAAGTCTACTTTTATGATACAATGTTCCGTTTTTTTTGATGACACTGTCAAAGAGGTGTTAATTAAATTCTATGTTTTAACATTGAGGTCATAATTAGTGATGTATTGTGCTGCTGCTTTATATTGAGAGGTGTTTCTAATATTCTGCCCCACCTTACAATCATGTATGTAAACAGGGAGGACAAAACATTTGAAACCCCTCTCAATATAATATAGTCGGTCACAACACCACCTTTAACTATGACCTCGGTAATAAACATAATAAAGACAGACTTTATGGCAGGGCTGTTGTATTGGATTACATCAGATTTGTCCAGGTGTACCTAATAAAGTGGCCAGTGAGTGTATATGATACTGGTAGTGTGGAATAAGATAGTTTTAACAAATTTTAAGCTACATCAGGGGCATCAGAAGGGGAAACCTATGTGTTAAAGGGTTAATTCTATAAAATAATTTGGTAAAAGTCTGTATTACGTTTGGTTGGCTGATGGTGGGCTTACAGACTATTACAGGGGCACAAGTTTTATGATTCATTTGTGGATCTCTTATTATGAGCATCCTGGTTTTCACCAGTGTTGTAATTAATCACCACTAGAAACTGAAACAATATGCATGTTGTAACGTGGTATGCCTATATACCATTCTCTTTTTTCTCTCCCTCCCACCGCTCATTCCTGTCTGTTTGTCTTGAGTCTATTGGTCTCTCTCTCTTTCTCTGCTGGATCATACTCCTTGTACTCTTTCACACAGAACAGGGGACAAGACAACAATGTTAAATATCTCAAGGCCAAGCCGGGGTACAGGAAGATAAAAACCCAGGTTCCCAGGCCCTGACAAACAATACCTAGTAGTGCAGCATCACTGTCTGGTCACTCCTATCTCTTCCTTCAACCAGACGCACAGAACCAACCACAGTAGTCCACTGCGAGTCTGACTCGAAAGCAGTTGATCTGTAGATTGACCATCTGGCCCATGCATCATGTCCTTTTCGTTCATTGTCATTACGATGCTTCTTGGCTCTTCAATGGTGATTGCATTTGTCTTGCAGCCATTCAAGGCAGAACCTGCAGCCTCTGCAAACTCTCCTGTTTCCCACTACAGGTCAGTATCAAACTTCCAACACTTTGTGTGCCTGTGCTATGTTCTGATTTTGTTAGTGCTGACATTTCTTTGTGTTCAGGCAACATTTACAACTACTCTCCTCAAGTTTATCCAACAAATTCTGAAGCATCTTGTTAGGTCAGAGATTTGGCTATCAGATTTCATATCAAGTGTTTCATATCTGTGTTGATGCTGAGGCCTTTTCACATGGGTTAAAGTGAAATACTGGAGGATTCAGGGTCACTTTGACTGTTTGGTTTTCTAAGAATGTTGTGCAGAGATGTTCTGTTCTGTTCAGTGTAATTACTTAGCCAAACTTCTGTAAAAGGCTTCCACAGTTCATTGAGGGTATTGAGAGTGAGATTTAGCAACCACACCTGACATGTATTTAAACAGAGTAGCTACTGACTAATGCAATTTTTGTCTTGATGTCTTGAAGTGTTAACACAGTAAAGTTTACTTATTTTTGTGAAATGTCCAGGATTTCTTCTATTTCAGTGTGTTTCTAACTAATAATTTTTAATATTATGCACTATTTGAATAACATGAGTGCAATGTGATGTTCAGGTGCCAGCGTGAGTCATTGCAGTCCATCAGGAAGAGTCTCCTCGGGGCTCTCAACTTGCAGACTGAGCCACAGCTGCCTGCTGGTGGCCTGGACGTTGTCAGAGAGCAATGGAGGAGCACCTTCAGCAACGACGCTCACAGAGCCAAGGACACTGCAGGTAAGTGCAACCCAAAATTCATAGAAACTGCTGTAGATGCCACAGTTTTCCAGCCTAACCCTTCATAAACCCTTTTCGTAAAGTCAAGCCCAGCCAAAAGTCTAACCCACTCTCCTCTGTGTCCTTCTTCATGTCCTTCCAGTTCCAGCAGTGTCTGGCTACTCTGTGTCACCTGATGGTGGAAACAGTACGAGTGGACTGAAGTGCTGTTCCATGGCCTCTGAGATCTTCATGAAAGGTATGCAACAATGTTCGTGCATATTGACATGCTCTTATGTTTGAAGAAATATAGTAAGGCATAAAATATCCATTCCTATCTTTGCCAGATCTGGGCTGGGACAACTGGGTGGTCCATCCTGCGAGCCTAACCATGGTTCAGTGTGCACTCTGCAACCCCAAAGTAAACACTGTGCAATGTCCATCATCCCACACCAATGTCCAGGATGCCGACTCACAGGTATAATTGTCCTTAACTGTGAAATAAGTGTCTGCAAATACCAATTACCTTGTATTATACTGATTTACATTTACATACATGGATACATTTGTAGGACTTTCCTCCCAAAATGCAAGTGTGTGTGAGTCATTTTTCTGAAAACTGCCTTCTGTCAGATGAATGAAATTATATTATAAAAATGCTCCATTATTAGTACAAAATCTTGCATTAAAAGTAAGTAAAAACATAGTATGAGCAAAACGTACTTAAAGTATCAAAAATAAAAATACTCACTATGCAGCAGAATGATCTTTTGTTATTTGATATTACTGGTGCATTAATGTGTAAACAGCAGCTGTTTTGTTTGTAAAATCTTAATCTGCAATGTAACTATTAACTACAGCTGTCCAATAAATGTAGTGGAGTAAATAGAACAATAATTCCCTCTAAATTGTAGTGGAGTAGAAGTATAAAGTTGCATAAAATAGAAATACTCAAGTATGTACAATATATTAATCTCTTACAACTTAAATGCAGTGCTGGAGGCTGTGTACTTTCCAACATTGTGCTTGAGCTTCAGCGTTTTGGAGCTACGAACAGCACGTAGTTTACCTTTGAGTGCTCTGGAGGTGAACCAGCTACCAACAGAGAAGCCCGTTTTCTCCTTCTGCCAAGATAAATGTACTTTACCAAATACAAACTAAGGCACTCCCCAAAGTTAGTCAACCACAAATGAATACCGTGGGGCAGCAGGTGCGTAGTAAGGAAACAGGAGATGGTTTAACTGTGGCAGAATGAGTGCACATAACTATTAGTGAAATAATTTACTGTGGGTACAAAGGGCTCATTTTGCTCCTACAAACAAGACAACTTTTACTAACTGTGAAGGGGTTCCTAGTTTATTTGAAGTACATTTCAAATGTACTCTCCTTTTAATCAAACTAAATTCATATGTAAATAAGTGTATGCAATCTTTTGAAAGGTGTGCATGAAATTACATAAATGTATTAATCTGTCAATATATTTATGCAAACATTCCAGCCTGCATATTTTAAAATACAGATTTAGTTTAATTTTGTTTTTACCTTTTGTTAATGTCATTGGCATTGGTTGAAATGAATGTTTATTTATTCTAGACTTTGTCGTCATTTATTTTATATGTAACATCCCTACTATAGCATGCAACAAATGTTTGCATTTTCTTTTCTGCAGTCAGTGTAAATGTCTGTTACTTCATCAGATTGTATACATGAAAATATGTGTAGAATAAACTGAACTTAATATAATATAATGCTTAATATATATTTAAAAAATAAACTTAAATACAGGTCCTTCTTTTGTTTAGTCTTTTTGGGCAGTTGCGCAATATGAAAATCCAACTGTGTTACCATGTCTGACTCCTCCTCGCTTTGTTCTTCTCCAGGTCCAGGTGCCATGTTGTCGGCCCACCACCCAGGAAATGGTGCCTGTTGTCTACGTGGATGAATTCAGCACCCTCACCATTTCCTCCGTGCAGCTGATCCGCAGCTGCGGCTGTGGACATGGCAACCACCAGCAGCCCATGGCAGAGTAACATTTGTTTTATAGTCCGACATCTATGAGTCACCTGGAGCAAAAACAAAAACACAAAACACAGAAAAAGTAAATTATACTATCGTCACTCACAAACACTTATACTGCTTTTGTAGACGATTTCCCCTTAGTTTTAGGTGTTAACTTAGATCCTTAAAGTGTGTATTCGACACTGAGCGTGGGAACCAAAGAAAGGTCGCTCTTAGATCTCAGTTTTGTTTCTCTATTCAAACCAGAAAGAATGATGTAAGTTTCTTTGAGCCAGCCAAATATAAAACTGGTCAGTTATTATTTTAGTGAGAAAACTGATGATAATCACATGTTAGTGATCTCAAATTACAATCTACATTTGTGTGCTACTGGGTTTTATTAACAGTTAGCAACAATTAAGCTAAGACCGATTTTGAAGGGCAATTTTTCTTTATTTCTCTTGCAGCAAGAGCTGGAAAGAGCTGGACGTGAAGTGCAGCTAACTCTCGTGTGATAAATGCTGCCATTTTATCTTTAAATAAATCTCATGGGTAGAGACTGCTATTTAAAGCTACTAACTGTGACTGAGTGTTCCCTCCAAAAATGTGAGGCTGTCCAGAGCCAAATCCTGTCACAGGCCAGTTGTCTCTTTTCTGATCTATGAAACGATCGTCTCCTCTTAAGGACAACAATTCAATTAAATCCCACTGAAAATAGATGGTTGTGTCTTTAAAGTGGTTTTAAATGTAAAATTAAGTATGTGCTTGCCAGTTTGAGGGTTAAACATTTTTTGCAGGGAGAGTAATAGGAGACGATTGTGTTCACCCGCTAAACTCCCTGAACCTAATACTTATTATCAATTCCCCCTGGGTGAGAACAACATCTGTGCTGTGCTTTTCCACAAACGTCCATTGGCCGTGCTCCAGCTTCATGTTTCAACTGGTAAAAAAAATATAAAGGGGAACAAACTATAACTTTGATAGTGGACAATTAAACTGTTTATTTGTTATATGAAAGACATGCTTAGAAAACATTATGTTGTGGCCCAAAATAAAAAAACAAAAATGGAAATTAATCATAATTACAACAAGATGTAGAAACAGAAATCAAGAAAAGTCATAGTAATTGATTTTGACATACTTTGTTATGTCACTTTATTGTGATGTCTTACGTTGGCCAGTAAAATAATTTAATTAAAGATCTAATTAGAAAGATTCATGCTTGGCAGACAAAATATAATCCAAATGAAACCGTGTCTAAATTGGGATTTTAAAACAAAAAATGGTCAGCTGATGGTTTTATTTTCACCCTTACAGCTGACTGCAAAGATTCAGCTTTTTACATTTAGAGAATTTCACTATATTTTCTGCCATCATGACTGAATCCAAAACATTTTGTTTGATTTACATAACGTGGACATTTCTTAATAGCTGACTTCTTGTTCTTTTTCATATGTAACAATTTCTCATGATTGATTACAGCTCTGATTTTTATGTCCTGTAACACATATTTTGTTTGTTATTTTGTTAAATGCTCCCACTCACTTTACATAGTTACCTCACCGTTCACTTTTTCACAAGAGATATATCACCTCAACTTAATCAATACATTTAGATCAAATTCAAAATGTTTTATTGTGCTTATGACCCTGCTGTGACATCTTAATCATTTGTACCAATTTACTGATTTCTTGCTCACAATTATTTAAATAAAGATGTTTCGAAATCAACAGTTTTTTTAATTTCAGTTGTCTTATGTTATGTGATTGTTATGTTATTTGAAAGACTTTGTCAATCATTATTTTGTTAAAGCTGTTCCTTATGTCAGCCTTTCTGGATTTCATGCCTGCCAGGCAGTTACAAGTTAGAGGGAGCAAAATAGCAGAGGAAGAAATGTTGGCACTGTACTCCAGAAAATGAGGGGCTGGTGAGGGGAAGAGCAACATGTTGCGCACTTCTGAGGAGTCTGGAACATTTTCAGTTGCTGTGCATGCACACTCTGGGCTTTTATAACTCTTTTCCTGGTTGCAGTGGAATCTTCATTTATGATTTTCAAGTTGTGCAAGCAAGATATTGATCCTGGACTATAAACAACTCTACAAGAGGACAGCAAGATCTGGACCTATAGTTCAACATTGCCAGCAGTTTTATGTTTTACTGATACTGGACAGAATGTCAAGGTTTTTCACTGTGTTGGTCTCTTTTGGCGTACTGTCCCCTCTTCTGCTGGCTGTAGGGGCAGCTGAATGTTCAGAGAAGGAAACATTGCTGAAGCCGATCCCCAGCACAGTGACACAGCTAACGGACTGTTTAATGGAGTGCACTGGGATGACTTACATCAAAAAATTGCAACTTCAGGACAATCATAATATACGGCTTAAAGATTCCACAGAAGGTAAGGAGCCACTCAGTAACAGGATGCTGCAAAATCACATATTTTAAACTGGGTGTGTTCTAAAAATCATACCTTAACTAAACATTAAAAATTTCAGAGGTGAAAGTGTTTTTTTATATCAATCCATCACCACCCAACTGACATAGACCTTTTTTATGTTGCATATACAATGAACTGCTGTGTATAGGCCTTTATAAAATGCTTTCTTTTCCTAGGAGACCTCGGGGAGTACTGTTGGTCTACAGAACTCAAGTGCACCATTGGAGAGAGCTTTCAGCATGCCTATGTCGTGTTGCCAGTGGACATATCTGCAGTTGGACATGAGATGCTGGAAGTCAAAGCCACTGCTCCCACTGCCACCACACTGCACGCACACAGCAGCCCCACCACAATCGCAGAGAACTGTGGCCTCCGTTACGACGTGACAGAGCACTTCACCACAGAGAAGGCGGGGACATCATTCTGCGTACAGGTCGTCGTGCAGGAAGATGTCCTGGGGGACAAAGTTCTTAAATGTCCTCCCTATCTGGTCACCTTCTGGCAGAGAAATCCAAATCAGTCTAAGCAAGAAAGTGGCAGATAAAATCTCAGTGATGGAGGAAGTTCTCAGATCCTTTACTTAAGTAAAAGTACTAATATCACACTAAAAATACTCTATTACAAGTAGAAATCCTTCATTGAAAATGTATAATCAGGAAAATGTAGTTAATGTATTACAAGTAAATGCACAAAAACCAGCCCCTGTTTATTATTATATAATTAGATTATTACAACTCTTTTATTAATGTAAAAGCAGTACTGTTGTACTTGGTTGTAGTTGGTTGAGGTGGAACCCATTTTGATCTATTTTAAATAAGGCTGCAACTAATGATTGTTAGTTAATGCATTATGGATTAATCTCCTGATTATTTTCTCGATTCACTGTTAAGTTTGCAAAACATCAGAAAATAGCGAGGAATGCCGTCAAATTTTCCCAGAGCCCAAAGTGACACCTTCACATTACTTGTTTTGTCCACTATCAATCAATAGTCCAAGACCGCAAAATTATAAAAATGATTAAAATGAAGAGCCGCAAATCCTGACATTTCAGAACCAGGAACCATGAAATGTTGGGCATTTTTACATGAAACATTACTTAACCGATTATCAAAATAGTTGCCAATTAATTTTCTGTCAATCTACTAATAGTCTCAGCTGTACTTGTATGAACTGTTGGATAGTTTCATCTATAACAAAGCATCATATGTCATAAGGTCTTCATATGTTTTGTATGTGAAAATTTAAATTTGTAAAGTAACTTGTAATTATAGCTATAACTATAGTCAAATCAATGTAGTGGAGGAAAAAGTACAATATTTCCCTCTGAGATGAAGTGGAGTAGAAGTATAACGTATCATAATATGGAAATATTCCAATCTGTGCTTAAGTAAGGTACTTGAGTATTTAGTTACATTCCACCACTGTAAAATCTGAGGATCACTGGCCATCATTATATTGGTTGTCCCTTACCTGCTGAGATAAGGTTTGCTATCTCTGCTTTTAAATCTCTTCTTAAAACATTCTGTTTTAAACAAGCTTTTATCTCGGGGTGAATTTTATTTTATTTTATATTATTGTATTTTATCTTGTTGTGAAGCACACTGTAACACTGTTAAGAAAAGTGCTATCTAAATTAAGTTTATTATTATTATTATATAAATATATATAATAAACTCTTCTCACTTTGCTCATCTGCTCTTCTCTAGTTTGTTTTTGTAAAGGAACTGTCTTCCAGAGATTCCTCTTTAAATTCTTCCATGTGATAGATAACAATTGACAAAAGCCATTTTTATTTACTTTATTTAGCCCACTTGGTACATTTGTCATTTAGGCTATATATCCATGTTGATTTTGATTCTCTAAGGATAGCTTTCATTGCCAATTTAAATACTTGAGAGGAGTCTGTACTCATGATTCAAATTTCCAATTATTAACATTCTAAGGTAAATGCCTACAGTAAATTGGGAACATTATACTGCATATATCCTTTTATTGTCAACATTAATTTTCTCACGACATGGTTTTCTGTTTTATAAGGACATTATAGAATCAGAATACATGCTGATCTGTCTTTAGATTTGACGTTAAACCTTTTGTTTCTTGTTTTAGTTGTGATGATATTTGATGGCATTTGAGCATATAGTGAAGTGAGAAGTGGATCACTTTGCATGTATGAATCCAGCTTTGTCAAGCACTAAGAGATGTTTATTAGTTCTCTGCTGGATTTATCCAAAGGCAACCAGAGTGATGGAAAAGTTCTCAGTTAAATGAAGAATGTAAATATGAGATGTTAATGGTTGTGTTAAAGTGTTTACGGCAATATTAAAACATTTTATTTTCCTTTTTTCAGTGACATGTTTATTGTGCTTATGTGTTTGACTATTGAGAAACATTAAAATGTATCATTGTAACCTCATCTAAACCCAATTCAATACAATACAATTAACTGCAAAACAGTATAATACATTTGGTGCGCTGCCTCAACTGTAAACAAATTAGTTTGACTAATTGTGCTGGGATTTTTGGAGATACACTGCTATATTTGGTATGGGGTGGCTGTGTTCTGGTCACAGGGTTTGTGGTTCAATCCCCACCTCCTCCTGTCAAAGTGTCCTTGGGCAAGACACTGCATTTATTCTGTACAAGACAATTGCAGGCCAGCGAGATGGAAACAGATGATCCACTGTGGCGACCTCAACTGGCGAGCAGCTGAAGTATTATATACAGTACTATATATATACTGTGGTATGTGTTTGTCTGGTTACTGTACACACGTGTAATATGTCAGTATGTGCTGCGTTGGTGGTCATATACCAAAACAAATATCATCTAAATGATCTTGGCCTGTTCTGTTTCACTCACAAGAAACAATACAGTGCCACCTAGTGGTTAGCAAGGGACAGACTGCAGTCCTTCCCCTTCCAGCCCCTGGATGGCACGCTTGGTACAGGGCAGTATCATGTGTCTGTGTGTTGAAATTCCCCACTGTGCAAAATGTGAAGTGAAAACAGTTGAAACATCTACTAGGATATTTGTGTTTTTTTAATATGTGAGAAACTTCACACAACCAAAATGCTGTGCCACTGACCTCACTGCCCTAAATAATTCCCTTAAACTTTCTAAATTTAAACCCCAGTTGGGTGCAGCATAACACAACCACCCGGGGTGAGTGTCCAGTAACAGACCTATCTGCACAGCCTGTTCTCAGGCGTGCATTAAATCATACATGTGCCGATGCCAAAAACAGCAGCACACAGACACAGGCTTTCATGATGCACTTTATCAGCATGTTGATCCTACATGTCACGTTGAAAAGTGTTAAATGAATTGTCTGTTTTCTGCTGCAGGCTAAGCTCTGAAACCTATGGGAGACACGAGAACCACTGCCAGTTGTGGCTCTGTGTCATCAAACTCACTCACCGACGTGGCGCAGTGACTCAGAGGACTTTAGGATCTGCTTCAGTATTTGTGGGCAGGAGAGGGAAATCCCTGCCAGGTCCAGAGGTCCTGCTTTTTAACAGTAAACAGGTAAGGTATCACATCCGCAACCAATCACAGAAGGGTGTGACAGGGGTTCCTTAATTTCTAAATGAAAACATGGATATTTTGTGAACTATATTTGGTTTCTTTTTTTAAGTAAAAGTGTTTTGCTCACTTTTGTCACAAATCTCTTCACCATTACTGCTCAAATTTGATTCAGGCACATAAAACCAAGAGCAAATTAATTCAATACTAGTACATATAAGTTAGTGTGTCCCCTCAAGGGCTGCATCTTAATGCTACCATTTACCTTTAAATGCCAAATGGGCACTGTGTTTTTCAAAGCAGGCCATGCAGGACAAATGATTGCACCTCCTCATATTAAAGGTATTTTTTTTCTACAGAAGACTGGTTCTGATTTCTCCAGATGAGCTATCAGTGTAATAAAATATTTTGTCAGTCATGACATGACTATCCCAACAGTTTACCAAATTAGCTAATAAAAAAACCCCAAAACAATATAAATTGGCTTTAAAAGAAACATAAAACCAATTATTGCTTAAAACAAAAAAGCTAATTCTATTAAGTTTTTAATGGCTTTTTTTATGATTTAATCTATCTTTTTGAAGTTGGCGGGCGGTTGACAGTATGTTTGACAACCTGTCTGAACCAAAAAACAAAGCAAATCTCCTCATATTTTAATTTCTGCTACAGTCAATGTAATGCAGGGGACAAATGGTTAAAAAGTACCCCTTACTATTCTATTTTCAGTGTTATCTCTCTATTGATGATCCTTCTTTGTTTTAGGTGAGAAATCAATTTTTCTCCAGTCTGTCTACAGTCACACAAAATTAAGAGGATCTGCAAACATGCATTAGCTTTAAAATCGGCACCAAATAGCAGAAACTTGTAATGAGGACTCAAAACACCACTCTGTGGTAAAAACATATCCAGACACAGATGGCTGTACCATGTCTGACACGCAGGGGTAACAGTCTAAAGTTTAGGCAAACTGCACTGACGAAGAGAAAACAGTAAATAATATAGCTCTTAATGGACTCACTCGTTATATTTACTTTGCATTTACACTTATAATAGTAATACAACTGCTTTAGAGACATTTTCCGACAAGCTTGTGCTGCATTGAGTGTATAAAACCGAGCTTGGTCCCCGGATGGCTGAATAGAGTAGAACAATCCAGCAGGCAGCGAGAGAGAGTGGACGACCCAAACACACGCACGGTTAGCGGACAACTATCAAACAACGGCGGCCTGACAGCCATTTCAATTAATAGATTATCTTCGCCGGTAAACAATGTGACTAAGCGAGAAGGGCACCGCGGGGAGGACTTGTCAGGAACACATGACAACCAACTTTGGTTGTTGTGAGAGGCGCACCATGGCATCTCAGCCGAGGTAGGCAGACACAGCCGCGGCTAGCTGCTAGCTGCTGGGCGCTAGCTTCCCCGCCGCCGCCTGCCTGCTTAACTAACGTTAATTGGGTAACTTGGATATGGTTAGCCAGCTCTTTGTGCTGCGCACTTGACACGTCTTTAAGCAGAGTTTTAGTTTTAAACGCTGTGAAAGTATCAGAAGGCAGATGTGGTATTTGTGTACAGTTAATGTAAAAGTGCCTGACAGACTTTAGCTCGACAGCTCGAGGAGGAGGTGGAATCAGCTGGAAAGGGCAGGCTGACGTGATTATTTTACCAGCTGGTCAAAAGGGGCTGCTATGTTTATACAAGCTATTTAGTGGAAGTTGACGTTAACGAAACCGCATCTGACTAACTTGGATTTTTGGATAACAAGTTGGATGATATCGAAACTCGGAGATGAGACGGGTTTGCCTCCGAAGTTTCTGTATTAATGTCATTTTACGTTGCTAAAGAAATCACCGACAAAGACTCGAGAAGGAAGCTCAGCTCGGTAACATCTTCATATAACGTTATAGCTGTGATAGTCCGAGCAGAAGTGATATAAGTTATAAGACTTGTTTTCCAGTGTGTTGACACTGACATCCATCCTTCTGCTGTCTCAAACTTTTAAAGGGACGATTATGCTCAACTTAATTATTAATATAACGTTGTGGCTTCCACTTCCTTGCGGACTGCTCAGATTTATTTAGACTGCTGGTTAGACAGGATAGAATATCCAGGTCACCTCTTGCAGACTAATCAGAAAGTGAGTCTTGGTGTGTGTTTATTATTTTTTTTAAAGGCAAATAAAAGGAGAATATCGCTTTTAGATTTGGCTGTTGCTCATGCATTTCACCTTAATGTGCTGGTAAGAGTGAAATGCAGATTGACAGCGCTTTCTCTTTTCTCTGCTTGCAAACCAATACTGTCTGGTATCCCATGCATTGTCAGAACATTGCCAATATATGATGACTCTGAGAGTTAAACACGTCCCACAGGGAAAGTGTGCGCTGGCGATTTACTGCCAGAAATGTGTCATCAGTTTGGGGAAGGAGAGCATCAAACACTGTCAATGATAACCGCAAGGAGCCTTGAAAGTGTCTGCGTCCTGTTTCACCACAGAATGAAAATCATTACAGAGGACATTTTCAGATGTGTGGTCGGATCTCATTTGAGCATAGTAGCCTATAAAGAAGTGTGGAACAAATTTGTGGGAGTGGACATTGTGTGAAGACCAGAGAGAACCTAGTAGTCCACATTATCGCATGACGTAAACATAAAGTAAATATTCCGCATTAGTTGTATAGTCATTTTACTGTAATTAGGGCTGTAACTAATGATTATTTTCCTTATTGATAAATTACACGTTCCAAGAGACGTCTTCGAATTGCTCGCTTCAGTCAAAAACTAAAGAGATTCCATTTCATCATGAGGAATCAGATCCTCGTATTTTAGAAGCTTCAAGCAGAGAATGTTTGACATTTTTGCAGTTAAACTTAAACTAACAATCCTTATCAAAATCTACTAATGAAGTAGATCTGAAACTACAACCTCTGCTTTGTATCTTTGTGGGCTTTTAGCTCGTTGCCGCTGGTGGGGAAACTGCAAAATACTTCTGCCTTTTTTAAAAACAATAGTAACATTTACGGCTATGGAGTCCAAGGTGACGTTTTCAAATAGTACATTATGTCCAACCAACTCTCCAATCCCCAAAGGTATTCAGTTTACTATCATATATGACAGAGAAATTAAGCAAACCTTACACTTGAGGTAATATTGGCATTGATTGTTTTTTTTAAAAATTGATTTTCAAAATAATTGTTGTTGTTAATGTTGACTGACCTCAATTGATCGCCGAATAGTAGCAGTTCTGTTAACATTACAGCTGGTCAAAGCACTGAATTTACATTTGTAAATTAAAAACGCCCTATGGAAAATTCATCACTCACTCACTTCATCACAGTTTTCCTCTCAGTCTCTAGTGGCCCTCAGGGGCCATGTTAAGAGGAGGTGCTGAACCAGGAACCCTCATCTCCCCTCTGCGATGCTGTTAAACTGTGTAGGAGGCTTTGCATCTATAACATTGCATGACCTTGTTTTTTGATAGTCTTAAAGAAATACACTGTCCTTTAAAGGTTATTTGTTACTTGAGGTGCTTTTGGCTGTTGTGTTTGTCACATTCTGGTGTGTTGAAAGTTGCAAATATAATTTGGTGTGTACTCTCATACCCTACTCCTTAGTATGAATCAGGACCCTGAAACAAAGGTAGCATTTTAAGTTATTTAGAAACCAAGTGGTGCATAGCTGCTTTGTGTAACAATTGCAAAATTAAGAGGAAAATATTTTTTTCCATTGCATAATTGATATATGTGATAAGTTTATCAGTTGATGTTTGTAGCGGATGCACACTGTAGAACTGAAATGTTCAAAAAGGAGTGAGACTGTCACTGTTTACGTTTTCTTTGTCATTTTATTATCAGGTTGTTGAAGTGTGCTCTGTACATGATTTTTAAAATTGTATTAAATACTACAAGCAGAAACTTTAACTTGGTGTCACCGCCCTAGAGGTGGTTCTGCATCAGCTGAAATGGTTTCTTTTAAAATGTACAATGTTTTCAGATGTGTCAAATGTTTAACAGGATAGCTTGATTGACTGGAGAGTCATGCTCTGAAGCAGGGTTACCGTCTGCCCCTGATTGGGTGTGCACGTTCTGATTTGAGTCCTCAGCTTTTGTGTCTGCTGTCTCACTTTGATTTGACTTCCAGTGTGTAGCCAGTTGTGTTTCTCTGAATCTAAATGATGTGCTTTCCTGAATAAGCAAACTTATTTTTTCACTGATGGAATTTGCCCTGTGCAGGATTTTCTGTATAATTTACGTCTCTGTTAAAAATTGCCGGGATACTTTGCCTCTCAAGGTTTGATGAAGTTTTTACTTGATCCCGTTTGGGTTTGGCTGTTTCAGCATCAGAACTCCCTTCTTTTGTGGGTTATTCTGTGATGTGGACAGGTTGTAATTTTACATTTTATTTTTTATTTTTTCCACATTTAATCAGTTTCTGGCATTTGTAACATGTGATTGGTAAATCAGTACACTCAGAGCTCTGTCGTTCAGCTTGGTGGACGATTCTATGGGATACAGCAAATCCTAATTTGTTTTAAAGACAGGAAAAGTGCCTACCAAACTGGGGCAGCCAGACTCCTCAAAGTAGTCGACATTGGACCAAAGGGGTTAATGTTGAGCTTGCCTATAAAGTTGTAGAATTATTTAATGATTAGAGGTTGACCCAATATTAAGATTAAATCACTTTGAGTGCTAATTCTGTACAGTTTATGTTCCAGCCTCATCAATAACTTAACCCCTGGCATTTTTATGCGGAGCTCTCTTATTATTTCTGGCTTACTTGTGCTGCAACATGGACAATTATCAACAAAATGTATATGTTGGAAGACTAGTTTGTGAGTTTAATACAAGCACAGTATGTCGCCGTACCCCTGGGTAGTATTGATGTAGGGCTAGGTGTGACTAGGCAGTGCCAGTTTGTGCTGTACTAGTATTTTGGCTAGTGTCTCTGCTACGTTAATGAGTATGTGCTCATCTGTTTGGCTTAGTCCCAAATCTGTGCTGCTCCACTTGTTTCCATGGAAGCATCCTATTGGGGTCCCTGTTGGTGAGGATGATCAGCACGGTCGTATTTTGGGGAAAGAACTAGAAAATTGTGTTCAGTTCACATAATTAAATATAAAGTATTAAACAGGGCCTAATCGCCTGCTATTGTTCCACAATATAATTTACGATAGTAAACGAACTCTTTTTGTCATTGGCATCATATCAGGTATGGTAGTCATCGTCATCTATTTGATGGCTGCATGGCTTTAGGGACTGGAGAGAACAGATGTGAATGTTTTGGTGAATCCCTATGGCGTCTGTGAGTCTAATTACACTTGTCTCTAGATATGATGGGCACTTGCTTGTCCCATTAGACACTGCTGATCTGCCCCTTGGGTAAGTCTGTGAGAAGGTGCCATAAATTTGCAGTATCTAAATTTTCTGGTGTCTTTAACAAAAGCTGATTTTATAATAAGGCTCAGTCACATTACTTGTGCTGGGGTTTATAAGTGTATAAAATAACAATCACAAATAAATAGCAAAGAACAGGCTGTATTATAATCTCACTCAGTTTTGAGTAGTGGAGCATCTTATTTTGGTGACGGGATCACAGTTTTAATATTGAAGGCTTTACCTCTGGCATTTATCTGGGTAATTGTATTTATTGTTACAGTTGACATGATGCACTTGTAAACGCAACGCTGATTTAAGACCTGCCTTTCTTTAATAATGTTCTACAGCGTATACAATGAAGAAAGGAACCTTCTTCGCCTCCGAGCATGGGAACAGAGGAACCAAGAAACAAGCCAAGCCAAAGAACTCAGCTCTGAGAATGTGCCACTCTTTGGGCAACCATACAAGGTAAATACTCACATAGCGGGAGGGAAATGCTCTAATGATGATACTGTCAGTTTGCTAGCCTCTCTGCAGATTGGTTCACACAGCATTTTGGACTTCTTTTTTAAAAATGTGTAAAGGAATCTCAACAAAGACGATGTTCTTAAATTTTACTAGTAAACATTTTTGAAATCTTTGTTTGCACACACATATGTAGGTGTACTTTCATAGGCCGGTGAGATGTTCTTCAACCCCCCCCCCCCCCCCTCAAAAAAGCTATTTTCTTCATTTATACACAACATGTGTATTGTATAATGTATTTTTTAGCAAGTAACAAATTATGATAAAACTGGTTACTGTGCTTTCCACTATAATGGTAGTAAAAAAATTAAACGCTATGTAAATTGTTGCATTATTAATGCATTCACCTTACTTACAATCCTGTTTAGTTTTCTTTGATAGAGAATTTGATAATGGTATATTTACATCTGTTCTACAAAGAGCGCTGTCCTTTCAGCCATATTTTTTTATTGATGACCAGTTCCTGCATCTTCTTCGGAGAATGTTAACTGTAAATATAATATATGATGTTTTTACTCCGATGGCAGGACTGTTTTTAGCCTTTAATAGTGTCTGCACTCTTCCTCTCAGGGTGCAAAAAGTCCCAACAGCTTCCATAAATAAGATGGGGCAAAAAAGGTCAGGGACTGACTCGCTGCTGCTCCTAAAGCCTAATTGCTATGAGCGCATGATAATAATTAAAGGCGACTCAGATGAGTATATCAACCTTTTTTCTCATCTGGATTTTGGCATCAAGACAGTCTGGGCATTGTTCAGAGAGATTTTAGTGAGTAAATCAAACAAACTGTAAGTGTTGGCAGGTCAAAAAAAGGATTTTGTAAAGGCGACCCCCACCCCCAGTGGCAATTAGGCCCTTGTTTGCAGAGAACACCCAACTCTTTGCTTTGAAAATCTTTTCTTCGAATATTTGTCTCTTTTATTAATTTGCTTCGGAAAACCTTTATGATAGGTGTTTATAGATCACCTGCAGCCAGTCAGGGAAACAGTTTGTAAATATTTCAAATATTGAACAAATCTTTCTGACAGTGGAAGAATTGTTAGAGGACGAAAAGATCAATTAATGAATGATGCCTGAGTGACATACCTGTCCTCTGTTAACATAATTAAGTATTTACCCCTTCTTTTTGTAGACAAACAAAGGGGATGAGCTTTCCAATCGAATCCAGAGGATGCTGGGCAGTTATGAAGATGTGAATAATCCCTATCCCTTTGCCATTGAGCCGTTACCCATTCCTACTTATGTAACTTTCTCACAGTCAGATCAGAGTCAGACAAACTCTGATAAGCCCACCAAACCGCCATTCCATAACCAGGTTCATTACATGTCCACCCAAAGTCAGAAAGCGCCCTCTAGTAACACTTACTCCTCTCAGCCCACGAGGACGTCCACTGCCTCCTCTTCTCCTAACCATCGTGGACATTCATCCACTTTCTCAAATGCGTCTTTGAACCACAGTCAGGGCAGTCAGCTCAGCCACTCGGCACATCAACAAAAGGAGAGTGAAGCCCACTCAGAGCTCAGGGAGCGTGTCAGCCTTCCCCAGGAAATGTCTTCTCAGTCTCCTGATGCGCAGCCGCTACCCTTCCTACGTTCCAGTGACCATGATAACACGGACACTAAGGACATCTTTGATACACATCAGCTTCCAGGATCCACAGACCACCCCTCTGAGCCAATCAGCATCGTGGATGTTTCCACATTTAATCAAAAACAGTCCCCCAAAGATGCATCCCTGCCTCAAGGCAACAAGGGTAACACACTACCTTCCCAGACCTTCCCGTCACTCCTGTCGTCAAAGCAGCCCAGCGTAGTCATGACCCAGAAGCCAACAGCGTATGTGCGCCCCATGGATGGTCAGGACCAGGTGGTCAGCGATTCACCTGAGCTAAAGCCTTCACCTGAGCCGTATGTACCTCTACCTGAGTTTAACAACAAATCTGACCTGGGGAAAACAAAGATACTTCCACAATTTTTGGAGGTGAGTATATTGTCTTTGATTTCATAACTGTAATATGAGCTTATATTTAAAATGTATCGTGGCTTATTATCGGCATTAAGAATGGAAACAGGAGGAAACCGCAAGCCTGGCTCGAAATAATTCCTGTTTTTACACTTTGGTTTTTGTACTGATAGAGTACAAACGAGATATAATGTGCTAATTAGTGAACCTTTAACGGTCCTGGTAGGCAGATATGGTTACCTTTGGAGAGAGCCTACGCTAGCTGTGTCCCCCTACAGTCTTTATGCTAAGCCTGGATAACCAGCTAAAGACTGTGGCTTCGTAGTTAGCATTCAGATTGGTATTGATAATGTCATCTAACTCAGCAAGAAAGCAAATAAGTGTTTTTCCCAAAATGTGCCATCATTTGCAATAGTAGTAACAGAGCTTAAATCCTGACGCCATTTCCAGGCCAGCAGCGGCCATCACCAGGCCTCAGTCTGTCATTCTAATGACGTTAAACCCACAACCCTCATGGGCTTGTGGGAAATGGTGTTTCTTCAAGGCTGCTATTATAGAACTTATGAATAACTATATTACAAAACAATTACTATCCCTAGATAGACAAATTAAGTGAACCACAAAGCATGCTGGTGAGCAAGGGTATGTTGCAGGGCTGGATTTTTAGTAATATTCATTACTGCAGTGTGATGTTGAATACAATTTTCGTAATTTTAAGGAGTTCCAGTTTTACTCTGACTCTCTCACCAAATTCATTGAACTTGTTTAACACAAGTACACTGTTAAATTTAAAGATAGGATCTAATAAGTATAGTGGAGATACTTTAGTGTATGACTGATTCATGCTTTTTGAAATGTCTTGCAATATCATGTACTACTGAATCTCTTATTTGGTGCTTCCAGGGACTGTGATAGGACAAGGGGAGTCCTACTTATAATTTCTCAGCACTGTTGTTGGGGCTTTAAATGACCTGTACTATGGGCTAAGAGGATTGTGTGTCTGCTGATCTCAGGATGTTCTCTGAAACCTTGCCATAGTTTTTGATATTCTTGCTCAACAAAGGCATTTAAAAAGGTCTTCAACTTGCTTTGTTTGGGAGAATGGCTGAACTCCAGTTCAACTCTATTTATCTGTTCTCTGTCACACATAAACACACACTCAACCCTTGCACCTGCAGCACTCCACACCTCCCCCTTACCCTCCTGCCGCAGCACAGCAGTGCTGAATGTGCTGCTGTTTTTTCACTGCTGGGACTAACCGTGCAGGATACCTACGCAGTTACTCATTCCCTGTTTCTCACCAACCCCTCACACCTGAATTAAGTTCCACATCTGCAATAAACCATATACAAGATGTTTTTGGATGTACAGTATAATCATAAATGTCCCTTCAGCCTGCAAACCAGTGAGAAGATGGTTGCACAACAAATGCAACATTTCATAATACAAATCAACAAAACATAAAACACAACATTAGTGAAAATAAAGGCATTGCAGAAACCTTATTTCAGGAGATAGACGTTTTTGTAGCTTTTTTCAGCTTTGGAAAATGTTTCGCACTTTTGAGACACTGCACTGTTACAATCCATACATCAATATTTTATTAATTTAATACTGCTTGCCAGCATGCAGTATGACATTTTTTTGGGCATGTAGTGTAATTTCTTACTCAAGTGCATAGCATGGTGTATGTGCCAAGCAGCCTGTAGAGTGTGTGTGTGTGTGTGTGTGTCCTCAGCTGCCTCTGATAACTTCACCCCTGGGCTCAGCAGAACAATAAATGAGCTTTGTCACCAACTTACATAACTACTCTGGGGGCCCGTTCACTCAGACCTTATCTCAAACACTGTCCATTCAGAAAGGAAAAACTGAAAGACAGGCCAGAAAAAAACTGACATGTAGCCTGTTGACTAATTCAGACACACAGTATTTATCTGATGTTGGGGTTGACCCGTGTTGCTGCCTGATACGGGGTATTGCGTCACTCATGTAGTGATTGAGGCTATAGTTAGTGGTGATGTAGTAGCATATAGCATAGCACATCTATATTGATAGATGTTTTCAATGTTTTGTCCACCCCCATTTTCTATGTATGAGGGAGACAGAATATCTATGTTCACACACAGGGTTTAGGATTTTTAAGTTAGTAGACCTATAACACTTTTTCAGTGCTTATAGGCATATAATGCAACAATCAAAGTGGGCATTTTCAATATTTGCCATAAAAAAATATTTGTCTCAACATCTTTTGTTAATCTGGTGTTCTGTGTAAGATTTAAAATGCCTAAACTGAAACAAATCAAATAAAGACATAAAGTGGAATACAGTAGACATTATGTGTATTTCCTTTTTTTTATGTATGCATTTATTGTACCATCATTTTATGAACAGCATATGTTAAAAGGACAATTATTCAGCTTTTTGTCTTTTAATAACTGAATTGTTCATGCCAGATTAAAATCAAATTACTGCCCATAGTTCGGCCCCAAGATGTGATTGGACAGTTGAGTGTTTTTTATTTTGTCATGGACAAATAATCCAACTCAAAAAAGGAAGATCTCCCCTGCACCTCTTCATGAAAAATAATGACAGTGAGTTTTGGCAAGTCTATGCTGCTCTCTGCTGGACAACGCTAAATTGCGATACACCTCTTCACTTTGTTTTCTGTGCTATGATTTGATTTAAAAAAATTCACATCACAATGAAAATGATTCATTCAGTTATTAAAGACAAAAGCTAAATAATTGTCCTTTTAAATATATATTTTTTTTAATTTAATTATCACACACTATATCCATGCATGAAAAGGAAATGCATATAACAATGTGTATTGTATTTCACAATAGTATTTTTTTCTTTTTATTTTGGCATTTTAAATCTTCCATAGTGTTCTGCACACTATACGTGTTTTCAATTCTCCACGCTATACTTTCAGATGATTTGCCACATTGCAGGTTTTAAGACAGCACTTGCATTACAACTGGCAGTGCACCTAGATAGATATGCCTCTATGCGGGTGAGATTTAGTTACGTTGACCGCATGCAGCATATCGATAAGTAGTGAGCAGTCTGAGATGTAAATGGGGGAAGGATGAAGGCAGATTTAATGTTGTTGGGGTTTTTTGTTTTTTTTTGTTTTGCCTTTTTTAAGTTTGGTCTGTCAAATACTATAAATGGTTTGCCCTGTAAAACATTAATCCCTAAACAAATCTTTCTGTGTAATACTAGCGTACAGATTTTTCTTTTTGGAAACTTATTCCTTTCCTTTCTACAGACAAGGACAAATGAAGTTCACTGTGTCGAGGACATCTTGAGGGTAAGTCCAGCTTTTTATATTCTCACTTTTTCAGTTGTCTTTTGTCATCATAATAATGTAATTATTGCAAGGTCTTATTTACATCTTACATTTGAGTTCAGAACCTCTAATCTGCTTGTTTACACAAATATTTGATTACAGACCCTCATAAGTAGCCCACCCAAGTAGCATTCTAGTATTAACATGTACATGTAAACACAAATACAAGCAATTTTAGTGTACTTACACTTACTGTATTTCTATTGTCGTGGAAACTGAAGATCAGTCTCTGACAAGGTTAGATGAGAGTAGGTCACAAATACCAGCCAACACAATAAAACCTTTTTATTTATTTATATAGCACCTTCAAAAACAGTTTACAACATGCTTTGACAAATAAAAGCAAAATCAGGATATGCAGGAGGCAATATAACGCCAGCAAGCCAAACAAAGGCAAGACAAAGTTAAGGTAAAAATTAAAAACAACAATAAAAAAATTCAAATAATGAATTCGAAAAAAGCAATAAAAAGAAGACATCGGATAAAAGAGAATCTATAAAAATGGGTTTCATGAAGTCGTTTAAACTGATCTTGTGTTCCTTAACTCCTCAGGCAGGTCGTTCCACAGCCAGATGATAAAAGCGCGGTCACCTTTTAGATTTAAGCCTTGAGTTTGGAGCAGCCAGAAGGGCGCCACCTGAGGATCTCAGGCTGCGAACGGGCTCCAATGGGGTCAACATTTCCACTGTGTGGCTTGGGGCCAGACCCAGACTTGCTTTAAAAGTGATCAGTAAAATCTTGAAATCAATTCTAAAACGAACAGGTAGCCAATGGAGAGATGGTATGATTGGGGCGATGTGATGTCGTCTGTTTAAACCAGCGAGAAGCCGAGCTGCTGCATTCTGAACTAGTTGGAGGCGGGAGGGTGACTTTTGCTTCATGCCAGAAAGGAGGGAGTAACAGTAGTCGAGCCTAGAGAAGATACATGCGGGATTGACTTCTTCCAGGTCAGAGTGTGAGCGCATTGGTTTGATTCTGGAGCTGATTCTTATTTGAAGCAACAATCTTTCCTGCATGCCTCAGGGTCCTGGAGGGATGGCAGATTGAAGCCAATCACTTTATCAGCTGAGCGAATGGTATGCTGCAGTCTGCCCTTGTCCTTGGCAGTGGCAGTAGCGTGCCAGATGATGACGGAGGAGGTGAGGTACATGGACTCGTGTAGCTTGACCCTTCGTTTAGCATGATGCAGAAGGAACCTGGATTTCTGACTAGGCTACGTTTGGTCCTTTTTTGATGCTGCTCTTCCCTAAACCTTTCTTGCTATTTTCTGACAACATCAGCACCCCACATGGTCTTTGTCTTTTGTAGCACATTCAAGATATTCAAGTCTAAGTGCTGCATTCTGTTAAATTTGAATGGCTGGCTGTGGCCTGTATGTTTCTTTGAGGGATTCTTGCTATTCTCTTTTGAGCCCTTTAATCCACAAGCTGTTTTCAGCCATGGGATTAACTACACTGGTACTGTTTGTTTTTTGCGCCATTCTTTGTAAACCCTTGAAATATTTGCCTATGAAACATAACCAGTGTTTTGGAGATGCTAGAACCAGTTTGAGTAGTGCCGAGACTCATTCCACGCTTAAAGTTACGTTTTAAAGGTCACTCGTTTTGTCTCTTTTGCGTGTTGTTTAAATTATGTGGTTCTACCTCTATAAGGTTGTTTTTATGAAAAGTAAACTATTTATATGAAATGCTGAAATGTTCTGCCATATCATCCAGAACTGAAGACACGTGAGGCCGTGGTTAGAGAAGCTGGTCATGTCCGCGTCAGGTGCACCTGACAAAGTGGCCACAGAATCTATGTGTATGCTGGATAGCATATGAACTATAAAGTGGAGTATATGCACTGCATTTGCACAGTGAGTTTAGATAGATACCTTTTGTGCATTTATTCATGTCATTGCAAATTTTATGTTAAAGTTCCATACATGTTTGTACATTCCTTGACTTGTTGCTGATTTTGTTGAGCTATGGTGATCTTAAAAGAACAATTGTTGATGTTAGAGATTTCTAGGATATTTTTCTTTTTAATTTAATTTAAATTTAAATGTGAGGTCTGATTTGGCTTCTTCTGGGTCTTCAAATCATGTGCCAGCCACTATATCCAGGGGGACAGTTTGAATGGAATTTATCTTCTCAGATACTGGATAGGAAAGACCTCAGTGAGAGTGCACCTGCGTGTATTAATGTTTATTTTATATAGTGGCGCCAGTTTTGTAGCTGGACTACAGTATTTTAATAGGCTCCTAAAACATCAGACACTTTTCATTCCCCTCCACAGGAAATGACCCACTCATGGCCCCCTCTCCTGACAGCTATACACACACCTAGCACAGGTGAACCCTCCAAGTCTCTGTTCCCAGCCAAGGTAAGAGATTAAAGGTTGAGAATGAGTGAAATTTATCTTGATTTTATGTTCACTGGCACTGCCCATGTGCACATAGGAGAGGAGGGGTCTTGGCTGCAGTAACCCTGCATCCTCTATTTATTGCGTTACCTTCTGAGATGAAGACCACTGTAGGAGAGGACAGAGGACAAAACGTATTCCAATGTTTAACTGAAGCTAGTCTAAGTTAGCCAAATCACGTGGGTATTTTCCAGTGTTATAGCCTCTTCAGTACAAAATTTCCTCTCTGATTTTGCCAAATTAATGTCTGCGGTGGAGGGATACTCTCTGTCGTGGGTTGGCTTTGATAACAGAACCAGTATGCTAGAAACACTGCAGCTGTGCAGTGGCCTTCCCCATTATCAGATAATTTACCAAGCACGTCCATGCTTCCCATAGGACGAACTCTTTCCATTTTGGATCCTTAACGAGCTTTCCTCTGTTTCCGTCCTGAGGTCAAATTGTTATGGCTGTCTTTTGATTCAATGTGCTATGGGTTTTAATGGTACATGGAGGATGTTTTTGTTTTTGACCCTTTTTATTTGAAACATTAACTATTTCAGTTGTGAACACACTGACATTCCCTCCACCATCATATCGAATTTGTAAATCATGTCATAATGTAAGATTACCAGATTACCATCCAATTCGATGAGGACCCTCATGTTCAGATGGGATAAACCCTTTTGATTTTAATGACCCCATGACCTTTTGTCTCTCACCAGTCCAATTTTTCATGTCCTCTCCTACAGCTCTACGATGAGCAAAGTCATCAGGTTATAAGACTTTTAGTCTTGTTAAAGAATGATGTGCATATACAGTACCAGTTATGACACAACGTATAAATGTAGATGCAAATGTACAAATCTAAATCAAAGAAATGTATGACCCAGATTAAGGTTTTTCTTGTTTTGTTTTCTTTCCCCCTCTGTCTTCACAGGAAGCAGAGCCTGTCTCTTCATGTCCAGGAAAAAGTGAGTAATGAGGAAATGAAGCAGAGTGCAGTTCAGGCGCAGAACAAGGATGAACATGATAATAAAGAATAGGGAGGTAGAAATGATGTTACTTATCATGGAAAATCAACACTGAATGCATGCGGATTGAGCTGTCATCATGAAGCATCTGCTACACAGCGCTCTTCTATTTATAATGTCCATGGAGTTAAAGCAGCACCCCTCTGGTAGTCCGTCCTATATATTTTTTTATTTTTCTTAAAAAAAAAAAATGTTTCTATGGCAACTTGTACAACCACTGTGCCCTATTCTGTGAACTGGCCACAAAATACCAGAGGAGAGAAACAACCCTACAATTTAATCTCAAATTAACCTCCGCTAAGAGAAAGAGAGTCATGTAGAAGAGAGGAGGAGTGATCTCTCACTATTCTCAGGGCGTCTCATAATATAAAATATTAGGTTTTTTTATGTCTTTTGCTCTCTTTCGTATACAGTCGTATACGTATATATGTTTTTTTTTTGTTTCACCAATACCTGGTCTTTATCCATCACTTGCGCCTATTTCTACCCATTCCTTTCTCTCTCATGATATCTTATTTATCCATTGACTTTTAAGGGCTTCTGGCATTAGAAGCTCAGTCAGCACTGCTGTTATTGGTCGCCAGGCTGTTGAAGTATCGGCCAGCAAATAAATTCACCAGGGGGTGCAGCATTTTACCAACATAAATAGTGAATACATACTCGGTGACCAGAGAAAAAGAAACCCTTGTATAGTGCAATCCAATACAACAGCACCTGTTTGTTTGTGTTGGCCATCGTAAGTGCAAATTACCGTAACAATTGTTCAATGAGAAAGAACTTTGTTCAGAAGTTGTTCAGTCGGTCAGTCAGATTTTAAACTTTCATTTGCAAAGCAAATTCATTTTATATTAAGTGACAAAGTCTGCCTGATCAGTTATCTCACCAAAGTTGATGTAGGAGGTTTTGTGGCTGCATTGGCTATTATATGCATTGGGGGGGAAAAAAGTAGTGTGTGTCTGCTGTCTGTTCTATTTACAATTACACAGAGCATGAAAAGCGTTTTTTGTGCATCAGGTGGAGAAATTTAGGAACGTCTGGAGTTTGATCATGATACAGTAACCTGTTCCTAAAATGTTTTGTTAGCATTTCCCAAAGACTGCAATCCTACTGAATTGTATAAATGCAGCAACAGTCGTTTAATCTTAGCTCCTGAAATGGTAGCTGTACATGAGCTCCCTTTGATTCCTTTTTACAACAATGATGCACTATATTTTATGTCGAAATAGATAGATAGTATCAGTTGTGCTGAAGCATGTGCTTCTACATTATAGAAGCACATGCTTCAGTGCTCCTGAATGTAATGTTGAATCTATTGGGAAGCAAAAGAGAGCGTAAGGCGTCAGTTTTGCCTGCAGGTTAGATTTTTTAGTTTGTAAGTAAGTTTTTTTTCTTTCTAGTGGTTAATAAATTATAATCTGTGAAGTTCAGCAGTCAGTCAGGTCATTAGTTTAAAAAAAGTTGACCTGAAGTGCATGGGAGCCAAATCAGTGCGAGTATTTTTTTATAGTGAAATTTATTTGCGTTGTTTCTTTTGTTTGACTAATGTTTATATTTTCTGTTGTTTCCTTTTCAGAAAACTATGACTCCTCTCCTGCACATCCATCCCAGCTCATCCAGCAGAGCTCCTCATCGTAAGTGACTGACTGTTCAAAAGGACAGTTTTGTGCTATAATTTCATAATATGATGATAATCTATTAGAAAGAGAATCATTGATTTCATGCATTTGAGTCAAAGCAATGTCTTCACCAGACAAGTTTCAGGGTTTCTGACATGACGAAGCTTTACAGGCTGTTCTCTACCCGCTGCCTACACCCGCCGCGAGTTCACATCAAGAAGCATTTAACAAATTCTGCAATCAGAAGACATCGCAAATTAAAAACGTGGTATTACGAATACTTTCTTTAGGGCTGCAATGATTATTTTCATCATCAATTAATCTTCAGATTATTATCTCAATGAAACATTTTGTGTATAGAATGTAAGAAAAAATGAAAAATGCCTGTCATTTCCCAAGACGATGTATTCAAAAAGCATGTTTTGTTTGACCAACAGACTAAAATCAAATGATATTTATATCTGGTTACGGTTTATCAGGTTTGCTTGAAAAATGACTAAAACAATTAATAGTTGCTGATTTAATTTTCTGTCAATCAACTAATCGATGAATTGACTAAATGTTGTAGCTCTAATTTTCAGAAGAAATCATTTCTAGAATCAACAAATAGCAAGTCAAAAAAACAAATAGAAACATTTCTCCCCTCGGTTTCGTCCTCACATGTAATGTTTGCCAAACCCACTGTTTACCCGCACAGCCTGGGAATGTGGGCCACAATGTTTATTTAATTATAACTGTTACACTACTATGTCATGTTATTGTGGTGTGTGTGTGTGTGTGTGTGTGTGCTGTAGTTCATTTCAAGCAGCACATTCCAGAGGGGTAGAGTCTGCCAGCTCCAGCGACTCAGAGAGTAGCTCAAGATCAGAGTCGGACAGTGAAAGCACCACCGAGGAGCCACCTCAACCCCCAGTGAGCAACTCAGTTAAAACTGAGGTAATTTGCTGCTTGTCTTTTTTGTAAATATTTGAGATAGAACAAAGAACACATAAACATGTTTTCTCCGAACAGTTTCTTGAACCGTTTGCTCTTCGTCATTTTTAAAAAAAAAAATCACAGTGTTTTGTGTCTTTTTATAGCCTGATGCTCCAGCAGTGACCCATGGTGATTGGCAGTTGGGGAACTGGATCAGATCCAGCCAGCAGAACTCCAGCACTGAAAGTCAAAGTGCTGCACATGTCTCTGAGTGTCCCGCTCACAAACAGCCACCGCCCACTCAAAGCTCCAACCACTCCAGTGTGGAGGTGGTCGACCCCACTAAGGAGTCTAATCCTCAGCGTTCTTCTCACCCAAAAGAGCTCACTGATAAGCCTGCACAACCCCAGCAGCACAGCGAAAGCCCTCAGGACAACCAGACCCAGCAAAGTAGCCAAAAATCCCCCTCTGCTGATTTGAACAGCTGTAGCAGTTCCAAGAAACTTTCATGCAACACGCACTCCTCAAACCCGGCGAAGGCAGGTTGCCCGGATCACACTGAAGCAGTTGTCAGCGTGAAGTGTGAGGAAGTTGTAGCCACGCGGGACAAAGACCCCTGTTTCACAGATAGACCCAAGGTAAAGACGAAAACAGGACATAGCAAGAAAAGCAAGGACAGCAGTGACACTAAAAGAGACGGCAAGAGGACTTGTAAACGCATGTCACTCGACAAGCGGGAGGCCGGATCAGAGCCTGAGCCTGAGGTCAAGCGGATCCTGTATGGTCCTTGTCCATCGTGTGGTGTGCGATATCCTAACCCCTGCTCCTGCCCCACCCAAAGTCCGGCTCAACCTGACCCTCTGTCCCCTGCCCCGCCAGTAAGAATCAGTTGTAGCAAACCAAAGTCAGAGACCATCTGCCAGAAGGGCCCCAGGATTCCTCCCAAAACAACCCACAAGCTTTCAGAGAAGACTGGGCATACAGCCAAGAGTACTCTGGACCCCCACAGGCCTCCTAGATCCCTGCTGGTAAAGATTGATCTAAGTCTGCTCTCAAGAGTCCCCCAGACCTCCGGCAACCACCAGGAGGTACCCAGCAATGCAAAGAGATCTGCACTGGTCATAGATCAAGATGAGGCGGGCAGTGATGCTTCTGCAACACACAAACGCACCAAAACCAGCAAAAAGAGCCTACCTCAAAGTGTGAGAAATATGAGGGTGCAGGGGTGTTCTAGTTAGCATACACTTTCATAATGAAAGTCTGTTTTTATTTTTAATGTGTGATTTGTTGACTTCTAGGTTGAGGTAGACAATAAAACTATTCCCAGGAAGAAACCAAGGCTGGAAAACAACAAAACCTCTTCAGTTCGTGCTTCTATCAAAGTGGAGTAAGTTCCCTAAATCGGAATCATCCCATACGTGTTTTTTTTTTTTTTTTTTTTAAACCAGAGATAGTATTAACATTTTCTTAAATGAAATGTTCTTTTCGAGTTTGAGTGAGTCCGTTCAGTCAGATCACACAAGCACTTTCACCTTGTCACCGACAGAAGTTCGAGCAATTCAACAGAAGGGCGGGAGCGAAAGAAGGGCAAGAAAAATCCGGTTCCTTTGCAGCCGCCTCTGACACCCAAAGACAGCGCAAAAGACTCAAAGTTACTCAAACGCAGTTCTGGGGAAACCCAGGACTCCAGTAAGGAGGCTGTAAAGAGCAAAGAGTCCTCCAAGCACAAGAAGAGCAGTGGAAAGCACACAGAGCGCCCACACTTGGAAAAGGTGACTGTCAGGATATAAACACCCAGCTTAAGAATATTAAGTTGGTGCATTGCTTCTTTTCCCCAGACAAGCCTCTGCAAGTTCTCATGGTTTTAGTGAATGTAGGCTTGCTAATTAATTATTACATGAAAAGGAAAGCCATTCAAATTTTGACCAAACGTCTGTCCTGCAATTCTAGCAGAAGCCTTCAAAGAGCAGCCTCGCCGTCCCATCATCTTCACAGCACGCCAGGGACGCTTCGACCAACAGGCCCACGCTCAGATTTGAGGACAGGTAAAACTCCTCTCTGTGGAGATGTTAAATTGTTCTAAACTGTACAGTTTTTATTTTATGTCCTTTAAAAGCCAGTCTGTGTCTGGACTTGGCTGGGTTTTCTCCCCAAAATATTTCCTCTATTTCCAGACTTAAGTCGTGTCAGTTTTTCCATGTGGGAAAGACAATTCACAGAACAGAGACAGTTCTGAGATTTTACCCACAGACAGTGTTGGTTTTAGCAGTGAACCTAAACCCTTGACAATTAAGTTTGATGTTACTTGGTGGCACCTACGTAATGTGAACTCACGGCATGTCAGGACAGCTCTCCTGCTGTCCGTAAGAGGTAAAATCATACTTTCAAAGTATGACCAAATGTGCGTCACACTAATCATTTTAGGCCAATTTTCCACACAGAGATGCTCGATAAATATGGGCCCAGGTTTCTCTTTCTCCTGTGTGGCCTCTGTCTCTTGTTTCTGTAACTACCTTCTAAATTTTGACAGCGTCTGCACACATCAGTATAATCAGATAGACTCAGGGCAGCACTAGTGTCATACATGTGTGCAGGCGTGGAGGTTACTGCTGTTCTCTTGTCGCTAGATGTTTAACTCCAGAGTAATTACCGGAGACAATTGTAATTTTAAACTTTTACTTAAATTCTATGTAAAATACATGAAATGTAGCCCAATAACAATCCAACCCACAATGGTATGAATGTTCACTGCAGACCTTCTTTTCAAAATGACTCATTTTGGCGGGAAAACTGACAAATCTGGTGAGTTGATGTTTTTTTTTAGGGAGCAGGGAGACGCTTTTTTTGTAAAAGCTGAGATTGTTAAAGGCACAGCTTTTAGTTGAGTTAATTTTTCAGTAACTGATGATCATCAAGACTGGAGACAGTCTGATTTTTGGACACAGCTCCTCATGTTCTGCCAGCCAATTTAAGACAAGACTTTAGTCACATGAGACATAACTGCTCGGACTACTCCATTAAGTGCAAATCAGTAACTTTGTGAGAGGCAGTCCAAGAAAACAGGGCAGCATTTCTGGGTTGTTATTTGAGGTATTTCCTCTGATTTGTTTTTTTAATCAAATTGTTGCCACAGTTTTAATGCAGAACAATGCACTTATTTTGTGTCAGTGATGACAACCTTTTATTGTGTCACGAAGTGTTGTTTGTTGTTGTTGTTACTCGTCTAATAAAGCTTCTTTCACCCGCAGGCAGTATCCAGTGAAGCATTACATAAAGGAGGCGAAAAAACTGAAGCACAAAGCCGATGCAGAGGTGGGTTTCTCTTTTTGTTTAAGTTCATTTAGTCAAGTTACTGCAGTCCACTCAGTACTACAAGTAACCTATAACCAAATTCTATTTGTTTTTGCTCTCGGTCTCTCTCTGTAGTCCGATAAGCTCAGTAAAGCTTTCAACTACCTGGATGCGGCCATTTACTTCGTTGAGAGTGGCATTGCCATGGAAAAAGATCCACAGATTTCAATGTCTTCCTACACTATGTTTGCAGAGACTGTGGAGCTGCTCAAGTACGGACACACTTTTATCATAGTACTATTAATAGCTTTTTGTAATTATTAGTTTCCAGAGCCATAGAGTGCAGGCTTTGTCTGTGACGACATTGAAATGCTTTCTAAGTTGTCTAACTTAATTCAGATTCAAAGTTAAATTTCATTCAGCTGTAACATGAAGATTTTGGCTCCATAACTGAATTTGATTCATGCATTAGTTTTACTTCTCCACTCTCACAGGTTTGTACTGAAACTTAAAAACTCAGTGGACCCCTCTGCTCCACCCTCAGAAAAGGACTTTTTAGCTTTATGGTAAGGTGTAGATGATACTTTATATGTGCTGTTTCTCCACACACCAGAATGACTCATGAGATATCCCTAACTGGTTACGGTTGAGCTTGATTTTTGTTTTTCTGCGTGCCACCACCTATGTTTGGTTGTTGGCAGCGTTTAATGGCTTTCATTCAATTTGAATTCTCATCATTAATTAATGTCAGAAGGATGTTGATTTAACGCCAATGTCATTCCGTATTATTATAATTATAATAAAACGTTTATGATGAAAAGTTCATAAAATATTAGAAACAACAGCAACTCGTATGTACGAGATAACTCTGCTAGTTAGTAGACGTGTGGCACTTATTTAGATGTATTTAGTATGTTTTGGGTAGAAGTAATTTATTCGATTGCCCATTACTGAGTTTGGTAGATCAATTTATAATATAAAGTTGGTTTTATTGCTTAATATCTTTTGAGCAGAAACAATTGGCCTTGCTGGAATATCACAAAATGCAGCACATAGAGGAAACTCTAAATACATTTTAAATAATTTAAAAGTTGACAATAAGTCATTGGTTTAGAATTTAAAACACGAACAATATTTAACATTAGATTGGTAGGTTAGGTTTTACTGGCTGTAATGCATTTGTACTATCTTTAAATTGTTGTCCAGTTTTAATAAATTGTGCCCACGCATCCGAATACGTTTTCCTTTTTTGCCGTGGCTCATAGCTTGACAAACAAAATATCCTGAACTAGATGAGTTGTTTTTCGAAAATGAGTTAGAAGGTGCACAAACAGCAACGCAATATTCACTAGTCTGCTCTTTTGCTTTCTTTAATGAATCACGTGACTTATGAATTCAATAACATTTAATTGTGTCTTGTAGTTTGAAGTGCCAGTCTCTCCTGCAGATGGCCATGTTTTGCCACAAACACAAAACTGCGCTCAAGTACTCAAAGACCCTCACTGATCACTTCAATGTAAGTATTAAGGTATTTCCATAACTCCTAATTGCCAGTGTAATTTGTTTTGTAATTATTTAGGTAATATCTAATTAACACAATTTAATGAAGTAGTAGTACTGAGGCAGAAGCAGCACCTATCCATAGATACATACGTTACAGTTTGTTTCGCTTTCAGAAGTCTGCTCAGACAGCACACGATCCTTCTGTCTTAACATCAAAGTAAGTCATCTGGTTTGCATGTTACGTTCACTGTTTGGACATATTGCACTGAGCTGCCAGAGGTGTAGCACAAACAGTTTACATCTGTTTTTTTTATTTTTGTGTTTTTCGTCTCCTTTAGAGTCACACACACCCCGTCCCCCAGCATGCCGTCTCCAGCCAACACATCCACTAGCTCAGGTCCCGGCTCCAACCACAGTGGCAGCGGGCTGGTTGTGGACCCTGTCAGCAGCACTGTGGCTGTACCCCAGGCCATTGAACAAGTGGCATTCACCTATGTCAACATCACCACGTTATTCTTGAGCGCTCATGACATCTGGGAGCAGGCGGAGGAGCTGGCACAGAAAGGCAGCGGTAAGACTGGTTGGAAAAGAGACAATGTCACGAACTTTTAAGCTAAATCAAAATGTTTCCAAATTCTAAGGCAGAAACCGACATGAATCTGGAAAGCTCCTTGATATTTGTAGGGACGCAGTCTGAAATAAAAAATGGAGTAAAGTAGGATCTTGTTTTTTTTTTAACTGATCCACAAATGGCTGCTGTGTCTCATCAACAATACCTTTATTTATATAAAGATAGGAATAAAAAAAAGTGATGGAATGTGTTGTAATTGTTATGTTTTGGATTTCATTTAGTTAAGATAAAAACACGTTTTTAAGAAGAGATTTAAGAGAGGAAACAGAGCAAAGGCCCTTAGGGACAAGACGAGATTGTGGAACCATTAGTAGGGGGGATCTCAGCACTTCTAAAACTCACAGGTAACCAGTAACGGGCAGCAAGGACTAGTGCGATGTGGTTGCTTCTCTTAGAATGTGTTGGCAGCTGCTTTTTGTGTAAGTTGGAGTCTTTGGCTGTTTCGCCCGCTGAGAACAGAATAAAGTGTGCTGCTGTAGTCAAGTCTGGAGGAGATAAAAGCATGGATGACCTTCCGCAGATCTGCAAAATGAAAGGAATGAGCTAATCTTGTTTTAAATGTCTTCGTTGAACAAAACAGGACTGCAAGTCCCATGAACATCAAAAGGCAACTCAGATTCCAAAGTTAAGCCTAGATTACAGGCATTTATTTTTGTTTTATTATTAAAATTGGATTTGAATTCGAGCCAAAAAGCCATTAATTTAAAAGTGTTTTAGCACTGCTAATGATTTTTAATGTTTCTGTATGTTTCAGGTATGCTGACAGAGCTGGACACAGTTATGGGCCCCTTGAGCCTGACGTCAAGTATGAGCTCTATGGTCCGTTATACGAGACAGGGTGTCCACTGGCTGCGGCTGGACAGCCAAAAGGTAAAGTGAGCAGCAACCAGCTGCCGTTCCTGAACTCTGATACCGACCTGAACTGTCCCTCGGGCATGAGCCAGTTGTCTTCTTTTTTTTTTCTTTGTTTCACATGTAACTAATCGCGTTCAAAAAGGTTGACACAAGATGTCACCTCATGTTTGTTCTTAAGGCTTAATTTCCCACCAAGGATAGCACACTGATTTTGTACTTGTTGTTCATTGTTTTCTCTCCACGTTGGTGTCGCTCTCTTTCTCTCTGGCACTGTTATGGTTCCATGTGCTGTAATCCACATATTTTATGTCTTGTCACCTGCTTTGTACCTTCCTGTCCCTCTATCAGCTGAGGCCATGGAATCATTTGGGAATCAGGGCTTTATTCATAATTTTTCACAGCCTTATGTGGATGTGGTGCAAGCACTGACACATTATTTATAACAACTTTTGTTATTGTTACTATTATTAATGATGTGAGAAAAGGCACTAAAATCATTGTTCAAAAGTATCATGTTTAGACTCGTTCACCACACAGTTTTTGCCAGTTGATTATATTTCGTTTCTCTTTCCCTTTTCAGTCTGAAATGTTGGTGTTATTTGGATTCAGGGATTTTGAAATGTTTTAAAATTCTGCATTCTATTTCTCCCAGAAATCATGTTCCGTATCACCCATGACAATTCAGGTGTGCAAGTCACACAGGGCTGAAGTCATTTATTGTAACATTTGAACTGATGACACGGTCTAATTTTGACTATGTTGCTGCCAAATCACCAGATAGTAATATTAAATCAGCATTCAGTTTATTCATTTTAGCTAATCCCTCGATAGCATCTGTATTTTCTGTTTTTCAAATGAGTGTTGCCAGATTTACACAGCTCTGGTTAGATTGAAACGCACTTCCTGTGCAATAAGTGCATTTATAAGGAAAAATAGATTAGACATTTATCCTTTCGAGACAAAATACATGTTGAATAATTTATAGATTGCGTGTTGCCTGTAACAAATCTGGACAGATTCAAATCACAATCCACATAAAATAAGAATAATAAGTTAGGAGGAAAGGTTTTATTATTTCAGGGGAGATGTGCCTGCAGTCTTTGATGAATGAAGTCCTGTAACTGTAGCATCGGTGGAATTTTAGGCATAACCGTTTTTTTCTTAGGTCGTACTTGACTCTTGTCCGTGTCGGGCATTTCTGATGTCCCACAGTTTTGGTATGATGTTCGGTCGCTGCAGGGTAGTGGCGGAGGTGATTTTGGCTGTCTCTTTCTGGCTGGTAATGACAAAAAGTGACTAGTTTGTCAGACCAAAGCAGACTAGATGTTATTCTCGTCATCCTGTTTAAAAAAAAAACAAAAAAACTTGCACCGGTGCCCTCCTTCTAATGGAAACGATACAAGCATCAATGTAAACATCTTAATTATAGATGTTTCTTGGTTAACTACTCGCAAGAACAAAAAAAGGGGGGAATAATTTTACATCCCCAACTTTCCTTAAGCATAGTGGCGGATGAAGTGGTTCACATTGGCCGACAGTTTGAGTTACCTTTCAAGTATAGTACAACTACAGTAGTGTTCCCTTTTTTTGTTTTTGTAAGTAAGCTGCTTTTTTCTGTTGACCACACTGTTGTTGAGTAGCAAATGTTAAGTTGCAAAATGTTTACTAAATCTGTGGGAGTAGAATAAATGGCCAAACTAGCTTACTAAAAAAATGCACTTTTTTGAGTATTGTAGTGCGTTATTGGACAAAGGAACAACGCGTTCCTAAGACCGGCAGGACTGTGCTGGTCTTTACTCTCATTTATTAACTTTGATTCTAAGCAATAAAGCACGAGTTTTGTTCGCTCAATTTTTAGTGAGGTGTCGACGTAGTTCTCACAGGTTCTTACGATTCACATGGGGGATACAAAAATAATCTGTATGAAATAGTGACGCAGGAAAAGAAACATTGCTTTAGATTAGCGCGTTAAAATAAGTACCATTGGGTTTTGAAACGTTTCGCTTGTTAATTCAGTTGGTGTGTCTGAATTAACAAGGTGTGATAAAAGGGCTAAACGAGGTTCACAAAGTGTTCCTAACTTTATTTTCTCACATAAATGATAAAGTGATATTTTTTTAAGTAAGGAGCAAGTACACTGGTGCCACGGCGTCTGGGATTATTTTTATGTACGGATCATCAGCGGGCTGCTATAGAAATGATCTTTAGTGTTTCTTACCACAGATGTCTACACTGCACACGAGCTCATTTTGGCATTAGACATTCATAAAAAGTGCAACTGCAACAGTTTTTTTCTTGTCTTTTCCAACCTGTGGCTTTATTTCCATCATTCTTGATTGTTGGTGCTTCGTTTATGAATTACTCTGCAACAAGTTTACACTTCTTGTCCAAATAATTATTTACTGGAAAAATGCTCAAAGGTTTTTGAAGGATGTTTTTTTTTTTTTTTCCCCATTTGTAAAATATGTAAAGAAAATTTGTGTTGCAGTGTACAGAGATGAATAAACACTGGAAATTAATTAATTTTTTTTCTCCTATATTTCTCAAAGAAAACAAGAATTGCACTATTTGGTGGTAAAGGTTAGTGAACAGTGAGTTACATATACAACATTTCTAAATTACTCTGGACATTACAACAGTTATTTTGTATTGAAAAACGTTAGTGCAAAACAGGGAAATTAAGTTTAATCTTTTAATACATATTTTTATTAGTGTATTACAATATATACAATACGAGTTAAATCCTGTAGAACTCTGAAGACGTAACTACATTATCACTGATTTGTTAAACCCCATCAAATTCAATGTACTGTACAAAACTCAAATGATGGTTTATGTGTCTGATTCTCCTGCGAAGTTGGGGTTGGTGAAAGCAGGCTGCAACAGAAGAATGACACTTAGTATTTACACTCCCATAAAAACGTAACAATGTGCTCACACCCAACCGTAACGGGCTAATCAGTAACTTACCATATCAACGTGACTGGTTGTTTTTGTTGGCAGGCTCAAGCCGCTCAGTTTATACCCCCGGACACTGAAGACATAGAACAGCAGTCCAGCTATCAAGGCGAAAATCACAATGGCTGCAATGACAGCGCCGACGATCACCCCTGCATCTGTACACACGGAGATACAGAAGCACAGGTGTGTCAGCAGGGCTGTTAAACATACTTTTTATTTAAACTGATGTGCAACAGTTTCTATAGCTACCAGACATTCACAACGGTGGAAAAGAAAAGTAGAAGGGAAAGAATTACTAATGGAAGTGACAAGACCACTGCCGCGCTAGAGGAAAAGTCGGGGCCGAGAACGTCTGAACAAAATTCCATGGCCATATATTGATCTACATTAGCCGTACTAGCAGCATTTAACGATGCTAATAAATTATGTAATTGTAGGGAAAGTGTATTTTTGTCACACTTACTGTCACCTGGACCATCAGTGGGAAAAACTGGATTACCGCCATCATCTGTTGTATAGTCTGAAAGAGTGTCACATAGAGAAGCTGTTAATCTGCTGCTTATCATATCCCAGTTAAAATCTTGTCTACTACATATTCTTTCTCTGGAGTGCGTTGAAAACCTAAAATGAAATCTGCAGAAATGAGCCTCTGTATTCCATCAGAATATGAAATAAAATCCTTACACTGGCGGTGGCGGCACGCGAAACCTCTCTTCTGCAGGCAGTTGTTATCGTTCCAGCGTCCGTCATCGTACATCTCCACGCAGTTCTCTTGGGCCACGTCCCCGGGGTGAAAGGCTGCATTGGGCTCACCTTGAGCCCAGTTGAGGAAGCCCAGCGACGTCTTATCTGTCCAGCCCCAGCCAACTAGAAAATCAAACGTACAATTCAAGATTCCAGCATCAAAAAAGGTTAGTGCACATATCCATATATATATTTTCTGTGTAATTCAAAGCTCAGGGTCAAATAGTCCTATTAAAAAAAAAAACCCAGTGGTATCATTGTTCATTTGTCGATTTCTACACTCACAGTTGCCGTCCCTGGTGAGGCCGATCCAGATGTTGTGATGTTTGGTGTAGTTGAGGGTCCTGATGAACTCCACCTCCGCTCTGCTGTGGATGGACACCAGCTCTGCCTTGGCCGACTGGCAGTAGTGTCGGGAGTCCGGCCAAGAGAAACCCTGCTGACCGTTGTACACGTGGTAACAGTAGCGGCCGTAGGGGTACCAGAATGGCAGACACTTCCCGTCACCAGGCGCGTGAGTCGGCGGCGGTTTCTCTGAGGGACAACAGAAGTTACATAATCAACAACGCTTTTCTTGTGTAGCATCACTTCAAAATGAGAATAAAAAGCAGAAGTCAGTTGAGTTTCAGTAAGCGTTACATACCTGAGGAGAGCTTGCAGATGAAGGGTTTAGTTTGGTCACACCTGGTGTCGTTCCAGGTCCCGTGGAATGCACGTGAACCGTGCATACTCACGCAGCCCTCATCCTTAATGTTGCTGGGCTCTCCTGGTCCCCACTGAGTGAAAAAAACTGGCCAGCCATCTGTCCACATGTAGGAGCCATCCTCCTGCGTTACAAGACAATATCATGGCAAAAAGAAACCTTTCTCAATCGCCCCTTATTGAGTCAATGGTCTATCCATACTGATATTTTTGGTTGAATTAACTCACTAATTTCTAAAAGCTAAGATTAGAACAAAGTCCCAAAAAATAAATTCACGTGTTCCACTAGACTAAACTACATAACTGTATATAACTTAGTTCAAATCAGCTCCACCTCGACCAGCGAAACAGTTAAATGCTGCTTACACATTGATGCATCAGTATTTAAACGTAATATCACAAAATGGGTCATTTGTCTACAGACTGAGTACTTTTACTTGAGTAGGATTTTGAATGCAGGACTCAGTCAGTAAAAGTAAAAATACTCTATTACAAGTATGAGTTAGTGGGCTGTGTGGTCTGACCTGAGATTAGGCGAGTTAAATAATAAGAAAACCTAAGGGTGTTTTTAACTTGTAGCTAGTTTAGGTGAACTATTAGGTGTGTTCCCTCCCTTGACAGCACCTTGCGCTTGAGTCCGATCCAGGCGTCCGCTTTGCCCTGCAGGACCACTCCAGCGACGAAGGCCTGGTCGTAGCTCATGTCGATGCTGGCCAGGTTGCCTCCCTGCAGCTCGCAGGTCTTCTGGGCCGCGTCCCAGGCCGCCGGCTCCTCCATCAGCTTGTAGCAGTTCAGGTACCAGGAGATGTAGCCAGCCGGGCAGGGGCTCTTGGTTGGGGGTGGAGGGTTGATGCTGCTCGCTGACGTGGAAGCAGATGGAGACATGTCTTTTTAAGTAAGGTTCGAACAGGGATTTAGCTAATATATGTCTGAAATGTTTCTGTTATTTTGAGCAGAAAGTGTCAGTAAACAACTTGAGTGTTTACTGACATTTCTTCCTGTAGCAGACGAAGCTATGATCCTTATGACAGGCGTCGTCGTTCCACTTGCCGGTCACCAGGTGGTTGTGAGCCATCGCCACACAGTGTTCCTGTTGAGCGCGACAAGAAAGGTTCCAGAAATCTAACTCTGAACGTGAGCTTTTTAAACAGTGGGTAGGTTTTAATCCTGCCTGTCAGTGAGTAGAAAGCTTCACAATATTTCCCACCTGCTTTGCTTCAATCATCATAAATAACGCTGTAGCGTAAGTAAAGTATCCTCACTGCTCCTCCCGCATTGTTGGGCTCCTTGTCGTTCCAGTTGGTGTACAGCACAGGGCTGACCCCGTCACTCCAGGCGTACTGATTCTCTACCAAGAGGTCTGACAGACCGATCCACGTGGGAAGCTTCACGTCCCTCAGGTAACTAGACACAAAGTCTGGAGAAAGGAGAGGATTCAAATATAGCGAGCAGGCTCTTTGAGCTGGAGCCGCTGGACTGTTCTCCTGGATTCAGCTCACCATTCTCGTACTGGTCATCAATAATTGCCAGCTCTCCTCCTTGGTCTTTGCACCAACTCCGAGCATAAGACCAGTTGGCTTTAATGTCATTTTTCTTCCCTTTGAACATGAAGCACTTATCCTTAAAACGCATCCAACCTGGAGAGTAGGAAGGTAAATAGATAATATCATATTTCATGGATGATTACAGGTGGTATAATCAGTTTCAGCTTGATTTTTGTACACATGTATTTCTGAATGTGACATTAAAAGTAATTTATGATGTACTACACAAGCAGAATCCTCTTTGAGGTGGGCGATATGGATCAATTCCTCCATAATTTTATATTTATATAGTTTGTTGTTATATTGTACATTTTCTGGAATATTGCTTGAGAAAAGGTTTATGGTTAAAATAACCAGCCAGGAATGACTTTTTTATCCATTTAATTTAATACCTGGTAAATCAAGGTACTTAACTACATTGATGCAGAAATCATAAAATCCTACAAAATTGGCCACAAGAGGTCTAATACACTCGGATATATTAAAGTGATACCCACTGTGGTGTAAACAGGACAGAAAAATCTCTGCCTAAATAGAAATTTATATCGTTTCAGGGTATATATTGCCGTATTTCCCAATCCTAGGTACTCCATATAGAAAGGAAACACCCATAATTCGGATTGAAATAAAGCTTTTTGGTGCATTTAATATCAAGAACCGTGTATTTCATTTTCAGTTCACTGTGGCTCACACAAGTTTCAGAACCGAAAGTAGCACCGTTTTCCACCTTGGATGCATTTTAGATGGTATTTTAAAGAATAAGTCTCGAGACATTCTCTACTTTTCTTATTGTCAATAAATCTCATAAAAATACCAAAAGCAACTGTCGCTCAATACTTTCGACTTCCCCAGAAGTCATTTTTAAACTAGACCGAGTAATGTCCTTCAACAGCTGGACACTAGTTTTTAGTAAACGTGCCTCAAACTTGAGTATCAAAGTGGTTTGTTGGGGACTATTTTCAGCGGCGGATTAATACACATTTGGTGCTCTAGTGAGTATTTACTGCAGCAGGAGATTGTATGTGGGATTGAACTAGCTTTTGGACAATAATGAAAATGACTCAGAGGAATAAACTATATTAGACTTTGGCTACACAGACAAAACTTGTTAGCAGGGTTAAATTAATTGTCGGTTTTGTCATTGCATTTGTTGACAATAAGATAATATATCACCAGCCGTAATCTCAAAAATATGTTATGCACCTATCTAAATACAACCTGCATGATCTATATATAAATAGAGAACCCATATCATTTTGGATGTTTCATGTGTGTAAATATAAAAAGCTTGTGTTACCTGCAGGGCAGTTGCCCTGCCAGGGCTGTGTGGGTGGAGGAGGGGTGTGGACACCTCCTGGGAACTTCTTACAAACGTAACCCGCTCCAGCCCGACCACAGTTGGCATCGTTCCATCCACCTTCACAAAGCCATAATCTGATGTAAATATCACTACCAGGGAGTCTGCTCTCTAAACACGCACAATAAATTAACAGACTCTATGGCCTTAACTGTCCAATGAAGGGAATTTAAATACCTTGATGTCTGTTCATCTGAACACACTGCTCCTCCCCATTGGCGTTGTTGGGCTCACCTGGACCCCAGTGAGTGTATGTGACAGGGGAGAAGTCCACCCACCTGTGCAGGTAAAATAGAGAAACCTTGGCATTGACCTTTTGTCTGATGCCATCAGGTGATACATTTTGGAGTTTTTCTATTGACATTGAATTAGAGATTCAAATCAAATCCAAAATGTTTTATTTAAATGTAGAGCCTATAGCTTTGAATCAGAAAACTGTCTTCATATTCTACTAAATTCAGTACTGCCATAATGTCCTAGCACTTGTTTCATTATTCGCTGTATATTGACCAGCTCTGGGATTTGTCGTTTAACGACATCCTCACCAAAGTTTGTCAGTCTGCTTCACAGATTAAGCAAAGACCTGTCAAATTTACAAGGAAACTGAGCAGTACACAATTATAAAAATAACATGAAACCTAATTTTCCCCTTTAAATTCCCCTCAAATCCAATCAAAAAAATAAATAATATACACCTACATGTATTGTCCATTTGCAATGCCAAACATCCTCATTCCAATCCAAGCAGCAGAAACCTGGCCTGTCCCCACCTGGAGAGCAGTACAAAATGACACAAACTTATTTCACTGTAACATATTACAACGTATTCTACTGTGATAAATAAAAGGGAAAAAAGACGCACCATGCTGTTAACGTATGCCTGTTCGTCTTTGTTGAGGATGGAGACGAGTGAGGCCTTCTCAGCGTAGCAGCGTCTCATAGCCGTGTGAAAGTCCACTACGTCGGTGTCATTGTAGTAGTAGCAGATGTTATTGTTCTTCCTCCAGCCAACGTTAGTACCACAATCGGGAGCTGAGGGTTGAGACACGAGAAAACAAACAAACACATTACACTTCCAAAAAGCCTAATCTACATAGTAATACATGTTTCCATTAACTTTGCAAGTGTTTTAACCAAATGAATATGTGAGATATCTTGGGTACATCAGGGCTGTGTCCCAAATCACTCTCTCGTTCACTCATGCACCACTGCCAATATAACAGACAGTCATTTACTCTATAGTCAGCAGTAAATGGAGATTTCGTACACTATAAAATAGGAAGCATTGCATTGTGGGATTGTTAGCGCCACGATACTTTTCTCGTTCCATTGTGGGAACACTACATCGTGCATACGTTTCACATTTAGAAATTGGACACAAAAATATAAAGGTGGAGGGTAAATATAGTGCACTAAGTAGCGAATAGAGAGTGACTTTTGGACACAGCGTAGGAGTCAAACGAGTGGGAGTAGTTACATTTATTTCTGTCACTGTATTATAGTTTTTGTTTTGTTTGTGTATAATTGCAAATTTTGTAGTATTTCTTTTAAGTTAGTACTTTTACTTTACATAGGTAGTGTACCTCATTTGAAATCCCATTCATTACACAGCACGTTTTCAGCTCTTTATAAGTGTATTATGGCTTTATTTTATTCCCTATATTTTGTAATTATCATTTTAGCTTAAGTCAAACTAGTTTGAGCTCTGTCTGCTCAGTCTGTGGACATTCTCTTTTTTTTTTTTTTTAACCTGGCAGTTCCGCTGAAATTAAACATCTATTTCAAGCGAACTATTGCCAATCATGCTGTATCAAAGGTAATTGCTCCGACACTAGGAAAACAAAAACATGACTTGTTCATGCATGAAGGACAGGTGCATTGTGGGAATGGTTTACCTGGGAGAGGAGGTGGGGGCACTGGGGGTACGAGGGGTTTCTTTCCTTTAGCAATCATGCATATCCAGTCCTGGTGAGCGTCACAGTTGAGATCGTTCCACCAGGAGGAAGTCCCGTTGGTGCTGCTCACCATCTCTACACACTCCTCGCGGCCCTCGTGGTTGTTGGGTTCCCCGTGACCCCAGTTGGTGTGCGAGAGAGGAGAGCCATCGCTCCAAGAATAGCCTACGTGAGGGGAATACTCATGAGGTGTGTATTCTTTAGCTTCCACCAGGGTCCACTCTATAAAACACACATTATACTCACCTCCTTCTGTAGGGTTGTGGTTGAGGCCGATCCACTTGCTGCTGGCTTTGCTGTACAGAGACAGGAACTCTTCCTCCTCCTGATTGTGGATGCTGACCAGATTAGCTCCTCTGGCGGCGCAGTCTTCGTGTGCTGCTCCCCAGCTCTTCTTCAGGGACCATTTCACATTGTGGAAGAGCTGTAATAAATCAGCCAATAAATCAGTACTGGACCTAATGGCACCTGCAGAGAACCATGGTTTTAGCTGTTTAATTCACTGGCTTATATACCTTGTAACAGTTTCTGAAGTGAGGCAGAGCCGTCCAGCCGTCAGTACAGCCCTGTGAAGGAGGAGGAGTCGGGGCCTTGGTGGGTGGGGTGATGTCAGGCCTGTGTTTCTCACAGATGAAGGCGTACTTCTCTGAGCACTGTTTGTCATCCCAGAAACCACCGATCTGACCCGTTGTCATAGCCACACAAGTACCATCCCCACTATCTAAGAGACAAAAAAGGGACATTGGTGTTTTCCGATGGGAATACGTTATCCTGTCCAGCTGATATTAGGGTTAGTTTTAGGTCTGTACCTGGCTGGTCTCTGTCCCAGTGAGTGAAAGTGAGAGGTGAGCCGTTGTCCCAGATGTAGTCCACCCCTCCACCCATCCCTCCTCGAGCACGCAGGCCAGTCCACCACAAACCAGTCTTTCCTGACAGTACCACTGTAAAATGTGCCTGCTCATAACTGCAGTGCAACACAGATAAATGAGTGTAATGAGTGAGTGTAACACAGTATAATGTAATAATAAAGGGGGGGTAAGGAAAACAGTAAAAGGCCCTACAGGTTTCTTGCAGATTGACATCTCTGCTATCTGGGTAACTCACATGTCTCCGATGTGCAGCAAGAAGCCGTCCTGCTCTTTACAGAAAGCCTTAGCATCCGACCAGCTCCTGGTGGTCTCCTCCATCCAGTAGCAGGAGTACCCGTATGCATCCCAGCCCTGACACATATTACAGAGGTGAGGCTATTGCAGTTATTATCTCGTTACACGACATGAACTGTAGCTCTCTTTCAGCAGGCATCATAACTTTGGTCTGAGCTTGGAAACAAAACTAAAAAATAAACTGTATGGTCAGAGTCTGTCCTACCTGAGGGCATCCGTACACAGTGGGTTTCACGGAGGGCACTGGGTAATGTGCTTTGGGCATTTTGCATATGTAGGTATTGAGTTCTGTACAGGACACGTCGTTCCATCGGCCAGTCTGGAACAGAGATGAAATTAACTTCAAAATGACCACAAGAATGAATAATGTGGGCAGCTTGAATCTTCCCATGCAGGACGCAGTTTGGTCAAAAAGAGTCTGGCTTTGTATCTGTGGTATAAAATGTATCTTACTGGTGTGTGAGACTATTTTTCCATCCTTCTCACCTGGTGTAACATCTCAACACAGTCCTCACTGAACCCATCGTGGTTGTTGGGTTCCCCTGGAGCCCAGTAAGTGAAGGTCACCATGTGTTTGTCAGACCAGGTGAACATACCAGGCACAAACAGGTCATTCAGACCAGTCCACAAGTCACTGGTGGCTGTAAAGGACAACCCCACAAAAAAAAAAACTTATTCAATTCATACATGCCATTAGAAGTGTTTACACAACATAATGAATTCATTCAGTTTCTCATTCAGAAATCTCAGCAGCCTACTAAAAGCCACATTATTTGATTCAGATTTCAGTTTTGCTAAATAAAGTGACACCAAACTCAACTCATTTAGAATCACATAATATTTTATCAACATTAAACCCACACTGACAGTGCCAAAATTGAATCAGTACCCCTAAATGTTTTATGTGGGAGCAAATAATTGTTAATTCAAACAACCTCCTTTCATTAAAGTGGCTTTCACCTCCTATTTTTATCTCCTTACCCATGTACAGGTAGCTTTCCAGCCAGCTTTGCTCCGTCATCGAGAGGATGGATACGAGTTCAGCACCCAGACTCCTGCAGGTGTGTTGGGCATCGCGCCATGTCTTTTTGTCTCCAAATGGTTTGTAGCAGAACTCTCCAAACTCATACCAGTCAGGCCCTGAACATCTCAGCTCTGCAGGAGTAAAGGAATCAGTGCAATTATCATGAACTGAAAAATACACGTACACAAAGAGAAAAACAAAAATCTTTACTTTTTAAAAAACAAAAACAAAGTGTCTGCTCAGAGGAAAGAGATTCATTTAAGGGATTATAAATGGATCTCAACTCACCCCCATCTGCAAAAGTGTAAGACACAGCATAGTTTCCATCAAATCTGTGGAAAAACACATTTGTTGTTGAATTAGGCCCCCAGGACCGCTGCACTACACAAGGAAAAGGTATTTAGTATGAAACTCAGCTGCTTACTGTCTTGTGGTGATGCCATTCCTGCTGGAGCCCGCATAGAAGTCTTGTCCAGCAGCTTTCAATAAAGTACAATCTCCCCCAATGTCATTTATTATCACTCCAGCATGGATAGCTGCAGCACAGATGTTTGAGTCCTGTTAGAGGAGACAGTGCAGACATTTATATATTCAGTTTTAAAAAAAACCTTTCCTTAACACGGGTCAGAATGTGTGATACAAATAAGAGAGTACATTCACATACCCCACGATATACCGAAGTGCCGTACACACTGTAGTAAACATTAGCACAGCCTGCTGGACAGTGGACACTGAAAGACACATGTGACTCAGTTCCATCAGTGTGTATGATGAATGGAAATATCACAAAAACAACATTATCACACAGAACAGCTAAATATAATAGGCAGCGCATCACCATATGTGTAAAAATACTATTTCTGGTTTCACTCACGTCATTTGATCATTGGCAAAGTTGAAGTTGGGCTTACTGGCGCATGCGACTGCATCTGTTGAACCACAATTTTTCATCAGTGTTTATTTGTGAAGGCATAGAACAGCATCACAGCAGATTTCAAATAGAATGTTTGGAAATTTGAAGTAGATCTGTAACACTGGTTAACTGCTTTTCTTACAGTCCGGGGAGCATCCTAAGACGTCGAAGCGAAGGCCTGCCTGACCGCTGAACTCCAGTGGGAGGATGCGGACGTACTGAGCTGACACAGGTGTACCAAGCAGCTGAGTATCAGGAGTGTTTCTGTCTGTTGAGCCTTGGAAAAACTGGAAATCAAGGAAATCCAGAATGAAAATGGGTCCTCTGTCGTCAGAGTTTAGTTTTGAACCAGGCAGGTCTTGACCCCTCTGTAATGTTCACGTTTGGCAGGTGGCTGTCTCTGCTTACTCACCTGCCCATCAGCAGTGTAGTCAGTCCAGGTTGTTCCGTCCATACTGTGCTGGATCTTAAATTTGGTGAGCCAGTGGTCATTTTGAGGACAACCCTGGATTACTATTCCAGTGACTTTTCTGGTCTGGCCCAGGTTTACCTGGATCCAGCTTGAGGTTGCTGGAGGAGGGGACATTAGTTTAGTATGAGGTTTATGAAACATTATTTCGTATGTGTGACCGCTGGGTTGGTACGTACGGATTCCTGAAGGCATCCAGCAGGAGTTTCCATTCAAACGGGCTTTGCTGGGAGTGAAGAGACCAACGGAGGAGGAAGCAGAGAGCTGGGAGTCTGTGATGTTCCCGTCCTCGACACCCAGGCCGTGCAGACACACTGTGAGACGCCAAATCACAAAAAAAAAACAAAAAAACATTAGCCTTCAGCTGTGTTGTGATTCAGAGGCATTTTGTGATACTCCAGGAGACATGGAGGTTGGATTTTAAACTACTGACATGAATCAAAGAACAAGAAGAAGAGCCCACCTTTTTGTTCACAACTGTAGGTGATCTGGAGATATTTGGAAATAGTGGGACAGGGGTCCACCTCCGTATGGGCGTACGCAAAGCAGAAGGGATGATTGTCACACGTCTTTCTAAAGTAAGGAAGGATACCTTCCACCGTGCAGCTTCCTACAGAACAGTGATTATCTTTTGGTTAAGCATAGATCAAGAAGCATTTTATTGCTCAAATTCTGAGAAATACAGCAATTTCTCCATCTTAATCCCTTTTTTGCATTTGTGATTGTAGACGTGTAGCGTTTGACAGAGCGACTACTGTGCAGCACCTCCTCCTGATCCATCCAGGTGTGGACAGATGTGATCACTCTTTCGTCCGTAGAAAGCCGACTGGATGTTAATTACACTTTCATGTGGACAGTGAAGGACAGCAGAGGAGTCCTGGCACACCAGCGCCGTCATGTAACCTGCAGCAGGAAGAATTCGCACATCAAGTATTTTGCTTGACAACAAATTCATCACTGTTTCATGTCATTTGTAGATGTTGAATTGAAAATAAAACTGATCATAACATTGTTTATTTTGTGTTGTTGTTTTAAGAAGCCACTATGGAAGTTGTGTCAAATAGCGAGGTACTGTTACCGTCGTGAGGTGGAGGAGGCTTTGGTGTGTTTCCTGAAAGAGGAAACATGAGTGTTTCCAACTAGTATCAATACTCTAAAACTTCTCTTCTGTTTGCAAGTGTCAGCAACAATAATTAAAGCGACATATCTCACCTCTCCGCTTGCAGATGTATCCTCTTTTGTACTCACAGTTGTCGTCGTTCCAGTACCCGTTGTTAATAAGAATAGACAGGCAGTCTTCCCCGTAATAGTCGTCTGGGTTACCTGTGGAGAAAGATGAGGCCAAGAAACTGAATTCAGCTGTCATTTTTCGCAAAACAGTAACCCTGATATGTTTTGTTTCTGAATGCATTCTCACAGAAATTGTGCAGAAAATATTTGGCTTTGACCTGCATTCCAATGGATGTATCTGAAAGGAGCCCCGTCTGTCCACTCCCAGCCTCCTTCAGTGATGGAGTCATGACCGCCCATCCACAGAGAGATCCCGGTGGGACTCTGCTGGATCACACCTAAGTGGAAACAGCAAAATACACAAGTTTATTAATAGAGGGAGGAAAAAAAACAACAGACAGCATGGAAGAACAAATATCCAAATGCCAGACCTTACATTATACTGTATCTGTTCCATGTTTCGGGTGTGGTCAGAATGCCTTGTTGCACCTGTAACCACACCCAACACTTCAGTAAAGTGAGAAGTTGAACCACTGGAGGTCAGCGAAAACACGATTTTCAGTGGGTGTTATGTTACTCTTTAAAGGGACAATGTGCAGAACTTAAACATTTTTGAACAGTGGTAGTATCAAAAAAAACACTGTGGCAGATACCAATGCACACTGCCACATCTCCTCCCACTGCACATAGAAAAGCAACACATGGACTAGGGGGGGGGGTGCCAAAACATTTCAGTAGAGGCTCAGAGACTTAAGGTGAAAACTATGTTCATGAAGGATTTTTGACAAACGGATTTGTTTTATTAGATATCCAAAGGGAACCATGCTCTGGGATTGCCTAAATATCTCTACATTGGTTGAGGAGATAGTTCTGGGGAATTATATTTTTTTTCTTACTTACCTAGAATCAGCCCTGTTTTGTATTTAAATGCAGTTTTAAATTATGTCGAATAGCAATATTAGGCTATTTTAACTCAATTGTTGGATGTTCATGGGATCAAGTAGCTGGTTCATGATCCCATACACACGTAGGAATTGAACTAAGCTAAAAGACGGGCACGTTTTTCTAAGCTTTGTCTGTCATTCCTGGGAGAGGGTTGCTCTTCCTGAGGTTTCTATCTTTTTGTTCCCATTTTATCGGGTAGTTTTTCCTTAGTCGAATTGACGGTCTAAGGACAGAGGGTTTCGTATGTTACAGATTGGAAAGCCCTTTGAGGCAAAATTGTGATTTGTGATATTGGGCTATATAAATAAAATTGAATTGAATTGAATTGTCCTAGGGGAGGCCCAAAGTCTCACATTTTGAAAACCCCTGGAAAAGAATTCACCAGAATTGTATCACCTTTCAACAAACAAAAGCCATCAAAGTAACCACAAAATGAGCAGTAATTCAAGTTTAAATTGGTTTATTGCTAGTATATTGAACTCTATATATTGCCCTGAGGTAGTTAGAGTATGACAGATTATTATGGCCACTGTTAAGAAAAAAAAACAAGCAGAGATTTTGAGAATTAGGTCGAAATATTTTGAGGAAAAAAATGCAGAATGTTATGAGAAACAAGTTGTAACAAAAAATAAAAGTGGATAATTTCCAAGAACGAAGGCATAGTTTTTCGAGAATAAAAGATGTAATATATATGATGATATGGTGCTTATTGGCAACACTTATAACTGCACGCAAAAGCTGACAGACTGCTCAAGAATTATTATTCTTGAGATATTACAGGACGTATTTCTCATGACATTACAACTTTTTCTCAAAATATTTCAAAACTCAAGAAAGAAATAATCACAAAACAAAAAACATTATGAAATGAGTAAGTAATAAACAATAAAATAATTTAATAAATTCAGGTTATGTGGCAAAGAAAATGAAAAATCATTGGAGTGAAAATGTGAAGGTCACACCTTGTATGAAGGCCTGTTCAGAGGGATCGGTGATACTGACGAGGTCTCCCCCCTGGTTGACACAGTCGGCTTGAGCCTCTGCCCACTTCCTCATCGACAGGTAGTTAAACAGGTAGCAGTAGTCGTTAAAAGGGTCAGACGTCCAAGAGCCACATTTCTCGTTCCATCCTGTGACAAACACAGCCCACAACAGTTCAGATATGCACATATCCAGATAAACACACACATATATTATCAGCTTCAGATCATGCTTGAAGTGTAATGATCAGTGTAGTATCAAGTTAACCTGGTCCAGATGTTGGGGGCTGGGGAGGTGGTCCTTGTCCCTTGGCTATGGAGAGACATGACAAAGAATAACTACAAAATACAACATGAATACGACACAAGAGCCATATGAATAAAAGAAATATTGCGTATCAGACCTTTTTTGCAGATAAATTCCTTTGTGGAGGTGCAGTAATCATCATTGAGTAGCCCAGGTTCAGGGTGAGTCATCCCTGTGAGGTGCACACAGTCCTCGTTATCCTGCCAGTTGTCTGGCTGGTGTGGCGCCCATGGGAGGAGGTCCTGAGATCCAAAGACAAACGCAGCCCAGACTGAAATGTTGCTTTATCATGAACAGCGACACCGTCATACTACAGCATTTTTGCATAATGAAGCACTGAGGAAAGAACAGGAGCTTCCCAAGAATCCGATGATTTTCAAATGGGGATGTTCAAGGTGATTATTTACTTTCTTAGTGTCAAACTTCTATAATTTTACAAGTATAGGCATGACACAATATGTTCATGGCTCTACAACTTACTGCAGGAGTTCCATCGGTGTATACAAACTGGTTTTCAACATTGATATCATTCAAACCCACCCAGGCTTCCCCTGGCATGTGAGCTGCAGATAAAAGACAAGAACATCAAGTTAATTTAAAGTTCAAACAATACAGTTACATTAGCAAAACTCATTAAATTCCTTGATGAATTATTTCATGATAACTGAACTAGAGTGCTTTTTTAGCCGCTCACCAGTTAGGAAACTTAGTTCTTGCTGCGAGTGGAAGCTGACCAGGTGAGCCTGCTCTCTGTTACAGTGAGCCTCAGCATCCTGCCAGTTTTTCACCGATTCAGTCTCAAAGTGATAGCAGAAGTCCCCATACAACAAATATCCAGGGTCACAGTGGGAATCTGAAGCAAACAAATTCCCCAGTTATTAACAGAGCTTTGGCTAAACAGTATGTGAAGAGGGAACATGAAGTCTGACTGACCAGGAGCTGAAGTTGGTTTGGCGTTCTGTCCACCTGTCATCTCACAAATGTAACCCAGGCTCTTGAAGCAGTTGGTTGTTCCCCATTTGCCTTCATAATTTCCTGGAAGAGAACATAACCTCAGCTGGTGTTGGTTTTGCAATGCCGGCCTCAACTAAAAAGATATGAGAGCGTCAGCTCAGGGCGAGAGTGTGGAACCTACCTGTGAAGATTTGTCCACAGTCCCAGAAGCCTGCAGTGTTTCTGGGCCAACCAGGTCCATAGTTGGAAAAAGTAACCGCAGTTTTATCCACCCATTTGAAATCCCCGTCCTGGTTCTTATCTGGTAACATCACAAACCAGAAAATGAATAGAAAGGGCGTTTTCACAAATCACATTTATTGTAAAGATAAGATGTTTTTGTTATTGTTTTACATCAAAAGATATAGTGTGTTGAGTACCTGATAAACCAATCCAGATGTCAGGAATGTCCACTTGGTGAAAGTCTGGAAGGTTCCCATTTATGAAGAACTGCTCTTCTTGACTACACACAAAGAACGGGACAAAAACAACAGACTACTGTTTTTTCACCTCTATGTAATTAAATGCAGCATGAATTTTGGTTGTGACCATTAAGATTGTATCTTAAATGCCTTTAAGTGAGACTATGCAACTTTGGCTGGACAACATGTGGGAATTTCAGTACAACTACACACTGAATTACCCTTCATTTTCTTCAGTTGCTTGAAAGACATCATTATTAGATGACCTGACTGAGTGTGAGAAGAATGAGACCACAAGCAGGACACAATCATGTCTCCTGGTGAGGTGTAATTAGTATTTAAAGTTACATTAATGATTGTGTTTTGCATTACCAATGGATTCAATGACTGTGTATCAGCATCTGTGCCTTTTCGCTTCATTTAGCTCATTGTTTCGGTTTTCCGGCCCACAGCAGGCAGCTGTTATAAGTGGAAAAGCTCTGATACAGCTACTGTACGCTACCCAACAGCAACAAACGGCAAACAGACAAAGTTAGCGACTAATTGGAGCTAAAAGAGAGTGAATATTGGACACTCATCAGATGACCAAAACTACAACTCCACATAAATGCTAAAGATGTTCTGTGTTCGCTTGATGTGTAAATAGGCAACTGTTAAGCAACAGTCACCATAGCAACTTCATAAACAATTATATGTCAATGATGTGTTGTTCTGCTGCCTCAAGTAGCCAAAAATCAATTAACGTAGCTTTAAATCAGTATAAATCTTGTTATAAACCCATGTGTTGTAAAATTATCAATAAATCTATCTTGTATTTTTCGTGATAAAACCATTGAAATGTTTATTTGTGATATGCAAAAACATATAATCACAAAGTCAGCAAACTGACTCAAATTGAGTAATGTCTTTAAAACTGGCTAACATTAGGGGACATTAGCCACCTTAAGGCTGGTGGTCATACGAGACCAAGTAAGCCTGTTGCAGGAAAACCCCCGAGTGTATGGAACTGAGCAAAGATACTTTTATTGCTCACGAGTTCAACTTTTGGTTTGTAAGAGGAATATGCAATTTCTACCTTCAAAAGTCACACAGTGTCACTTTAAAAGCGAACCGCTTGCCATTTTGCTCCTTCCTACCTGTTTATAATCAGCAGGTGGGCCCCCATATCGGAGCACTTGCTGAGTGCCTCGTGCCAGGTGGTCAACAGATTGATATTACTGACCAACCAGTAACAACTGCCACTGAAGCTCAGCCAGCCACGGGGGCAGATGGCTGGAGGTGAATTTTGGAGCAACAACAGGGAAATGTTAGCGGGAAAAGCAAAGAATCTAAACAAGATTATTATACTTAAAATAAAGATATCATGAGTGGGAAAAGAGATATCATCTTTGTGTATTTCCAAAACAATCCCGCTTACTGTTCAGTGGTTGTTTACACATGTAAGGACGCTCGTATCTGCAAGCATGGGATCGCCATTTCCCAAATTCATCTGATGAATCTTTGATTATTGCAGAACATGAGCCGGCCTGTGCGTCACTGTTGGAGAACATGTGTTTAAACCTTGTTTGCACAAATGAATATTTAAGTTCAAACGACAGGCATACGGTATGATATCTTACACTGTAGGTTCACCGTCACCCCAGTTTGTGTACCCGACATGCAGAGCATCAGACCAGGTGAACTGACTGTTTCCTGCTTCAACTTGACATGAAATCTTGTTGCATTTCTGGAGAAACAAAGCTCATCATCACACCGATGGACTAAATATTCACATCCAATATTAAATAATGAAGCGGCAAGTGAGCTTCTTAAAGCCACACTATGTTTTACTCACCAGTGTGGAAAGCCCAATCCAGAGGTCAAACGTTGATGGGTCCAGTTCTCCTTTGACGTACTGTTCTTCTCCTGCTGTGGTAATGGACACCAGGTCTCCTCCGTCCTGCACACAGTCATGTCTGGCTGCCGACCAGCTCTTCCTGGTATCGGCCTTCAGCTTGTAGCAGTTGGAGCCGTACTGTCTCCAGCCGTTGGCTAAGTCACAACGTGGGCCAGGATTTGCTATAAAAACATAAAAGAAAATATGGTTAAAATGTGAGGAATAATTTGATCAAATATGTGTCTGTTAGTGGGTCTGAGCCTATGGGCAAATTATGTGACATGGACACTTAAAATGTAATCCAGCATTTTGAAAATAAAAGGTTTATTTCGAAGGTAAAACATTTCAGGGATAGTCCTGAAACCGCAGAGGAAGTGGTTTGTAATGCAAATTACCGGCTAGCTTTATGATAGCCCTTGTTTCAATGCTACTCCAGTGATTGAAAGTTGGGGGCGGTTTCCATTCATCCATTGCCAATCCCAACTGACATTGGGTGAGAAGTGCAGAGAAAAGTAGCAATGTGCCGGAAAAAGGCAGGGAAGAAGACAACTAGCTACTTTAAGCATGGATGTAAACACTGCAGGATTCAAAATATATATTTTTTAACTTGTCTGGAGCACCCGGTTAGCCGAATGGTTACCGCAAATGCCACATACGCCCACCTTGGGATTCTGGCTGTGGACCTTTGTTGCATGTCTGCCTCTTCACTGTCAACAACTGTCAAATAACAATTCAACACGTTTGTGAAAGAAAGTTGCAAAATTGTATTTAGAAAATAAAATAAGAGAAGTAGGGAAAATGGGGAATGGAAATATGAATATAAAGGTTGCTGTTGCAACATTGCCTGATTGTGGTGATAATGAGCGCCAACAGCAGTGGTCACTTCCTTACACTTCCACTCTAGATACTGAATTTGAATTGTGGTTGCTCAAGCATCAAAATATTTACATGAATGATATTTGAAAAACTCCGCTGTCACCACAACCAAACCGTATGGCTCTCCATATTTAGTCCATGATCTAAAAGGACCATACAGTATCTGATCTGAGCAATTCTTTTTTTCAGATTGGATCAAACTTTAGTATTTATGGTTTTGCATAACTTCAAAAACCTCAGAGAAATCATTGCTGCGTAAATGAAAACCCGTTTTATTCCACTTAAGAGTTAGATTTAAATGTTGTTGCCCCTGTAGCTGGGGAGATACTACAACTCATTTGATTGGTCTAGAATTTAAATAGATAGATAAGGTATTATGGGTTAAAAGAAGAAGAAACTTAATAGCCTGAGAGTTTCGGCTCTATAGCATCACAAACCAAGATTAAAGTCTAAAACCGTATGGACGCTAGTTGGTCGACTTACAGTTGATGTGCTTGCAGATATATTTCCTCTTGACACTGCAGTTCTCATCATTCCACTGTCCAAAGATAGATCCTACCACCTGACCACAGTCCTCCCCAGGCTCACCCCCCCAGTTATCAGGCTGGCCTTGCATCCAGTATCTGAAACAAGAGAGAGATCATTTTGGATGAACTTCAGTGAAAATACTTTCCACATCCTTGAGTGTGCTTTTACTCATGTACAACTGTAATGAATTATTCTGATATTTGAGTGGTAACAGTGTTACATACGATAGGTATTGTATAAAAGGACTGCCGTCACTCCACTCCCAGACACCTTCTGAGAATTGGTCATTCAGGCCGATCCAGTAGATCTCTGTGCTGATTTGTGTCCTCACCCACAACTAGAAATACATACACAAAATGCATGAACCCTGTGAAATGATAAGAGAACATTTCTGAAACCTTGTTTCTGGAAGCTTGTGCGCGTTGTCCTCACCCTCTCGTGGATGTCCTGAATGCTCATCAGGTTGCTGTTCTGCTCCAAACAAAATGCGTTCGCCTCCATCCAGGACTTTGTGTCAGTGGCAAAGAAGTAACATTTATCTTCATACTCCCTCCAGCCTTGCTGACACTGGCAACGGGCTGAAAATACAACAGTACAACAGACTGTTACTGTGCACATACTATATGACCAAAACATAACCTATTGAATAGAAAAAATGTTACCAAAGAAAACAGCAAAGTAAACATGTGAGGCAGCACATCAATAATACTGCCCTCCTCTTAGGCAGGTTAGTAGTTTTTGTTCTGTCGTTGTGAGACACTGAGGAGGTCAGAGCACCGCTCAAGAATGCTTAAAGAGTGATGGATTAAAAGTTGCACCGATCTCTGCTTGTTCAAGATTTGAAGACTTTTTCAGTGGTGATGTCAAATGATCGCCAACTCAGAAGTACCTTAAGCTGCAATTCGGGCGTATGTTGAATTGATTGCACCATTACACAGATTAGAAGACATAATGGAATCAAATCCTTCAGTCGGGAAGAACAGAAGAATAAAAGTACTCTGATGTTGACAAGTAAAAAGGTTGACCAGCTGATGTGGAATTTCACAAGATGGTGAATCATTTAAATGCCCGTCAATCATAAAAGTCCCATGACAGATCCACAGTCCAGCCATGTCAGTCACCTCTCCGCACCTCATACAAAACTTTGGGTAATGTTTGACTTTAACAACCTTTACAGACACTATAGAATCACATGTTTGTGCACGTCAGTAATGGGTGGAAAGACCACAAGGAAACCACCACAGACGCAAAGTGTTTATCGAGTGTTTTCCACCTCACTATTGTCTGTCTGCCTGAAACACTGGGCTACCATGCAGTGAGAGGCTTCAGGAACATCAAACATCAGGTACTAAAAACCTGCTATCAGTGCATAAAAGACTAAATCATTACAAACTTCAGCTTGAATCTCTGCTGATACACAATATTTCAGATTACAAAATATACTTCAATCCCCTGCCAGTGACATAATTTCTTAAGTATAAACCATCATTTCTTTATTTCTTTCTAAAGACAATTGGTAAAGTAACTTAGTGTCTGGGGACATTTTCTTCACATTTCTAAGATGAGCAGTTGATTTTATTACAGATCATGACAGCACAGATCAAAGTAGTAAAGTTTGGTGGAAATTTTAAAAGCTTCGGAGATATCCATGAGTTTAAATACTCATTCTGATTGCTGCTGAATTAAATATTAATTTTTAGGGCCTTTTCAATTTACATGGTGGAAATCGATTAACATTCATCTTTAAATTAAATAATAAAAATAAATTACTTTTATGGCAAAACTAAACACTCTGTTTCACACAATCTCCCTTCCGTCCCGGGTCTGCTCATCATGTGCTTGATGCACTTTTAATCATTTCTTCAAAAGTACAGCACCAAGCACAAGTCATTTTATTAATGTCCTCAACAGCTGCCTCGCACCGAAATGCATAAGCACAACTTTCAGTTCATCGCTCATATGGTTCGCGTTAGTTGATGCATTCGTGTCTTTATTTTTGAGGCTTCCCAAACTAAAACCCTGTTGCTTTGCTTTGTCCACCCCACGGTCGGCATTATCATACATTTCACTCTCAGGGATCAAAAGTGTCACAAGCACTACAAAGCATTTTACCAAAAAGAGACTTACCACAAGCAAGAAGAGCAGCCAAGCTGAGCAGCCGCAGAAGCATTATTTGTCTTTTGTCCATTTATATTTTTCTGTGTTCACTTCTTAACGTGTGTCTCTACACATCCTAATATCTTTACGTTTTTCTCCAAACGTCTCTGAGCCTGGTAGTGTGTGTGTGTGTGTGATGTGCTCTAGCTCACAGTTATCAGACCTCTGAGCATCTTCTCTTTAATTCACCTCTTTTCAGCATCCGTCCAGGGTCCAAAGTCTGAAAGCCGTAAAACACAGATGACAAACACTTGACCTCTTCACTCATTTTCTACATTGCTACTGAATAAAACTTAAAAGGATTAACAACAAAGGTGGCTATTTTGACACCCCCCCAATGTGCAATATGAAGGATAAAGCATTGGCAAAATGGAGATATTTCCTAAGGTAAAAAAAGAAAATTATCAAAAAAAACAACAACAAAAAAAACTTATTTTCTTCTACATGTTACGGTTTGCTGGATGCATTTTCACGTAAAGCCCTTAGTTGACTTGCGACTAAATGCATTTTGCAAATAAAATCTACTAACCAAGAGATTAAACGGCAAAAAAAATGTTTCCATTTAATGCAATTTCTGTATGCCATTTCATTCTTTGTACCAAATAATAATTGTTAAAAATGGTAGAAATTACGTGAGCTGTGTGGTACAGGCCCCAAGAACTCATATCACAAAGTACATAATGTTAAATTAATACAAACACACATGCAACCATACAATTTGCTTCTTGAACATCACATTCAGGGTATGTAAACATATTGCGCATCAAGAGCTTCAGACATCTAAAATAACCTTAACGACACATTGATTGTAGGGGCTTGCACATCACATTTAACAGTGAAAACAAAGTCCAGAAAGCTATGTTTATAACAGCCACATGTCAACTCTCAGTAAACTTTATACTGCCAAATATCTGCCTCCAACTGTTACTTTTTAACTTAATAAGATGTTACAAAACAATAAACACAAATTTGAAATCAAATTCTCATTTACACGTTATATTGCTCAGCAGACATCAGAATCAAGAAAACTCCAAGATTATCAATCTGACTCGGACGCTTGAAATGCCGACTTTTCAGAAAAGTTTAAATGAATGATTCTTCATTGAGAAGAAAATATGCACACCCAAGAGTGTCAGGTGGGTAGGTAAATTAAGCATGAAAGTCCCACAAACTCTTTAGTTGAGAGCAGACTGATGTGGATGTTGTTGTGACTTTTCATAACTGAAGTGACAGTTAATTTTAGAAAAAGGGGCATTACCACAAACCTGATTTCTGCCGTCCTGACTGGAAGGCAAAATGTCATAAAGTGTTACAGAAAGAAATTAAGGAATCCCACCAATGAACTTTACACATAACTTTATTGTACCAATTTATACCAATACCATGTAAACAAAAAGCAAAAGATGGAAGCAGTCAAGAGGAGGAAGAACAGAAAGTACAGTAAAGTTTATAAAAGACTCAGTATCTGGCTCATTTGCTAACAAAGTTGGCAACAATATTGATAATATATTGTTGATAATATGCACTAATATTATTACCAGCAGGACACAAACTGTGCATTAATATGTATTATTTTTAGTATAAACCATATATTGCATTTCTGTTTTAAACTCTGTCAGCCTATTCTGAAAAACATAAATTGTTGTCAGAAATTATTTAATTTTTCTTACATATGGCAGAAATAGCCATGAGTGTTAAATAAAGGTCCTCAAACTTATAACATGAATAACGTGAAATTCTCCATTTAGGACAAAAATATACTCAGACTTCACATCTATTCTAGGAAAATAGTGCACAGCAATGAATTAGAGAGTGTAGTAAAGAATAATACCAAAGATACAGCTATGTTATTATACAAAATGTCCATATATTAAAATATAACGCAAACATCTGCAGAGACAAACCTCAGCTGAATCTCATACACATCTGAAAGCACTCTTGATTAGGATTTCTGACAGCCCAGCTATCGTCAAACACAAATCTTGAATTTGAAAATCTGTCCCTGTCAGGTTGAGCAGATCTCTATACACTAATGTAAAACTGAAAAAGAACTAGAGACGTGCACCGTATTGCTCTGATTGGTCCTTGACTCGCAGGTGTATTAGTCACCAAACCGTTCTCAATTCTGAGGTTGAGGAAAAGGTGGCGACTCAGGATTCAGCAGGCGGTTGAACCAGATTTGCATCTACACCTTCCTAAAACGGCTGGTGCACTTTTTTTGTCTTTTGGCACTTACAGCAGTTAAACTCCTCGGACCTGTCACCTCCTCGCCAGTGGCTGACAATCAGCCTTAAATGATTGTTCAAACACAATTATAGGCAAATCCCTAAAAGTTAGAACTGCTGGGATACGATCCGGCTTGCTGCAGCTGGAACTGCTCATAGAATGATTCTGAAAAGCACCTTTAACTTGCTTTCACATAACCTGGCATAAGATCAAAGGAATCTTGGAAATGTATTTGACATCTTAACATGGTATTTGAGATTAACTGATGAAAATGTTTCAACTGCACACGCTGCACTGCAAGCAAGGTGTTGAATCCAGCATGACCACATCTCTCTGGATAATGAAAACTGCAGAGCCAAAGAGTAAATCGTCTTAAAGAAGATAACTTTGAAATGCTTTCATAATGGCCCACAATACAGTCCATGTTCATAGTGTGCACAGTTAACCTAATAGTTCTCAACTCAAACTCACCTTCCGTTCTCAAGATGTTAGCATTGAATACAAGGCTACTATTTTCCCTTTCAAAACATTTCAAAACTATGTCAAGGCAGTCAAACAGAAGAAAATACAGTACAAAATACTACATCACTGATTGCAAATAACACCAGCAGGAGTCAAGAAGAAATGTCTTGAATGTGTCATTTTGTCAGAGAAGACTTCAGATTTGTCCGATGTGCACTTCAAGTCAGTAAAATCTCCCTAATATTCGAAATCACTCCCACACTGTCTGTGTGCTTCGTGTTGTGTGCTTGTGCAGTGATCAGAACTGATGGTGACCTGGCAGTGAGTCACCTGATAATAAATGGGTTGGCGGGCGGTCACATGCAGTTGGCCACGTTGCTGGAGCCCTGGCCGACGTCCCTGATCTGGCTGACGTGAGACGAACAGACAGCCACCCCGGCTCCGGCACGGCAGTGAGACACCGAACCCACCAGCTCCCATCTGAACAGCAAGCAGATACAAATCACAGCAAAATAAGAGGAAGGAGACATATTAAGTTGTAAACAATACAGCTGTATTTCGGAGCAAAGCATGTAACTGCAGAATTAAAATTAGAGCAGTGTAAATATTCAATGTAACAGGTTGAGCCCTGTTTCAGTATCATTAAAGACTAGTCACACAAGCTTCTAATGTGGACTGTTGTCAAGGGTACCATTAAGTTTCATCCAGTTTTAATGCTCAGGTAACATAATTCCGATTTAATTTGAGAAAGACTACACAGCAATTAACCGGAAATATTTGATTTGTGTCTTTAACTCAGTTCCAATGTGCAAAAAGGCATCTAAAATGATCATTGACCCCCCCACATGTTCTCTGTGACTACTTTAAGCTAAAGCAATCAGAAATGTGTTTTAGAGATTGCATGTATGTAAAACAAATCCCACCTCGATACCTCACTAAAACATCACTTCACACAGTCCTCATTCATCTCCTCCCCACCTGTTCATTCGAGGCTCAAAAGCCTCCACCGTGTTCAGGTAGATGTTCCCATTATGACCCCCAACTGCGAACACTCTTCCCATTACAGTGGCTACTCCGACTCCCCCACGGGGGGTGGTCAGCTCAGACACGTATTCCCAGCGTTGTGTTCGCGGGTCAAAGCGCTCTACAGAGCTCAGGGGTGAATTGTCATCAAAACCACCTTTGGGAAAGACAAGAGAGGCACTTATTAAAAAAAAAAAAATCACAAGAAATGTATATCTTAAGATTACCACTGATGGTTCCGTGAAAAAAGCTCAAGGGGCAAACAGGAAACTGGCATGTATGATATTACTTCACATGAAATAATGAGGGCACATGTAACCTGGCAAACAACATGCCCAGGTGTAGAGACCGCTAACACTCAGTTGCCTTAAATAGGACTATGCTGTTATTAATGGAGATGACATAGCATGAGAGGATTTCATGCATCAACACTAAGCATATACGCAGCTACTGACTTGGCAAAATGCCACAACAGACGTTTTAATGAACATTGAGTGACTCTTCAAATTTAAGTGGTACAATAAAACTGTCACCCTAACCCTCTGTAAATCAGTTACCAGATAGCTTTACAAAACACGAACGTTTGTCTTTGCTGATTCACGCATTTGTGTATAAAACTGTAGTGTGTGTCTGTAGGAGGCATGTGACCTGGGTGCATCCAAAAACAGAGGAAGAAACACCAGTAAAATAATGACAAACTGGTTCAAGTGTCAATTACTGTGTATGGTACCAACCAACAATGTCTGGCTATCCAAGTGATCAGATCTGAAGAGATGAATATTACAGGTGTTTGGACTTTATCTTAGTTGATTTATTCCTCTCACCCACTACATAGAGACAGCCATTGAGTTTGCTGACTCCATTACCAGCCCGCCGCTGGCCCATCTCGCTGACCTCCATCCACTTGTTGAGGTGTGGGTTAAACCGCTCCACACTGGACAGTGATGCCACGCCATCGTTGCCTCCCACTGCGTACACGAAACTCTGGCAAGGAGAGAGTATAGAGCAGTGAAGTCCAGAGTAGAGATCATATATCAGTCACAACCGATTTGGCTTTCCGCTACAGTCTTACCCCCAATGCCACAGATCCCACTCCTCCTCTGGGCGTGTTCATTGAAGCCACAGCGCTCCAGCAGTCACTTTCGATGTCATAACGCTCCACATCGTTGAAGCAGGAGTTGTCATCCAGACCTCCAATAGCATAGATAGGACCACCAAGAGCTGCCAGGGCTATACCCCTCCTGAGAAACACATACATCCTTGCTCTCATCCACACTACAACCCAAGATAAGCGTTTTCACATGCATCGCGTCTGGAGAGTGTTTTTTGAAAATGACCATTTTTGGGTGTGAAAAGCAGAGGATTAGGAAGGCCAACACGGAGAGGAAAAGTAGCATTTGTTTAATTCAGCCACCTTAGTGTGATAGCACACTCTCCCAGAATGTAAGTCAGAGAAGAAAGTCCCATACACGTTCAGTACGTTGTAGTGTCTGTGTACCTCTTGGTGTTCATGGAGGCTTTCATCATCCACTTGTTGGTGAGGGGGTCAAACATCTCCATGTTGCCTAAGTGTTCATTACCATCATGCCCCCCAACAGCATAAACCTTGCCTAAGGAAATCAAAATCGAACAGATATGAAGTTGACTGCGAGAACAAACTAATAAGGGCTTGTTTGACTAGTGACAAGTAATATTTTTACAAAGATACACAGCATGTTTTCAGTTAGTATGTTACAAGTTACGCTTTATTCACTTGGAATTGAATCTGTAATCCAAATATTTAACTTTCTAAATTATATTATCAAATCTCAAATATTAGGGTATTGTATTTGTAGAAAATATCTGTATGATATACACTCAGTTGCCAGTTTATGTAAATAATAAAAACATTATCGCATTGCACAAAGAAATGCTCTGCATAATGCAATACAGTTCAAAAGGACCGCAAACCACATCCTCCAAATAGATCACAGTTTAATCAACACCTCTCCAAAACAGTTTCAACAAAAACTGATTATAATCTTCATGAGGGAAGAATATATTGCAGGACTGCTGCATTAGAATGCATTAGTTTTAGCTGGGTATACCTAATAAAGTGAGAACTGAGAGTACAATATGTCATAAAGTTTCCCCGTGCTCTTCAACTTCTAAAAACAACTTTCCATGCTGCGTCTTTAACTTTCAGTAGTGTTATATATATAAATATATATAAACCTTTTTACCTCCTACAGATATTACACCCACGTGACGCCGTCTGCTGTTCATTTCAGGGCCAAAAAACCAGCTGTTCTTAGTGATGGAGTAGCACTCGATGCTGCGAAATGGGTCACCAGAACCCCCCCGGCCACCCACACAGAACAAAACCCCTGAGGAAGTGGTAGGAAAGAATCAAACATTGGTACAGTGAGAGAAGACACATCATACTTTAAGCCCACAGATGAAAGATGCAAGAAACAACAACAAAGCAAGCATGACAAACTATACTAAACGTTAAAGTTCTTACATTTTTATAAATGTATGTTATGAAGACAGGACTAAGCCTGTTACAAGACATTAACACCCTGAAAGGATTTGGTTTCATGAATGTAGCTGTGTATTTTTTTAGGATGATAAGTGCTGAATGTTACTACAAAAACCATTAAATCAATAGTTGTGTGTTTAAAGCCAAACACCACCATTTAAGTACTACCTGCAGTGTGTTTCCGGGCTATCGTACGGACAGAGTACTCAAAGTCCAGCACCACCTTGTTGCTGAGGTGGAGGTGGTAGTTCCTGGCTTCGTCCATCAGGTCGCGGCAAGTCAGGTTACCTTTGATCATATCGTCCTTAGCTACTGTTCCAGTCAGGAACTCTACAGGGAGCAGGGGGAGGCGCACCTGCATAAGAGAGACCAGCATACACTTTGTATTGCTGTTGTAAAAGTGATAAAGCTGTGAACATATATGTAACGCTCATTTTACACACAGTTATGTAGCTTAACCTTCAGGTAATCAGTAAAATAGGTCATAAAGTCTTACTTCACTAGAACACATACAGAGGCACTTTCAAACACAAAACATTTATGAGCTATTCAATTCAGGAAGATGCAACAGTCATTTTTCATAGGCTCAACCAAACCATACCCTTCTGACTGAAGCTATGCACTCTCTAACCTGAGACATGATCTGGTCCAGCCAGGCCTCGTGGTGCTGTGGGTTTGCTTTCAGCCATTTCACTGCTGCATTGTACACCTGTGTCTCTGAGTGGATATTGAGCTCACTGGAGGACAATAATGTGCGTAAGTGCTGGGGAGACACGCATGTAAAGTCCTCACACTCCACTACCTCGGTGAAGTGTTCGCAGGCATAGCGGTCAGCCATGTCCATCAGGTCCACACGATTGTGGCTCTCGGCAAAGGTACGAACTGCCAGGCAGTTGGTGGGGTGAAAATGGGCCTTCATGTACTCACAGCAGGCTCTCGCCACTAACTCCACCTAACAGATTCAGGCAGCAATAAAGCAATTATAATTTTAGATTGTCTCAATGCATTACATAACTGAATTCTGGTGTGTGTAAAAAATTGTCATAATATTTAGAATTGCTAAATAAGGGTTTGAGCATCACTACACTTAACATTTAATTGTAAATGCAGAACCCACTTAGTTCATGTAAAATAAGGAGAGCAAAATGCCTGCACGTCTTGTTGAGTGATTACATTTGTGTTTCTTTACCTGAAGGATGCAGGCAGCATAAAGCAGTGGCTGGACATTGTCCACTGTTAATGTGAGTTTGGAGGAGTAGGCAAAATGCACCAGGTCCTGGATGGCATCACCATCAAAGTCCTTGATTTCTATCAGTTCCTGCTTTGCCTCGGACATCTCCGACAGGAACATGGCCCTGAAGGGAAGAAAGCGCAACTTAGACAAGAACAAGGTCTTCTACAAAGCTTTGTTTCCTGCAAAAACAAACAGAATGCGTTGGTCTAACATTCAAGTTATTCTGTATTGTATAAGTGTTGCTGGAGTTTTGACTTCTGTCCTGCAAAAACATATAAAACATATTTTGTCCTAAAGTCTTCAAGGGACGACTACTCCACTGGTGTCCATTCATTAAGTATGAAGGCCCAGAGAGTACATACACTTTCACCCCAACTCAAAGAGTGTTAATACTTTACTTGATGACAATTGATTATGGCTGTCACAATCATTAAATTTAAATTGACATAGAAATGACATGATGGTTTAAAGTAAATTGTAATATTTTGTTATGTTATACAGCTACTAATTTTCGTTTTCAGATAGCATGTGGTCAAACTATCATGCGTGCAGGCCTATCTTATGTAAAAAAAATTTATTTCCCAAATGTTAATATACAAGAGGGAACTGCCATGCTCCCATCTAAGCATAACACAAATGATCTAAACACAAATGACAACATTCTGTCTTTGAGTTTCTTTAAATTTAGATTTTTCAGGCTCAAGACAGTTTAAAGTCAGTTTTTTGTTGCTTAATTTATGTATTCAGAGCAAGAAGTGTATCTGGCATGCTATAGACAAGTTCCATTAAATCATTATGGAGAGTGAGGGTCCACTAGTAAGAAAAAAAAACAAAAAACCTTCTCATCTGTCTGGGCTGTACTGAAAATTGCTATTATAGGCCTAGTTCAAAAAGTGACACAGAAAAATTATACCTGAAGTAAGGGATCACACAAGCCAGCACTAGCTTGTGGCATGGTATCAACCTACTGCCAACCTACAAAAAGAGACAAACACAAAATACATGTTTAAAAAACAGGCAACAAGGCACACCTGTATACAGTATCATTATTATTATTATTATACTGTTCAGTACTGGGATTTTGGCAGGTTTACTTGAGTCTGGACAGAGTGACCTACCTTCAGCGTGACGTCACAGAGCTCTCCTACTTCGTAGAAATGCCTGAGAGAGTTATGGAATTCCTTCCAAGCCTCATGAGCCTCAAAGACAAAGGACCCATCAGGCTCACAGTTTGCTTTTAAGGCCCTGTTTCCAGGCCGCTTCTCCTTGGACTTCAGCTGCTTGGCATGGTCTGGCACCACATCCCCTGGTGCCATAGCTGGCTACAGGAAACAACACCTACAACAGAGATGAGAGAAATGTAATAATTGCTTACGGAATGCATCTTGACCTCGTAAAGACAGTGGCAAGCTCGCTTGCCGACAAACTTTGGTCATATTTAACTTGTTCTCATTAATGTAGTCATGAGAACTGTGAGCCAAGCTATTTTTGCCACTGGTGCTGAAACGAGTAGTTGATTAATCGACAGAAAATGAATCAGCCACAATTGTGATGTTTGATTTAACGTTTGTCTTTTTCTTAAAGCAAAAATTACAATCATTTCCTGTTTCCAATATTAGAATAATCTGAATGAGTATGAGACAATCCCTAGCGATAATAAACAGGCCAAATTTTCACAACTTAACGTCTGAAATAGAAATCGCAACTAACATTCTATAGACTTCGTCAGTGATGGGGACATTGCCTGCCAGCTGAACAAGTTTGGTCAGAAAGTAATCCTCTCCCTTTCAGTGTCACTTCCCCTTTACTCATTCAGCAAGAGACTGGAGCCAAATGTGAAAAAAAACCAGCACAAGCAGATACCTCCAAGCTAACATGGCACACCGCAAAGAAAATACAGTGCAATCAAACCCATAAAATGTCCTACCTATTGCTGAATCTGATGAACAATTTCCACAGTGGATCTCAGAGAAACTGAGAACAGACAGCCAGAGGCCAAAGCTCCACACACACCTTACAGATGATGCACTGTCTCTCTTTTAAGATACATCTCAGACACTGAATAGACTCAGTGTATCGCCCCCTCATCACTAGTCCTCTCAGCTATAAGAGCAGAAACATCAAACCCCATCATATGCACTACTGATCAAAGGCTATCTCCACTTCTGTTCTACTTTGCAGGTTCGTGGATAGGCTTCATCGTTGAAACTGTCTGGTTTTTCAATACATGTAGGGACTTTGTAATATCCACTTAATTCAAAGACAGATTCAGGATCAGTTGGAACACTTTCATGGCCTTAAGATGATAACACCATCATGTTGTATTATGTATGAGGAATGAGAGTCAATAATTTAACGACAACGATGTATTGCACAACTACTCTACTCCAGTGAGTACAAAATGGCAAACAATTTGTGCCGACAGCAACCTCTTTTTACATTCATATAGTTTTTTTTTTTCCATGCATCTCCACCATACAAAAAGGGACTCCCACTATGCAACGAGCACACCACATCAGGTGCAAAAGGTTCACAGAAGACTGGTGTGCACTCATGAGAACCTACTGTTGTCATGTCAAATTACTTCACCCACTTGCCTAAGAGCACACAACAACTACACAAGCAGCCAAATGCTGTGCTTCCATGAGCTACATGCACACTGAATTACATTTCCCTCACCACCTATTAATTCAGTTCAATTTTATTTACATAGCCCAATATCACCAATTGCCTCAAAGGGCTTTACAATCTGTACAACATACGACACCCTCTGTCCTTAGACCCTCGATTAGAATAAGGGAAAACTATGCACAAAAAATCCTTTTTAACAGGGAAAAAAATAATAGAAACCTCAGGAAGAGCAACAGAGGGATCCCTCTCCCAGGACGGACAGACGTGCAATAGATGTCTGTGTACAGTACAGATTCACAACAGAAGATCATAGTCTCTACAATTACAATGACAAAATGTAAGTTGTAAAACATAAGTGTAGAAGACGGATCCAGAAATCATAGTACATGATGAAAATTAAGAGATTAAGAGAGTAAGGCAGTTTGTAAAAAACAGTGATAAATGTCAAGGATACTATTAAGTAGTATAAGTATTTTACATTCACCTTTTGAACAATCATGTAATGTATTTATATTTATTACACGTCACACGTGCATGTATTACAATTTGACCTTTAATAAACTATCAAAGCTCTTATTTATTAAATCACATAAGCAGCTCACACAATGGTTTTGCACCTATATATATATATATATATATATATGATACTTATTAGACACTGCTTGCTGTCTGAAAGTCGTGTATCTTGCACAATTACAATCGTTGGTCCTACCTTTACGTGACCAAACAAGCCCTCATTGCCCTTCTATGTAACGTTACATTTAATTTACTCAAGTATGAAAGTGTGCAGGCTACTTTTTCTTCGACATGCACAAAATATACACAAGGGTGACCAAAATGTATGCAACAAAGAGGATTTAACAGCTACTCCGGGCCAGGAACACAAAGAGATAATGTAAGGGATGCAAACATTTAATATAAGATACCAGCTAAACGTCACACTGCAAATTAACACCTAGCAAGCTATTTAATTTAAACGAGAGCTAGCACCTGCAGATCATCTGAACTTGTATTTTATGCGTCCATATGGGATGCCAAAACATACTCATGTTTATCGAAGCAACGTTCGTACATAATATGGGGTAACGTTAGGTATAACAGTTGAGAAAAGCCGAAATAACATCAAACACAACCACACGTCAACAGCTTGTGGAGACGAGCTCGGGTTATCAAGGGGGAAACGCAACGTTACGGTCGTTAATATAACCGCATTCCGTGTTAACATGGTATTTATAACGTTAAACCCCGTAACTTAGTGGGTTCTCTCTCTGAAACCAGACAAAACACAACGATACGGATCCAAAGAACATGCTGAAGCTATCTCGCCTAATTTACGAGATTAGACGTTAACGGTTTAGTTAGCTTATTTGCTAACAGCAACTAACGTTACCAGGCAGACTTGCTAATGAGAGCTAACGTTAATGTTAGCTGGCAGGGAACGTTAAGGATTTAACCGGGAATTTAGCTAAAATACTAAACGTATAGTGATACATACTATTATAAAACATTGGGTAATCGTTACGTTAAGTCGAAAATCCTTAATTTAGATACCTCATGCCGCAGCAAGAATTAAGATGCCGGCTTCATTGAGTGGAATGTTTGGTATTAGCACGCTTGTTGTGATTCCAGGTGCTTCATGGGTATTGTAGTTTTAAAACATTACCTGAACAACAGCCAAATGAACAAGATATAATGCTCATTAAAAGCTCCCCCAGTTTCTGAAGCTGATCAGTGGGACAGTTTTACATCTCAAACGCAAGTCTAACACACTTTCCACTATATTTAAACAGAGGGCATGCAGTAAGTTGAGAACAGTTTAGGTAACCTACTTACTATGTTATTGCTTCCCCATTCCAAAGCAAAAAATAAATGATCAACAGACACCTGTGTCCTCTCTCTCAGATCTCTAAGGATGTCAAAGTTGATTTAAAAATCATGATATAACTGCAACTTGGGTTTATTTGATCTGAAACATCCCCACAAGAGAGTCTGTGCATATACAAATTCTGTAAAAACATACAGTTGTGGCAGAGAGGCACAAAAATAGCGTCTTAGTTTCAAACAGGACGGTACGTCAGATTGAGTTAAGTTTGTCTTATTTTGTCTTCTGCCTCACTGAACCTAACTTCCAGTAAATAACACTGACATGGTCAAAATAAGGCACTAAACTAGAGAGTAATGTGCAAAGTCAGGAAATGTTCAGATTGTATTTACAATTATGTTACTATATTGGCCAATTAAACCTTTTCTAAAGTTATACATTAACAACACCTTCACATCCTGGTTGAGTTCCATTTACTGTACATCAGTGCAGCATCTGAATAATTCTGCTGTACCCTCCAAACACCAAGCAAAAATACTGAAAACAGATCAATAATGTGTACAGATTTTCTAATTGTTCATGTGGATGGATTTCTAATCCTTGCCAACAGTGTTCTCAAATAAATGGTGATACTATATCTATTTCACTTTAGAAAGCTCTCCAAAATGACACCCAGACCATTATACTTCAAATTACATACATCGTTTTCTGGTGATTTAAACTGTGACCAATGGGAGGCACTTTATCAGCTGGAAGAATCAGTCGGCCTCTTTGGGAGGGAGTAAGAGCTGCAGCATAAACAGACCCAAAACATAACGACGAGACCTTTACCCATACAGAAACCGTCACACAATTATCAAAGATTGTTTATTTCAGAACAGTATGTAGTTCATGTGCTGAAAATAATACAATATAAAACTGACCAAGTTTTACAAGCTACTTGAGGGATACACAATATTATTACACGTCGTCAGAGATCGGGTTTTCTGTGATGGCGATCGGACGGCCAGCGCGAGGCAAATATAACATTGTCCTACTTGTGCTGCTTCTTCTTTTTCAGGAGTGCATCCCGTAGAGCAAGCTGGATAAGAAAAACAAAATGAGTGCAAAGTGCGCTTTTACGTTCAATAAAATCAATGTATCCACAGTCTAATACAGTAGCTCATTCTGACATGTATTTATTTATTACCTGTTTCTCTCTGAAGGAGCGTTTGCCTTTGGTTCTGACATTCTGACTGTGCCTCATCATCATGAAGTTCTTCGTCCTCCTCTTCTCCTTGTTGCTGGTGCTGGCGTGTGGGTTCAGCTTGGTCCGCTTCCTGACAAACTCCTTCCGGTCGGTCCGTCCCGCCTCCAAAATCAAACACATTATTAGAGCTGAAATGATGAGTCGACGCTCGTTTAATGATCGTCAAACATGTTACAAAAAATGATCTGGCTCCAGCTTCTCAAATGTGACTTTTCGCTGGTTTTCTTAGTCTTCAATGATAGTAACATTAACCGCTCACATTTTATAGACCAAATGAGTCGAGGAAACAGTCAGCAGACTAATAGTGGAAATAATTGTTAGTTGCAGCCCTGCACATCATTAATCACAGTTACAACATACAAAACTTCACATGAATGACTTTCTAGAGTCAACAGTGTTTCAGTCGCGTTACCATGACTTCACTGGACCAAGTAACTCTAAGAATAGTTCCAATCACCCTACAGTTAGCTTAAGGTTTTACCAATGCTGTTGCCAGGCGTGTTTCCTTGTCCGCTTTTGGTTTCTTATGCAGTTTCTCAATATTCCTCAAGGTCAGCAGCTCCCCTCTGAAAGATTTAGAGGGGGGGGGGGCATACAAAAATATAAGCATGATCAACTATCTTTATCAACAAACTAAACATCACAGTGATTATGCTCTGATTCAAAAGAATCAGAGTTGAAGCGTTTCACAAAAACAAATATTCTGAAGACAAATTCCTCTTTGTCGATGATGTAATGCTTTAAGCTTTAGGTTAAAATAGCTCTCTAACCGTCTGTCACCCTCGTCGTCACTGTCCACAGTTTTCCTCTTCTGGCCCTTGCCCGGTGCAGCGTTGACCTCCTTGGCTATCTGGGCCAGACGGATCTTCTTGAAGTCATCTTGAGTGAGGAGCCTGCTGCCGCTGACGGCCGCTGCTTTGGCTTTTCTTTCCTCAGCCGGCATACTCTGAAGCTTCTCCGCCTTCCACAAGACACAGATACCTCATACATTAAAACGCTTCCTTAACCAACAACAAGTTAACGAGCTACGCAATTTTATGCTCACCACTTCTCCTGTGTCTTCGTCGGACGAGTGGTGAACGTCCACCCACTCCCCATCTTCATCGGCATCGCTAATACTGGCACTCTCCCAGCCATCTGTTGTAGAATATGAGAACCACGCACATTAGCTTAATATTGATCATCTGTCATCTCTATCGGAGGGCTGGATGAAATTGGATTTTGTTTTACAGGTCAATTCAGCCACTGTACTCTAACCCTATGGATTCACTATTAAAATAACAGCTTCTCACCTTCATCCTCCTCTCCCTCTTTGTTCCCCTCCTCCACCTCCAGGACTTCAGCACCAGGGATATAGTCTTTGGCCTCAAGCTCTCCATAGTCTTTGATCTTGGTCTCTACTGATGCCTCTGTGGGTCTCCCCTGGACAATTACAATTATTTACATTTAAATATAGATAGTCATGTATTGCTTTGTCAGTATTATATTTTTGGATCCATTGCCACTACTCTCCTCTGTTTGTGTGCTTAATTTATTAGGAGAGCGTTCTAGATCAAACTCTCAACCATACAGGGTTATGTATAAAAACCCCAGCACATTCAAGGATTGTAACTGTTTTTAAAACAGCTTTTTCATTTATAAAATGACTCCTCATACATTAAGTGTCTTTTTCTCATACAAATTATACTCACAGTTGCTCAATGTTAAGACATCATTTCAATTTTGAAAAAGTGTTGTTTTCAGACAAATTCACACGAGAGTTGACAGTTAGCTCACCCTGTCCCGCTTGTGCAGCATCTGTGGATTAAGACTCCTGAACAGCTGGATCAGTCCTCTGGCAGACATCATCACATCTGTGGGCAAATACAGACAAAAAATGTGTTGTTTTGTGAGCGAACATACATGCACACCCCCTTCAATTGTGACCAAAGTACAGTGGCAAGATAAACAGCCCGGCAGTCACTCACTCTTGTCTTTGTGGATCTTGTATTGGGCCAGGTCCTGCAGCAAGTCTTCAGTGATGGCGAGCGGACAGCGGCCTGCCACTTCCTTGATGGCATTGATACTTGAGCACAAAAAGGGGACAAATGTACTATAACATGGTAAAGTAACACTTGGCTTGGTAGTTACAAAAGAACTGTATGGATTTGTATTTTTCCATTCACATTTTAATCCATATAAACTTTGGAAAACTGAAACCAGAAAGTAGACAAGGCTGCTACCTACCCCACAGTCATAACCTCCCCAGAGTTTCTGTCTGTCACAAAGTTGTTGGCGATGGTCATGATTACAGGTTCGATGATCTGCACAAGCGGGGATGTGTGAAAAGTGTTAAAACTGGAATCCCTACAGTGTGTTAAGTCAGTCATTTTCTACCGCTTGTTCCCGTTTGGGGTCGCGGGTGACTGGAGCCTATCCCAGTAACTTCGGGCCTTAGGCGGGGAACAGACAACATAGACAGACACACTCGCATTCATCCACTAGGGACAATTTAGAGTCACCAATTAACCTTCACATGCATGTCTTTGGACAGTGGGAACCCGGAGAAAACCCACGGTAACACGGGGAGGACATGCAGACTCCACCCAGGGAGATCGTGGTCTGGTCCGGGATTCGAACTCACAATATTGGGTGGCAGGAGCGCTAACCGCTCTGCCACCGTGCACCCCACAGTATGTTAAGTCCACATGTGTTAACTAACAGAATACATCTGTAGATCTCAATGTACCTCTGGTGGGACGAGTTGGTGGGAGGCCTGGGCAGCACACAGGAGAATCTTTGTCACCTCTAGAAAGACAACAGTTTGTTTAACATGTCTCGTCCACAGAGGTCAAAACACTTTAACGTAAGTGTGAGTTATTTTCACCTCTCTGATGGGGCTGTAGAAACCTCTGGACGAAGGGATAAAAATTGAAGAGGAAGAGCTGGAAAAGAACAGAGTATTATACTCACTATAAAATATCTTATTCATACCTGTATATTACAGCAGTGTCCAAGGCATGATTCCCATAACCCAGGTACAGTATGTTGTTATTGACTAGTACTTTGAAAAATATTGGCAAAGCTTATTCTGTACATTAGCCATCACTGTCGATTCTTGCACATACATATCTGGTAGAAATAGAATTACAGCTAGTTGTACAGGTGGAATTCCAACCCTGGGGAACACAACGCTGGCATATTGCGACTTTTTTGTCACTAACTGTGTCTGCATGCCATTTGGTGCTGGGCAGGTAGTGTACACTGGGTTTTTAAAACTGTCTGCCGGGAGAGTGAACCCAAACAGTAAACCTGCGGGCTGGAAAACCAACACAATGAGCTGAAAATTGCTATAAAGCCCCGTAGAGTTGAGGGGAACTGCAGGGTCTGGTGATAATTCTCTGTGAGCTCAACGCTACAAGTGACTCCTCTCACATACAACTTGTCAGTTAAATGTAGCCCATTTCACAAGACCACAGGCTCGACATCAATTATTTAAAAGCTCCTATTAGGAATAACCTACTGCATTTATCTATTCTGGATAAGACGCTTTATAGAGTCACCAATATTCATCAGGGCCAGTTTTAAGTTGTCTGCCATCACGCTAAAAAGGTTTGTACACACTAGCTGATGAGTGCCACATCACTTACCTCATGGATTCCAACCAGTCTGGATATGAGCTCCATCAACATGATCTTCACCTCGAAGCGCTCTTTCGAGTCTTCCAACTGCTTCAAGAGTTTCTCAGCGAAATCTTAACGAAAAGAGATATCCGGTGGCTTAGCGTTCTGTAAATTGTAGGACAAATGACCGTAGCCAAATTCTTTGTCCTGCAGTTGTTGTGGAGAAGACAGGTGAGCCTACCTTGAGGATCGTGAATTAGGTGAATAGCAGAGAAATTGAACACTTCTGCTTTCGTCTTTTTCTTGTGTTTCTGCCCAAAGAGTTAAAACAACGAACTCAATTCATTTGATAACAAACGTAACAATACGAGTTGTGCCTCTATAGTGAATACAACAGTGGTACCTTGAGGACTTTCATTGCCTTTTCCAGCTTCTTCTTGTTTTTAGTGGTTTTCTTGCCCGTGGAGTATCTCACCTTCAGGTCTCGGGCTGACGGTCCCTCCGTCTGAAATATAAGACATATTGTTGACAAAAAACAGCACAACAAATATAAACCAAATTCGTACATCCCCCTTCTAGACTGAGAGAAGTATTCGTTCTCTAACTACTTTATATCTTTGCTACTTGCCTCTGACTCGGAATCACTCTCATTTTTCTCATCGTCATCTTTGCCCAGAAAGAATTTAAGACCCGCAACAAGGACCTAAACAGGAAGAGAGGCAGGTGAGGAGGAACGGGGCTGCAACCTTTGCAATATAATTAGCAAGTCATTGCTTTCAATGTGGAAAAAGAAGTACCTTTGTCACTTTGGAGAAGCAGGCGGTTGTAATGACATTAACTGTTTTGGCATCATTCCTGTCACACAAACAAAACGACATTCCGGTTAAAGCAGTGAAATATAATGAGAATTTCTTGAGACATAAGAGCTTTACATGGTTTAAGTTCGTAGTGTCCAGTGTAAAAACAAAACCCACCATATGTTCCTTTTGTATAGCTCCATCATTACATCTAACGAGATCTTTGCTGCTATGGGATTACTGTCTCTCAGCATGGTGTACATGAAGTTCTGTAACGTCTGCAACGCACAACACCGATAGTGAGTGGTGGCTATTTTGAGCTGCTTTCACACAAAATAACACACAGCCAAGCATGGAGTACGTAGCACTTGCAAGCATTCGTACTCACTGTGTTGACCTTGTTGTTTTTGTGCTTAGCATTGATGTTTTTGATATCTGCTACAATGTGTGTGTACAGCGTCTGCGGAGAGAGAGAGAGGCAAACGTTTACTTCCGAAAGGGGAAACATCTAAAGAGCAAAACAGAGAAAGACAACGACTAAACATAGGACTACAGAAACACACACAAACAACACCATTTGTTAACAATTCCATTTGGTAACGCTATACAAGGCAGCCACACATGCTCAGAATACGAGTGAAATTAGCTTGGTGAAATAAGATTTTTACTGTCTAATTCACCCTCTACCCCAAACTATTACCAAAGGGCTCCTCTCTCCTTACATTTTAAACTGTGTAATAAAACACTAACAATACCTTTACTGTGCAAAATCTATTATAACATTTCAGCCATTTACTTCAATATGCTCTTCTAATTTCATGGAAAAAATGAAATAGTATCCAGCGACTGCACGGCGGGTTGGGGCAAAAACAGGTGGGATTTTTCCGCTGAGTGCCCGCACCTTTCTGAGAAGTTTGTCGTGACATCGCAGCAGCTCGAAGAAGAGCTCCAGGAGCCCAGAGGGGTCGATCAGGTCTTTGTTCCTCAGAAGAATCAGCGCTTTGCAGAAGGTCTGACGAAGACAGGAAACCCCCCCCAGAAAACGTTTCAGTGCCGTGTCATTTGCATACACATCAACAAACACACGCGTCACAAGCATCATCAATTAACGTGGCCACGAAAGAGGAGCTCCTGTGCGGGCAGATATTCTCACCATTCTTAGGTCCGGCTCCAGGACTGTGTGGTGACTCAGTAATAACTCGGACAGCTCTTGTGGAAAGGTGGACAGGTGCTGCAGGTAGCAGTGACTAACCTGGAGGACAACAACAACGTTCACTACAAGATGCGTAGGAGGCAGGAAGGCACTGATCAGAAACACACACACACACAGTTGGGGACGTTACCTGTGCAAGGAACATGACAAGATCTGCCAACTCCTTGTTCTGCTTGTCGGGCTGCAGTTTGAAGATCTGGATGTTGGACTGGTAGTGTCGGTACTGCTGCTGAAACTGTGGAAGGCACAAGAACAACCACTAGGGATTCATTACTGCAGTATATTGACAGTTCCCGTAGGATTAAACGGTCCTGTTGGCTAATAACTTTAGCAACGTTGGCTAACAACACTTACCTCCTCTACGTATGACAGTGGATCTCTTTTTATAAGATTCTGCAGTTGGGGCAAGTTGTTCGGCAATTTGTTGTTGTGTCGCCCGGACATGGTTTCAGGTGGTTTTGCGAGTGTGTTGGGAAGAAATAACGATATACAAGCAGATTTTACAAGGCAAGCGTGGCCAATGCGCAGGCTGCCATTTAACTTGCAATGGAGAGTCCATACGTCACGTCCGGCCGTGTCCTGGTCGTTTCCGCTCCGATTAAAGGGGCCGTGTTTTCTTAGTTGCTGCGGGCGCTCGGGCGTTTAAAAGATCTGACCTTTCTAAGGTGGCAGTTATCGACGTTTTCGTATATTTTACCGTTATACTCGACTACTTGGTCCACGTTAGATTTGGACCCAGGGCTCTCGTTGTGAAGCGAGAAGCGTGCTAACGCCAGCCTGCTTCTCGGCCCAAACTGTTACGGAAAAATGAAATAAAAGTACCGTCTTCAGCTAACAAATAAATATGAATGTCGTTCGAGGACAGAGAGATCTGCGTAAACGTTCAGTAAACTCCCCCATTCAATTTGATTAGAAAACAACTGCTAACCAAATTATAGAGGTGGAAGAAGTATTCCGATCCTTAGCTTCAGTAAAAGTACTAACACCACACTGTGGAAATACTCCACCACAAGTAAAATCCTGCATATTATCAGCAAAAGCGCTCACTCTGGTTTTTGGATTGCTATTACGCCTGCATTTTACTGCTGTAGTTGTTTAGGGTTGTGCTAAAACTCACTATATACTGTTGGGTAGTTTACTCTACAGCAATGCATCGTCTCCTGTAAGGTCATCATGTTTGTAGTGTCTGTCATGTGGGAACCACTTATCACTAAACAGTAAACTCCTTACTTTTTAGACAAATTTAGAGGAGTAAAAAGTAAAAAAAAAAAAAAATTGATTCTGAGACGTAGCGGAGTACAAGTATAAAGTCGCATAAAATGGAAATACTCAAGTTAAGTACAAGTTCCTCAAATTCGTACTTAAGTAAATGTACTTGGTTACATTCCACCACGGCCAAATTCTCAGATAAAGTTTAACTGAGTGCCTGAGAGGGACCTTTCAAAAGCAATTATGATTCTATTCACTATGAATGACCGAGTTTAAATTGTTTTGAATTGTAGACGCTTCTCCTTCATGGTGAATTCTGTAGGCTTCTGCATTTCACTGCACTCCTGAGGCAGTGTCTCAAATTGCAAACCCTGCAAAGAACAGTGGCTGTCCAACACACTGAGCAATGTGAGCTTTATTTTGTTTAAATGGGACACTGAACAGCTGTTTCCAGAATTATTTTACAGTGCTGATGATGATGATGAATTTTGGCACCACATGGTGGTGAAACTGGTACAAAACAACTTTAACAGAGCAGCAACACCTCCCACTTTCAGCTACAGTAATCTGTAGACAGTTACATTGTTTCATCAGATAGCTCTGGGGGGTGCATTCATGTTTAATAACTACATACAGGGGAAAAGACACAGTAACATGAGCACTTGCAAAATATGCATTCCAATGCAACAGCCAGTCAAAAAATACAGTATGAAGGTCCAAAATTTGTATCAACTGTCAGGATATTGACTCAATTCTACGGTCCATTTTGAGCCCAGAGTTTGTGGTTTATGCATTGTGAATATGTAGCAATTTTCAAGTCATCAATCGTTATACAGGTGCAAAAGATGTAGCTTCTCGTCCTCAAACTTATCAGTGGTTTTGTTAGTCAGAAAGCTTGGAAATGCTCTATTAGGTTAATGTTTCTATAAATGAAGCTTGGAATGCGATGGCAACCTTTTTACACAGCATGAATGATAACAATAAGGCTGGAAAAGTTTGTTGCTCTCAAAAGTATGCTAAAAGGCGATTTGCACTAAAATGACAAAGAAAATGTTTGATTACTCTAAGAATGAAACCTCCATCTACATAACAATTAAAATGTATCCAGTTTAATTTTCAGGAGATGAATATGTACACTTTTAATTTCATCATTTACCTCAGGCAGTGAGCAATTACTGTATAATAGATTTACAACGCAAATACTGACATAGTATTCTGTCAAGGCATGTTCCAGCATTAAAAATAGGATTCAAAATACACAAGTAAATCTTTGTTCCACATAAAATACGAACTCATTGATCACTTTCATAATTATTTTAGAATATCCAAGCATCTGGAGGGGGAAAAAAGTGTTCTCTTGTAGGTGACCATAAGAAATACAATCAGCAGTTCTCATAAATGCATTGAAAGGGAGTAGCAGCCAAAGAGAGAGCACTCGAAAAGCAAACATAAAAATATAAACTTCTTTAAAAGGATTTTACTCTCAAGGAACTGAATATTTGAAGGCATTTTAAAAACATGTAGTGTAATTTGGCAATTTTTGCCTGTGTCAACTCTCCTCCATTTTAGTCTTGCTCTTGTGAAACAGTCACCCGGCGTCTACATGACGGCAATATGTGGTTTCTACTATTCTGAGATGTTTTCCTCTGCTTGAAGGCATCTGAGGACATAGAGGATCACTTGATAGCAGAAAATGTATTGGTCCTGTAAAAAATAAAAAGGGAAGCGTGTGTGAACAAAACGTGAACCAAAGAGGTGCAGGATTATAAGAGTTAAAACTACTTAATAGTAAAAACAAACATTCAATCTCACCTCTGTCTGGACCATTCCCTGTCTCTGCAGTCTCATGTTCCTTACGACATCTGAAATATCGAACTACAAAAAAATGTTTATCAGATTGTGATCACATAGAACAACAAGAATACAAATAAGAATAGAAGCTTCCTTGTAAACAGTATACAAGATCTTCTACTTACATCAGCATCTTTGCTGATGAGACCCAGAACCACGTCTATACAGATGAGGGTTCCTGACCGACCGATGCCTGCACTGCAGTGTGTGACTATGGGCCCCGACTGATGAACGTGCCTCATATAGGAAATAAATGTGAGCAGCTGCTCGGGTTGTGAGGGCGTGCCGTGGTCGGGCCAGCCCGTGTAGTTCAGATGAGTTACACGCTGTATTTCATTGGTCTGAGGAGGGAGAAACTCTTATGTTAATGCGTCCATTTAGCAGTGTATAAAAGTTTCAATTATCTTTAAATCCTTATATAAACTAACCTGGACATCTTTGACCTCAATGATTCGGATGACAAAGTTGTCGAGATATTGGTCTTTGATCAGCGTGATCTGTAACCTGTCGCCCACCATCTCTGCTGTCCTCGGTGTGTCTGGCCAGTAACGTTGACATTTCACTTTCCCTCCCTCTACTTCCTGGGTCATCATTGCAATCACATTAGACTTCTGCTCCCAGACCATTTGCCAAAAGTCACCCAGAGTGGTGGGTAAGGGACCCTGACATGCGATGTACATATAGTTCTCATCCTTCACTGGCATCTTGATGAAGTTGGCATTGATGTAGCCCCCGTCTTTGCCCAGCACAACTCGAGTTGTGTCAACTAGAAGAGATATGTATATTAAAATTTTTTTTAAATCACATTTAAAATTATGTCCAAACTTTTAAGTATCCAACTTTGGATTTCGTGAAATGTATTGAAAGGTTTCCTGTTATGATACACTGTACAAAACATGGACCAACACATTTGTGGCTGTTCTTACAGGGAACAATATTCTTGTAGCGATTCTTCTTCTTGTTCTCCTTCGTCTGACCTACTAAACAGTCGTCCAGTGGCTGGAGATTCTGAAGATTCTGCCAGGAAGGAAAACAGATGTTCATAAAAATCGAATGAATTGCCATTCACTCACTGGAATTGAAATTCAAAAGTAGATTCTTACTTCGAACTCCTGCAGCGGGACCTTCTGCTCCAGAAGCCCCCTCATCATGCGGACCACAGTGTTGAGCTTTGGCCCTGTGTACTGGCCATCAGGGACCACTTTGACGAGGGGCAAAGAGGTCAGCTCATCCTCTGTGATGATTGGCCCGTCTGGGGGAAGACAGAATGAGGGAGCAAAACAGTTAAAGCAGAATTACAAACATAATTCAAAATGACAAAAGTAATGCCCAAAAACATGTAGTCAGTTAAGGAACTGCATATAAAATGAGAAATCCGACATTTAACACACACTGACACTAAGAAGGAAAAGATGGACTGGCCTGTATGGAATAACATTTCCGTGACCTATTCCTTCCTCTTTATGTAAGACTCCAGCCTCACTGGTCTCACTAACTAATTAAATGTTGGAATCTAGATCTCATTTGCCCACCCCCGTATCACATGCCATTTTAATTTGTCATGAAGAATTAACATTTTTACAGACAAATTTCAAATCGAAAGTCAGAGAAAGTCGGTCTCACCATCTCTTGATGTGAAGTTCATGTTTTCAATAGGCAGTTCATCACTTCCCCATGTGATTTCATCTTCCTCTGGCTGTCCAGCACTCATTTGCAGATAGCTGTTGATTTGAAAACATAACAAACGGTGAGCTGTGAATATATTCACACAGTCTGTGACGGGTGTAGGACCAAAAAGCAAAATCTTACTTTTCGTTCCTTGGATCGTCAACACTCTCTTCTTGCCACTCCACCTTCCGGGAACTCTATTATGGAAGAATCATATACAAAAAAAACTACATAAAAACAGCTGTAAAAGCACATAATTTTAACGTTTCACGAAGTCCGATGGATTCGATTTGTACCTCAGGGGAGTCTTCAGGTAAAGAAGAGCCATCACAGTCTGTGTCCTCTGAAAGCTCTGCGCTGTGCTCCGTCTGTCTTTTCTGTTCTAGTGGACCATCTTCATAGTCTGTGAAACATGGGAATGGAGTCTAGTTTGTGAAGTTAACAATTGTATTATTTGATTTTAAAAATGAATGAATTCAGCAGTGTTCTCCTTCAGTACATTTTCCAGCCTGCACGTTACTACCTATTGGTGGTATGAGAGGGAAGCCACCATATTTCAGCTCATTATGGAGAGTAGACAGCTTAGTCTTCGCTCCAATGTCCTCACTCTGATCTGAAAGCAACATGAAGGAGAGGGGGTTGTGTGCAGAGAGTAAAGGTCGGATTATTACAAAACTAATACTAGTCACCATTTCATTTTAAATAGAGCAGTTAGATCTTTGTAAAGGATTAAAACAGGGGAAAGCAATTATCAGTCAAAACGTTCTAAAACGCATAGAAATCCCATGTTTTGGGTGTCTGCTTGTACCTGTGTTTCCGTTGCACTTGTCAGAGTTGATGGGCAGATAGGCCAGGTATGTGTTCGGGGTCTGGTCTGGTGGTCTGGACACTACAAGATGTACGAGGCCTTTAGCTTTACGAATGGTGGTGACAGCTTTGGTGTGGGACACACCTGTCATTATTTCTTCATTCACCTGCAAGACAAAGACAGACAAACTAATTAAACTATCTCTGGATGTTCTGAGACAATACAGAGCCCACTATTAAGGGTTTTAATTATGACTAATACAAATTCACACAAACACAAAGCATACACATGTAACATAACTTAACATGTAAGTTAAGTTATTTTAAGTTAGGTTCATAGTGTGGGCAGAGGTCAGCAGTTAAAACGCATTTGGTGGAAATTTGAACAGTAAATGTGCATTAAATATTGTTTAACAAAAAATACATTTATTATTATTACCTTAAATTCTGAGCAGCAAATGTCAAACATCACTCACTTTCAGCAGCCTGTCTCCCACTTGCAGTTTGCCTGAGGACTCCGCTATTCCTCCTGGCGTGATGGACTTGACAAAGATCCCCCTTTCCCCTCCAATCACAGAGAAACCCAGGCCTCCTGAGTGCGGCTTCTCCAGATCCAGCTTTATGAACTCCTCCTGCATATTCAACAAACGTGTCCTCACCTTTAAATCATGATTCAAAACTTTAGCAGACAACTGTTTGGTAGAGAAGAAGCTACTAAGAAGGCAAAGCCAATGAAGTAATGAACGCTATTTGACATAAGCTTGATGGCAACAGTCAAGCTTTTGATGATAGTGATCACACTATTATTGTGATAAGAATATACAGCATATCTAGTGATGCAAGCCTTAACCAACATGAATTCATCTTTGCATCAACAAAACAGCAAATCACTGCTAGTTGCTAGCATTCTTCTAGCCGTTTGCTTGAAATTTCTGTACAGAAATAACAATAAATGCAACAGTAGAACAGCACACCATGGGAATATAGGGCACACCATGACATATATAGATAGAAAATGAAAATGTATTCCTTAACCTACCTCTAAAGGACAAAGTGCTGCAAGACACTCTGTATCTCTCGGATCTTCTCCTTTAATGTACCCTTAAAACAGAATATAATGCAGTTATATGTAAAATTATCATTCACACAATCATACATTTTCCCCAGGCGAAACACCTTTCAGATGTGAAACATACCATTCATGCCGGATGAAACGTTGGGGCTAATGTTGTTAAGAAAAGAGACACTTTTCTGCCCAGGAGAAACAGGCTTCCCATCCCTTTGAGCCAGAGAAAAACAAAAGAACAATAATGATATTGAAATGATGCCACATCCAGTAGCTAAAAATAACCTTTCCAAATGGCATCCAGATAAAAAACCAACACTGACTTAGCATGAAAAATTCCATATAGGCTACACGTCATTCTTTGCTAGACTACCTTGTGGCCTTTAAAGTGAGGTCGTCGAGGGAGAGCTCCAACAGTCTGGTGCTCTCACTGAGAGTCAGGTCCTGGGTGGGCGCGCCGTTGATGTAGTGGATTAGATCAAGTGGTCTCAGGCTTCCCTCCTCAAAGGCCATTGAACCTGGCAGGATGTCTTTCACAAACAAGACACTGTATATACTGTCACTGCCACCATCCAGTACCAAACCTGGTGATAGAACAAGGAGTAAAAAATATTTAGACTGGACTTGAAGTCCTTATTTTTGATGCAAGATTTGGGAAAGCTTGCAAGAACTATGAACAGTGAATATACAGTTCCTGGATTTCAGATGTGCCAGGGATGTTTTATCTTGTTAATCTTACCCAGTGGTTCTTGGCTGCCCTTAAAACAAATGTCAGGCAGCAGGTGGGCTTCTATGGAGGGCTTGGGAGCTTCCAGGACCCTCCCTACCGCCAAGTCAACCACACGGGGGGCCGCACGCACAAGATTAACCACCTCGGTGTGGCCCATATTAGTCACATCTGTGTTGTTCACCTGGAGATGGAAAATAAAACATTCATACATTATGGCTTAAAAGGAATAGTGCGACAATTATTTGCTTTCTTGTGGAGAGTTAGATGAGAAAATCGATACCTCTCTCCTTTATACCGTGCGCTATATATGAAGCTAGAGTCAGCAGGCATTTGGTTAGCTTAGCTTAGGGGGAAATAGCTAGCTTGGCTCTGTCCAAAGTAAGACAACCTACCAGCACCTCTAATTTACACATCACATTTTAGTTGTTTAATCCGAACACTTGACTTTGGACAGAGCCAGGCTAGCCGTTTCCCCTCTGCTGCCAGTCTTGCCAGGCTAATCAGCTTCGGCTCGGCTCTAGTTCCATAGTTCATGTTCAGACATGTGAGAGGCATTGATCTGCTAATTTAACTCTTGGCAAGAGCGTGAACAAGCATATTTCCCCAAATCTTGAACTATTCCTTTAAATGAAAACTATTTTTGAGACCAAATTTGACACAATCGCTCTTTGGGTAGCATTAATGCACCATCAACATAGGCTGAAACCTACTGTAGGCTGTGACCACAGTAAGGGGTTAGGGATGAATTCGTACCATAATCATTCGGTCCCCCGGCCTGAGCCTTCCATCTCCTTTGGCTGGATCCTGGACAATGTCATGGATGTAACATCCATGATCATTACCTTTGGTGAGGGTGAAGCCCAGGCTGCCCTTTTCTGACTTCACCAAGGAGACCTTAAGCTCTACATCCTAACAACAGAGATGAGTCTCAGTTACAGGAATTACCCATGGTCTCATTAAATCTTTAAAATTTAGATTCAAATTTTAGCAGAATCCCTTTATGAGTCAGACCTTGGAAATGTTTCGATCACTAACTACTTCGAGAGCTTCCCTTCCTCCTTACCGGAACAAACTCCTCCACGTCCTGTACATTGCTGGACATAGTGAGGTTTAAGGGCAGCGGCAGTGGAGGAGGCAGGGGATCTGGGCTTGGGGCAGTGGGGGATGACTCCAGGTCAGCTGTCACAGGGGATGAAGGACACCTGTCCAAACAACAAAGATAAATATATGAGAACATAATTAATGCAGATGATTTGACCATTATTTTAACGTGATGATCAGGTACCTCTTGCTGAGGTCCGATCTGGTCATTGACAGGTTTGGGGAGTAGAAGGCTGAGTGGATGGTGTCGTCCAGCTGACCAGTGCTGTCGTAGCGTCCCAGTCCCAGGCTGCTGCTGGGGGTGTGGTAGACACTCCGCTCCCAAGATTGCCTGCTGTGCTCCGCAGTGCTTGGGCTGAAGGCTTCTTCCACCTCCTCATCCCCATCAGTGCTGTCGCTGTAGCTGTTGTGTCGCCCAGGGGTTTTGAGCAGCAGCCTCTCCAGGGCCTCCTCCACCACGCCCTGACTTCTCTTGCCTTGTGTACTGGGAGGAGAGGTTGTCCTGTTGAAGCTCAGGCTGGACTCTGCCTGAGTCACCGGCTCCTTTCGGGGCGATGGCATGGGCGTCTGGGAAGAAATAACTTAAAATTGACTTTCCAACAATAACTGGTACTTGAAATGTTCACACAGTAGTTAGGGACAAAAAAAAAGAGCATTATTTACTGACTCACCAAAGTTGAAGTGTCCATTTCGGGAAGAACCCCATGTTCAGGTCTACAGAGGAGCAAAGTCACCTCCTGTCCTGTTCCTCGCAAGGCTGATATCACCTCCTATGTGAATGAAGGGGAAGACACACAGACACACAATTCCAACTAAATTACGGTATCAACACTCTTTTCCAACATGTTTTCCATTTATATCAAGTTGTGACGGCAGCAGGGAGAGATACCGTACTTACATGTTGCGAGAGTCCTTTGAGGGGGGTTTGATTGACCCGCATGATGACGTCGCCCACATTGATGCGACCACTCTCTGCAGCTGGTTGGCCAGGAAATAGCTTTTTAACCCGCACCATGCTGGAGCCGTGAGGTTCGTCAGGGATGCTCTCCTCCCGACTAAAACTGAAGCCCAGCCCTGACGTGTTCTTCAGCAAGCGCACCTCAAACACATTATCTGTGGGGACAAAGACATGCAGGCACAGTGAACGGGACAATCTTTATTTGCCAGTATGTGATGTGTGAATATGAGCTAGATGTCTAGATGTGTTAGCCCTGTGATAAACTGGCAACCTATCCAGGGTGCGCCCTGTCTCTCGGCCAACATATGGCGGGAGGGGCTCAAGCCCCCTTAACCCTGCACAGAATAAGAGGGTATATGGATGGATAGATGAATGGTGGAAAGGTCGAAGTAATATGAGATGAAATACACGTCCATAGTGGATTTACTATCGCAAATAGTACAATCTTATGTAACTATTCAGAAAGGCTGCTCCACAGGGTGCAGATCAGCACCTGTTTGAGCTAGATTTTGACGTCAGAATAGAGTAAATAATTAGTATAGCAGCTTTTGAAGAAAGAGTGAGTTGCTGAAACTCAAAAACACCTATAAAAAAAACCAACAACTTATTGACAAAGTCACATTATTTTTCTGAATTTACTTTGTGGCATTACCAAGTTGTTACCTCCTGGAGGCTTCACACATCCTTCCAGACGCAAACCAAATTATCAAACAAATCACTTGGGTGACTGGGAATAACCAGACTATAAAAATGTATCGAGGAAAGCATCTACATGGTACCATAACTTGATTTCCCCAGTCACAAAAATGTAGTGTACATGCAAACTTAGTAACACAATAATAAAAAAATGTAGTTCTAGGAAAACAATAAAAATGGTCTTCTACATTCAAACCAGGCACTCTGCTCTAAATAGGGAGCGGTGTGCTGCTAATGGGTTGTACACACATGCTCATTTTCTTTCAAATGAGATTACCAAGAGCAAGTTACTTTTTTAAAAGAGAGAACTATGTGTCTTAGTGTAACGCTGTTAAAGAATATATGACCTGAATGATCAGAGTTCTTTCCTGCTTACTTTCATTACCATCTGCGTGGACTATTTTGTGCACAGCCCACTTAGAAGATTAACTGACATATTAAGGTGTTCTAAAATGGGGTACCTTTAAGTTTTGATTACTTAAACCCAAACATTTATAAATCACACTGCTCGAGGATCCTTAATTGTGCACCATGTTGTCACCTCACCTTGTGTAACAAAGCTGTACTCTCGCTTTTCTTTGACCTCCGCCGGCTGCGCTTTATTCTTGGTCTGGTCTCGGTCGCTGTCAGCACATGGTGGAGTGCACTGAGGTGTGAGCGGAGCATGGACACTGTCTGCCGGCGGATGACCCTTCTCCAGCAACAAGTGCACTGTCTGAGGGAGAAAATTATTTACTTCGTGTTAGTAGCCAGCAGGGTCACAACTAAACAGCTTGTGATCAGGGTGCTCATGGTAAATGGCATCCCTCACCTGCCCAGTGTCTCTGAGAGCCTCTACTGCTTGCTGATGAGTGGCTCCCTCCAGACTTTTTCCATTGACGGCCACCACACGATCCCCTGAGCATACGGCAGACATCGAGTGGTTGAGACATAAAAAACTCTAAACTGATGATTGTAACATCACTGTATAGGCGGTTACCTTTATGTATCCTTCCATCGAGCTCAGCAGCGCCTTTTGGTATGATGGCTTTGACGTAGATGCCTCCGTGTCGAACAGTTGTGTTGACTCCCCCCTAAGAAATTAGCACACCGCTTAGTCTAATCAGCCAAAGAGATAATAGTTCATTATGTATTTTCTATGGGGGTTGATGGCAGGCGTGGACGATTTAGTTTTTCCCATTTCAGGTGTAATTGCTAAATGATAAACGCTTTGTCATTACTGTGGGTTCAGAAATATAATTTGGTACATTGCGTATGTTTGCTATTACTAAAACTATTATATAAAATATCAACAAAACTTCACAAGAGAAGTATTTGAAAGCCATTTCACCAAAGTTTCCCTGATGTTAATGTTGTCTTTCGTGGACCATACCATAGAACGGGGCTTTGTAATATGCTCGTGTGAACAACACACAATAACTGGATCAGATGTAGGCGGAGTAGGTGATGGCATTTCTGACACACCTTTCACTGTTTAAAAATGTCATTAACTGCCTCATGTCTGGTGAAACCCAATTCAGCAGCAAGAAATCAAGCATATTTGTGCCTTCAGCCGTTACTTTTCTTTACTCGTCTCTCACTCAACCTGACTATCTCAGCTGTTGTCATTCACATGTTGACTTGACCAAGTGACTTAATGGTTCAAAACATGGCTAAAGAAAGTAGTTAATTTCTTCAACAATTCACCCTTGGAATAACTTCGTAATGACACTATTTCTCAATTATGTCACTAAGAACAGCCTCAGTGCAGTAAACTATAATGCTCGCTTTTCGCCTTGACGACAACCAATGTGGTTGTATACCAATAATTTCCATCATATTTAAAGTATGCTTTGGTTGAATTATTGCTAATGCAAGCTAGACAAAGCTTTCATCATATCACAATTATGAATTAGTTCAAAATGAATAAAATCCTCCACTGTGATGTTATTGACAAAATTACAAAAATAATCAGACGCTATGCGGCATTTCTATTCAGTGCCCATTTTGTTAAACTACTTTTGATAATGGGTTTATTGTTAAGGTGAATTCCATGGTTAGTTCAATGTTTGTATTACTAATACAACACAACACTCATTCAGTTATTATTCTAAATACAAATGACCTGTCAAGTGATGTTAATGAGTGCTATTATGCCAAAGGAGTAAATGAATCCATGCCAATCAATGAGGTTCTCAAAATCCCTCAGAGAGAAATTATATTAGTGGCATTACAGTGAGTCACTTTAGAGTCAGTAGCAAACATGTAGGAAACCAAAAGAACGCTCACCAACCAGTCCTGTTTAAACTGATTTTGGTCTTCAAAAAAGGTACTAAAGATACTGTGTGACTATTATTAATTTTTTTTAATCCTTATTGATAAAAAAAAGAAAAAAAAAAAAAAAAAGAGAGCAGGCAAAAAAGAATAAGATGAACCAATTCCCACAATCTGACAACATTGAGAAAGCGCTGAGAAAGCAAACCAAACCAAGCAACATATAAACACAAATGGACAACAGTGACAGGATGAGGGGGAAAGGGAGGCAAAACAAAGAGAGGATGGAAACCTTGCCGAACAGTACCGTGACACTTATGCCCAGGCTGCTGTCTTTTTTGGACAGCTCAACGTCAAATAGTTCTCCTGGATGGAGACTATTGACCCCTGGGGCATTACCATTTAAATTTTCCATGATGTATTCCTGCAAACAGAGAACAGGGTATTAAGTTGAATTATCACAAGCTGGAACATGCAGAAAGAAAAAGGGATCAAGGGAGAGTGAGGAAGCTGAACAAAGTAATTCTGAGAAGAAAGAAAGCAGTAATTACATTCAAGGAAGGACATGCAGTGCACAGGTAACAAACTGCCTTGCATTGACATTGTAAATGCAATGGTAGGCAAAGGTTATATACAACAGGCAGTTAGTTGTGCCAAGCATCTGAAAGCATACTGTGTAATGCTTGCTTGTGGAAGACCCACTCTTATCCTGTTCCTTTAAAAAAAAAAGTTGAGTTGCTCCACCAGTATAAAAAAAACAACAAGAAAAAAAACCCAACAACAACCTTTTGCGAGTTTTGATTCATAGATCTCCTGAGTGGACATCTACTATGTAGGAGGATGTTTAAAAGCAAAGAATCCATTTACACCAATGAATTCATAAACACAAAGGCCGCACCTTTTTGACCTTGAGTTTCTCTTGACTACTGGAATAAGTCTCCTCATCCATGTCTGAATCCCCCCAGTCAGTGTGCTCGGAAACTTTGGGAGCTTCTGACACTTTAGCTTTTCTAGTTTTGGGTGGCAGAGCCGGTGGCGTAGGCTCCAAACCCACGTTAGGTTCTGGTCTATGACGTTGGGCAATGGGTACAGCTGTAGCAGCAGCTGCAGCTCTTTCTAGGCACTGCTGAACTCCATTAGCAGGGGGTTGGCTCATTATAGCCACACTGCCTGTCCTGGAGTCCTGAGAACTGAGGCTGGTGTGCTGGTGGACTGAGGAGGAGGTTGATGACGATGTGCCAGCACTGTGGAGAGGAGGGCTGGGGCTTCCTGTTTCCACCTGCTCCTCTGACGAGGTATCAAAGTCTTGTTCTCGTCTCTGGCCAGAGTTAAGCGCCTTTAATGCAGACTTGGCTTGGTAGGGAACATAGCTTGATGAAGACTCTGTCAAAATGAGGAAGAACAGTGATATTAGTGTACAAGTCTAGAAGTAAGTGAAACACTGGTAGTGCACTCTATACATGATGCCAAGAAATAAATATGAAACAAAAAAACATGATTTTTACTCATAGCAACAAAAACTTTCACTGATATCCCTGTTTTTACCTTTGTAGAGCCTCTCTTTGGGCTGTGACACCACCAGAGTAACATCATCAGGAGCATTTTGGAGGATATCTATCGTAGCGCCATGAGAGAGTCCATGTAGGTTCACATCATTCACTGAGATCAGCCGGTCACCTGCATCAACATTACAGCTGTTACACACATGGAAGACAACCAGGTGCGGCAAGACATGGAAATCCTAACCATTACTACAGCAGACAACAAAAAACTTCATTATCTACCCATATAGGAGGAAGAGTGTAGCAAAACACTGGCCTACCAGGTTTGAGGCAGCTGTTGACATCAGCAGGACCCCCAGGAGTGACGGCGCTAATGATGGTGCCAAGGTCCATACGGCCAGAGTTCTCCCCTCCTACAACCTGGAACCCTAGAGCACAAGCACAAACAGATGTTAACACATAGAAATATATACACACATTCACACACAAAACATCAGGTGGAACACAAATGCCTTAAATGCCATTAATAATACTTGTCAACTCTGACAGCTGAGAAGCAGAAGCAGAGACAGTGTGAAATTGAGTTGCTATTTGAGGAAAATGCTTATACACTCTTACCAAGGCCATATTTCACATCTTTCTTCAGGTTTACAGTTGTGATTTCTCTCTCTGGAGATGGTAAGGCACTGACCTTTTTCTTGAGAGAATCTGTGAAGCACAAGGACACGTGGCATTTGTTATATTTACCGGATTATACTGTAGATACATCGTGTTAGCTCTGTCCTTTCTGAGTGATGCATATCCTAGTGAAATTTCACAGGGGACATACAGTGGGCCACTCTGCGATAAATGTTAGTATATCTACACTTTAACTATTAATCAGTCCAGGCAAGCTTACGGTGTTGCTGAGGGGCCCCTACTTTCGCACTGTTGGCTAATGGGCCTGATAAAACGGGTTAAGCTAGGATGAAAGGGAAGGTCATGAGTTCAGTGCCAAGCATGAAGCTATTAAATGGTGGGACTGGGGCCAGTTTCACAAGCAGGCAGCACTGAGAGGACAGAGATTCAATTTTGCATTATATAATTCAGAATTAGAACAGACTTTTTTTGGGTCTGTATATCCGCACTTGGCTGTGCCACGGTCAGCATATGGTTCAACAGATTGCAGAGGAGGATTAAGAATTTTATAAAATGAGTGATGGCGAAGAGCAGTTAGATATTTCCTGCATTTTGACATGATACTGTAAACAAAGCATGGAAATCCAGCATCTATGTATCTGGGCAAATTGAAGATATCATTTTCGATACATACCATTAAGAGAGGCTGGGGTTGAAGGCAGTCCAGAGGAACTGTGCATACTGACGCCTGTTGACAGAACACAAGAGATCAGCAAGGCCATGCTTTGTACATCATACACAATGAAAACTTCTTGCCTGCCTCTCTGCACGTTTATAGGCCCTAATATAGGAAACATCTATCGTCATCAATTAACAATTAACACATGCAGAAGCCCCCTGGAAGATCACGCCATTTAATGTGAATAATCGTATATAATCTAGACAGTCCCAAGGTATATTTAAATGTTTAAAATAGAGCATTTGCTGCAGTTATCATTTTATTATACCTAGTACAGGCCAACAAAAGAAACTGGTTTTGTGTCATACTGCTCCTTTCCTGTAATTCAGTGAAGAGTAAAAAGAAGTTGATTAAAATCTGTTGTGCATACCAAACCTTTCTGCAGGAACAAGCAAAAGACAAAAACAAAACTTATCTAGTCTATGGGGAAAACTAGATTAAATATGTATTTATAATTTTCTGGTTTCTAATATAGATATTGATCATTTAAGCCAGGAATTGACACAAACAATATGGATATTTAGTTATATATAAATTCTATACATTTGCTTGAACTAAAGTGATTTTACCTTTTGCATTTTCATAAAAGCCATTTTAAAACAGCAAAATGAAATGTTCCCATGAAGGAACTCTGCTACTGCACACCAGTTAACAATGTACCAAATATGCAAATTACTGAATGTAAAACATGCCACCTGTTTTTCCTTCTTACGGTTCACTTGCCGCTTGTAGCTGGACCTAAAAGTATCCACTGCAATTCTCTTGTTTTTTCTTACTGCTTGCCTTCAGAACATACAGTACCATGTTCTATATACATGGTCATCACAATTACTTTCTTTCCCTGTGTTCATAAGGATGCTGTTAATCTTAAAACATTACAGTTAGATATGAGCCTGCTTAAAGTCTTTACACATGTTGGTGAGCTTGCTGATGCATATTATATATATAGCTTCAGACAACTACTATCTTAACTGATGGTGAAATATATTAACTATTCTAGAGTCCCTACCACGTCTATGACTACACAGATTTATATGAGCACATATGTACATTTCAGGTGGGAACCCAACATCACTAGTGCCATGCTTCCTCAACATCCTTCACAGGTCAGCATCCTTACCTACTACATATGCTTGGCCAGTATCCTCTATGGAAGAAGAGTCAGATTCTTTTTTGAACCTGCTGTGGCTCCAGGCTGGGCTGCTGTGGGACACGGTGGCAAACGATCTGAGAGAGAGAGAGTAAGTGGAGGAGATTTAGTCTGAGGAGGCAACTTTCCTCATCTGAATGGGGCCGGGGAACAAAAAGGAGGCTGAATGAACACACTCATTTTCATTCTTACTAACTACTAACGTTTATGGGTGTTAGGTTTTTATGCATACAGAGGTCTACTGAACTTAAAATCACACGTCATCTGTAAAGCTGACACAAGAGGGGGCAACTGGCACAAAAACAGGTTTGTTACTAAATTAAATGGGAACACACACAAAAACACAAACACAAGGGCGTATGTGCACCCACACACACAAACCCCCAAGAGGCTTAATTAGCGGCCCGAGGTAGCGCTCTCTGTGTCTCTGTAGTGTTAGGCAGAGCTATAGTCCCAGTAACAAGTCCTCACTTAGTAACCCAAGTCTGTCCTGAAGTGAGCTTGGAGACTCTGACACTGAAGACTTTATAGAGGGCCAACTAATAAACACAAGATCTCATTTCCTTAACTGAGCTTGAAATAAGAATTTACAGGACTAATTAAAGGAGTAAAAATGCATAAAACATTCCAGTTCCTGGTGGTAAAGTAATAAAATACCAAAGAATGCATTTACAACACCCACTACGCTTTTATTCAGAACTACTCTCTCTCTCATATAAGCGTATTTAGTAACAAATCTGGCTTTTGCTTCACATTTCACTTCTTTCAACTCACTTGTCCTGTTGGTGTGAGAGGGAGTCTGTGTCTGAGCTGGCTCTCTGGTGTTGCTGGAAGTGAGAGGCCACTTGGTTGGGTTGCGCCTGACTCAATCCGCTGTGCGACTGGCCATGATATGACTCTGCCACTTGGTGCTCGGGAGACTCTGGCATCTGTCCGAGGTTGTGGTGGGAGCGGCTCATTATCCGCGGATTGGAAAGGACCGTGGAGGCCACTGGATTGAAACCTGGAAAGTGAAGCTCATCTTGAACTAATATCGGGCCAGACGGTGCCTTGTTGAGGGCCACTTCTGAGTAGGAGATCCTCTTCAGGTGGTCTGGGTTGGAGCGCGTCGATAAGCTGGGGGCCAGGCTGCTTGAGCTCACTATCCTCCCCACAGTGTCTCCACCCCGAGGGTCAAGGGAATACTGCAAACTGCTCAAGGGGCAGTTCTCTGATTAGCAGAAAGGACATAAAACAAAAAATTACTGGTTAATAATAATAATGGCATTTTGTTTATTAATATAACAAAAGGTATGAGATAAACGTGACAAAACAATGAAGGGGGGGAACTCCAAAGAGCAAAAGTGTTGATCTGTGCCATTAACAGCCCTCCACAGTCTAAAGTAATTATTGTCTAGACGGAAAAAGCAGGTACTGTCCTGTGCACTGTTTTTTTCTGGAGATACGCATCTTAATCATTATAGCTAATGGTCTGGCTCGTCTTCTTGGCAGTCATCAACTTAGTTGATGGGAGTATGGGGCATGATGTAGACAAAGTTAAAACAAATCAAACCAAGCAAGGCACCATGAAAAAGATAAATCAACAGTTCAAGATCGCCCACACATGTCTGATTGATATATTACATAATTGAAATAGATGTGGAGAAATTAAACTTGATGATGACTGACATAGAATGGCAAAGATTACATGCATTTCTGTTGAAAGCAATGGATTCATTTATTTAATCATACTTAAAATTATAAATACTTGTATGTGAATTCAGCAATCGTTACAACGTGGTAGGCTGCCAAAATCTTTTGGCAAGTAGGAAATATGTTAAATAAAACAAACTGAAATTTTAAGGCAAGGAAATGAGTGGGCATCAGCTTTTATCTGGAGAGGATACGTGGGATGGCTGACACACGCAGCTGTGGCTGGAAACAGTGTAGTTATTGTTGACATCAGAAGTTTTTTCCTTCTCTGGTTGTTGAGGTCCCCCCCCCCCACCCCCACTTTTGTTAACCTTCCCCTCAGTGAAAATATATGCAACTTCTTGCTGGCCAAATATTCACATCTGTCTGAGCCTGAGGCCATATTAGGTGAACTCCACCCACTTAGACATGTGCAGCCACACATGTCTCTCCTACCCAGGTCTTGAAGCTCCTGGTTGTTTTGGCGGGCCTTCATCTGTAGGTTGAACTTGTGCTGATCAGAGCAGAGCTGCAGCAGATACTGGCAGGTCTTGTTGCTGTCTGTCTGAAACAGGTGCTTAATCCCATCTGAAGTGTTCTGAAGGCAAATCTTCTTTTTCTTCAGGATGACAAATTAAACATTTAAGAGAAAGTGAATAAATTGCATTCACTATAGTGTGGCTATTATTTCAGATAATAAAAGACATAAGTACATACTGTCAAAGAAATCTTTTTTGTCTCCCTCCAGGGGAACCTTAGCACCGGGGTACGATTGCCATTAAGGACCTCAAAGATGAGCACCCCTTTGGAGTAGACACCCAGCATGATGCCTGTCTGGGACCTCTTCTCAGGAAGAACCCGATGGAAATGGACACCATACTCTGTCAGCCTCTGGCTCACCTTTAAGACAATCAATATAGAGTCAGAGTCTTAAATTCTCAAAAATACACAGAACTAAGATAGAGAGACGGGATGTGACGGTGTTTACAAAGAGACTAAAATGGAGTACTGGAACTCCATGCAGAGAAGAGGTCTTTTATCGGGCCAGCGATCCAATAAGTGCACTGATTTTTATCTGATAATGTACAATATGATAATATTATTCAATTTATTTCAGTGGCATGGAGAATATAGAGCTGTAGACTGCTGTGCAGAGTAAGACATTACAGAATAAAATGTGGTGGCAGGACTGCAATCTTTGGTTTTAATGTCAAACATAAACTAAAATGTTTTATTTCTTCTGCCAATTCACAAAATGGCAGGTGTTCCAGGAAAAAGTTCCAAACAAAATGTTAATCGCGTTCGTCACAAAATAAGCACTTACCTTCAAATTACTACTAGAAAAACACCAAGTGCAGCAATAACTGAAAATATTTTGGTCCACCTGTCTGAAAACATGATTCCTATAAACGGTGTGCTCCTGACCTTGAGAAACTCAAACTCTGCTTCAGAGTCAGATGCTCCATAGTAGTTGCTATGAAGTTTCGGCAGCTCCTCCTTGATGGTTGTCTGGTTCACCTTATCCAGGACAGACACCGGCAGGTAGTGCTCCAGTCTGAAATATGTCTTCCCATGGAGCTGAGATTAATAGCATTGTTTTAAAGATCAATTTGTCGTTTCATTAAGTTTAATTGAATGCGACTAATGTTCAACTTGATTCATTTTTGTTTCTAAAACGTTTTACAACAGACATCTTTACCTCACCTTCTGCCTCAAATGTGTATATTCAGCAATACTTTATAATGTAATAACAATAATAAAAACCAAGACATGATAACACAAAATAAAAAAATAAAAGAAATTCAATGAAAAGAATCAGAAAGGTCAAAATTTAATATATAAAAAAAAAAAAAAAATCACAATTTTACAATTTTGTTTAATTACAGTATTTTAAGTAAAGTGTTGTTAGCTGACTGATAACTCATAGATTTATTAAATAGATTCGGTACCTCAGGTTGGTAGTCACTGAATTCAGCCTGCAGTGCCAGTGAAGCCAGCAACATGGCATTTTCTGTGTCACAGCGCATCCTCTCCTCCAAGACGTCCTTCCTCAGCTGTAAGTAGTACTGATGTTTGGTCATAGCATGCCTGTCATACACAGAAAAATACCGACCGTTTTGGTTATCTCAAACGTAATTTGGGTCCATTCTTCAGTAACAATGAAACCCATGTGTCATTTTAGCTTCTAACCTACACAAATATACACTTACTGTATGAGGTTGACATCGTCAAGGAAGAATTTGATGCGTAAGAAAAGATTAAAAGGCACATCAGATTTCTTCTTCTTAGGATCCTCCTTCCATCCCTCTGGGGCCACTTTGGAAAGTTTGGCATCAGGTTCAACGAAGAAAAACTCATTTTCTGTGTGTATTATTTTTAGGTGGAGAGGATTAGGGTAGGTGGGGTGACAGAGTGAGAAGGAAATAATCAGGAATGTCTGTCTGTTTAACGAGACATCAGTTGTAGAAGATTGAATTTGCATGGAACTAATATGAACCTCTGCACTAAAACCTAATCAAACGTCATCTAGTATGCTTGACATGTGATCTCACAGTTTTATACTTTGCAGTTAAGAAGGGAACATTTTCTCTAGAATAAATTTGGTGCCCTTTCAAAGGTCCCCACCATGTGAGAAAGAAGATTTGTAAGGTCAACGTAGATCAGTGACTGAACAAATAAGGGATAACTAATAAGAACAAGGGTAAGGTAACTACATATCACAAGTAAATGCACACTCACATCTGCAAATATTGAAGACTGATTCCCAACAAGAACCTGACACTCACATGCACACACGCAACTCAAACCACAGCCATGCACAGTAGCAACATACAGTACCTCTGAGGTATGCTAGGCCGAAGAGATGGTGCTCCACAAGCCCGATGTGGGCAATCACCATATCAAGAACGTCTTTACACACTGCCTTGATGTCACAGCTCAGCTCCAGCTTTTGGCCATTCAGCAGCACCACACCCACCTTCCTCTGCACTTCCTCCACCTTACCACGTTTCTTGTGGGCCGAGAGAAAAAAACGGAAGGAGTAATGGATTATAAATGGGAAATAAAGCGGTTTCTGAGACAACACCGTGGATACACATTGGCTCAAAAGCGACATAAATTTACATTCTCACCATTATTGAAGAGGGAACAGATAAGGCGACACAGGGCTCACTGGCCATCTTCACAAACTCAGGCCCATGGAAGTTCTGCCATTGTTGGAAAGATAAACAAGTAATTGTCATAGAGAGAACCGTAATTTAACCAAAATGTTAAAAGGATCATTTCCAATCTGGGCCTTCTTTTCATATATATTCTTTTGCTATTACCAGAAGTGATTGTGTTTAAAGAGGCCATATTACACATTTTCAGGTTCATAGTTTTATTTCGGGGTCCTACTATAATATTTTTACATGCTTTAAAACACATAATTTTTCTCATACTGTACATTGCTGCAGTACCTCTATTCAAACTCTATCTGAAACACTCCATTTTAGCTCCCTAAAAAGCCCAGTCTGCTCTGATTGGTCAGCCGGCCCGCTCTGTTGTGATTGGTCTACCGCTTAGAGCGTGTGTCGGAAAAGTCACGCCCCTTAAAATAACCAGATTCCTGAGGTTTCCTGATCAGCTGGAAACACCACTGTAGCTATGGTAACAATGGCAGGCGTTGTGCGAATGTGTTACATAGTGACATAGATGAAGGCTGAAATACAAACGAGGCGTTTCAGCCACGTCAGGAGCAGTGATTTCTGTGGGAGACAGTAACTGTAACATTGCAGACCGTTTACATTACATGAGATTCCAATGACGACAGCTCCGGTGAGGCTTTTTTCGTGTTACACTACGAACTTCCTTGTTGGATTTCTGCTGTAATCGAGCCTTACCAGAAGTGGAAGAGCAAAATTCCTTTTACCAACTGGAAACCCCCACATCTGAAATTCTATCAATTTAAAATCTGCCATAAACACACTACAGCAAATATGCCCCAGTTTAGCAAGTATAATTAAACAAATAGAAATATAAACTGATATACAGTATTTGAGGTTAACTGCCGACATCAGCAGCTTTGTTGCCATGTTTTCCACTTGTGTTAACACATTTTCACGATTTGTGATAGTAGGTGGGATAAATCAAACCGTAGCCAAAAAAATCCCACATGTCCCACAATCCCATTTATTTATAATTACCATAGGGAGGCTGACATGAATCATGTTTTCCAGTCAGCAATCTTTTATTTACAGAACATCCCGCAAGCACAGCATCAACAACCTAGTTGCTAATGAGCTCATGCGAGTTAGAATTTTACATTCGTCATCAAATATATTCGTGCAATATAAACAGTAAGACCTTGGATGTAGGGAGTTCCCATTGCAGGGAGAGTGTTGAATGGATGTCTTTTAACCACTTTCTGGAGTTGGCTGTGTCGTGTGTGTGTGTGTGTTTATATGTGGTTTACAACTCTATTGTGCTAAGGGAAGTTTTGTACATAAACAAAATAGTTTGCAAAGAGAAATAAGACCCAAATAACAGAAATAATCCTCTAAATTGACACGATCATAAACACAGATTATTATTTAAAGCGTATCCTTGAGTCTGTTAAGCCATGAAGAGCAAAAACCTTGGGTTTGCGAAGTGGTACAGAAGAGGTGTAGAGGGGGTCTCGAAGGTCGAGCATGGAAGTGTGAGAAGGGGCCACATCTGTGGAGTAGAGGTTGGCCCTGGACAGCCTGCTGGCCAGGTGGGCCTGGAGTCGCTGCACCTCCTCCTCCTGTTTCTGGAGGAGCAGCTCTGCTCCAACCAGACCTTCATCAGCTGCCCCCTCATACTGCCTACAGGGAGAAGAGAAGAGGAGGGTTGGTGTCAGATGGGTCGGATACAAAAATCCAAAAGCTGAATAGAAACAAGAGGTTTAATGTGTGATATCTGGTGAGATTTGTCTTTTATTTACTGACTTTCCTTTTTTCTTTCTCCATAAAAGAAATACTTAAAAGTAGCAACATGAGGGGGATATGTCAGAAACAATGTGATTACGCACACAAAGACACCAAATAGTAGCAGATATGTCTTCTTTTAGCATTAGGGGAAAACAAGTGCTCTGTGCAGTGGGACAGAATGAAAACACATTTTTTTTCTGTTAGCAGGCAACAGCAGCCAGTTCTCTGTAATGCCAGAGATTAGAGAGACAGAGATTGCTGAATGTGAATGTCACATTAGATGACCTCACTAGTGAAGCATGGGGCTGACCCTGCTGCGCCACACCAGCTGCGTGTGGCCCAGAGGACCAAACTGAACAGCTTCATCGGTGGCTTCCATGTTCTGTGGAGGGTTTGTAGTGCAGGCACCAATTCCTCAGGGGAACAAAGGAGCAAACACATACACACACACTTGATGCAAGACATACACACTCCTATGCAGTGTGATGAAATTCACGCAACAACATTTCCCACAACTCGGTTGGGGGGAAATCTTATTGCACCCACTACTGTCCTGAGTTCAAATACAGTGATTAAACAAATTAAAATAAAACTGGCTTGCAAATGAGTTCACCCTGAGCTACTGGAGTGGCAGAATGAAGATGAAGAATGCTTGTGGATGAGAGTAGCTGTACTGGTACCATGTTTGTTAAATAGCTGGATACATACAGTATTGTGTGTTTGTTACCTGAGCCTGTTTGTGTTGTGACTCGTCAGCGACAGGGCATCGTGTTCTGAGGAAAGTGCCAGCTGGGAGCTATACCTCCTCACCTCGCCTGGTTTCTTAGCTGGAAGGGACATGGGAGTATTAGCTGTACACACACACACGTCACACACACGAGGAGTACATTTTGTTTTCACATATACACAATCAAACACACCCCTCCAGAAGAAGACACCCATGTACCTGCATGAACATGTGTTGGAGGTGGAGTAGTTATAGAATACTCAAATCAAGTCAAATCAGCGCCACAATGGGATCTCTGTTGCCCTGAGTTCGAATTGCGTACAAAAGACTACCAGTTAATTTTCAGCAGCAGTATGTGTCAGATGGTACTAAAATACACTGAGTCAAGTACTGTCCAACTTGGTACATTGAGAGCATTTCAATGCCTTAGAAGTTATGACTTATTGTATGTTTCAGTCGAAAGTAATTCAAATAGCCTTTCTTTTGGAAACAATGTATTTTAGCCATTTCCAAATAAAACTGCCACCGTTTCTGCTGGTGTGTCTAAACTCTTCATAGCTGCCTGAGCTCAAACTTTCATGCAACAGTGCAACCTGTGGACTGTATACGGTGTTAAATGGAGTATGGGTGTTGGTGCATTGGTAGACAAAGATAACAAAGGTCAAAAGCAAATTTAATCTAAATGACCTGACAAATTTGAGTCTTAATGATAATCTTAATTAGTGACTCCTCTGAAATTATTAGAAAAACAAAAGCATTAACCACATTGCATATAAAACTGCCTATATGACTACAGTAACTAATATATTTTGATATAATTAAATATGTGTGTAGTTATATTGTATAAGTCAACTGTATCCCAAGTCTTACACTGGCCTTTGACATTGTGCTCGAGTTGCTGTTTTGTTTATACTTTAGGCTCAATCCAATAGGTTTAATAAAGGCTATTGAATTGAATTGAAATTTAATTGGTGTTCACAGTTGATCATGTGGTAGTTGGTGCAAGATTCAAGACTTGGGCAAGCATTAGGATTCAAGTCTGCTGGGTCTAATGCCACTAGAATGCAGAGTAAGTATAATAAAAAAAGTACACAGCAGGACATGTCAATAGTGATAAAATTTCTCCTTTTATCACGGTCATCTTCAGTGGCTCAAAGATCTTTTGCAATCCGGATTATTTACCATACAAGGTAGACCCATCATAATCCTTTTTCTGTACTCTTTGAATTTACAACTGCCTTTGCTTTGTTCATTTCAGCAAGACATTGCAAGACCCTGAATCCATATTCACAGTAAATTGAGGCATTATAAAATCTCAGACATCAGAGGTTTGGGTATTTCTGTAGTTTTCAATTTCATTTTGCACTGACGGCATGTTATCTTGTGCAATCCTACACAGCTAAGGACATGATCTAATTCCATTAACAGCACCAGGTAAATGACTGACAGCAGCTGACTTGGCAGTTACCTGGAAACAACAAAAAGACCTTTACAGTGCTTCTCAAAATTGAGAGAGGTGCACCTCACCATTTTTAGCCTACAAACTGTGTCCGGTGAGGTTTGGCAATAAGACAGCAGAGAATCTGGCTTTAAGCAGGAAAGACCACAGCCAGTGGTCAGTGGAGACAAAGAATAATTGATATTCTTTGCCAGTGGTTTTAAATCCCCGGCTTTGCGGCCCAGACTACTGCTTGTTTTCTTGTTAAATGATTCACTCACTGTTCCAGGTATAAATCAGTTCTTGATTAGATGGCTAAAGTGAAAACCAGCAGGACTGAGAGCCATGTAGTCCCAGTGTGGCTACTTCTTCTTTCTTGTTAACTCATTCATTTAGTCTACTGTAACGGGCATGTTATTGCTGGACTTCGGTTTTCCATTTTTACTTTAGCTGCATGCTTATTACTTGTGCGTGTGCTGCACCTGCTGCTAAAACAAAGCACATGGTGTAGTATATCATGTATGATACCATGAAGAGGATGAAAGAACAATGATGATAAAGAATTCTTCAGAGGCATCTTTTACCTTGCCTGTAGTCGGGATCTGAGGAGGTCACTGAGGGGCTTTCGCTGGATGAACTGTAATCACTGTGGTACCTCTGGTGGGTGTGGACCGGGTCTGAGTGAAGAGAGAGACCATCAGCCCCATCTTTTAAATCTAATAGACTATTAACCATGCAGTAATATAAGAGGATGTCTGCAAAATGATGAATTGGATCAAACATTAACTTCATGCACATGAGACAACTTTAAAATGGTTACATAGCCTTGTTTGCCATTTGTGAGGAATATTAAGGTGAAGCTGTTTATTTTATATGTAATGTAACACAGAACTTTGCAAACCGTTGTGTCAATTTTCATAAGACTTGGACAGCAGGTGAACTGACAAACTACTGTTTTCTTTTACAAAACTCTCTGACTGTTGGTAACCCCAAACCAGTAGACTGAGGCACACAAAGCAGGTATTAGTCATGCTGTTTTGTAAACACTCCTAATGAAAGCCATATGTAACTACACTGAAAAGCAGCTTCTACACAAGTGTATGCAGGCATGCCTCCTGTCAGGTTAGAGAGCATTACAGCGCGCGTAATCTTTTGTCTTGCTTGACTGGGTGAACCACAGCAAGTACAGACCAGCACACCACAATTATTTACTTTTCTCTAAGCAATGCTTCATAAACTCAATAATGATTTCAAACTCTGTGGTAACACAGGAAAACACCATAAACAATACTCAAAAACAGTCTGATCCTTAACCTAATGTGTCATACGTTTCTCTTTCGAGTTAACGAACTTGAAAGTCCTGCCTTTCAGTACCAGTTACATAGCTTGAATGAGTTGCATTCCCTAGTCATTGCTCAGGTATTTTGGTTCAGAAGAGTTTCACAGTTGTCTTTGTAGTGATGCCTGTCTTAGGTTAACATCATAATTAAAATTGTGGCCCAGCAGCAGCTATAATCTTACTAAGAAGGAGGAGGACTGGTCAGAAAGTCACTCAAAATAGTTTCCCTTTTTTCCACTGGTTAGTGAGTCATGAGAGATGACACATCTGCATTCAAAAAGGTTACACAGAGGAGCATTCTCTTCGGTGTAGTTTACAGCGTTTTACCGCCTTAGCTTTACCAATGCAAGTACAAACGCACAAACATGCACAGATACCCAGGCACGTGCACAGTCACCTGTCCTACGCTGTCCACTTTGTTGCTATATGTGCGGTTATGATGAAATTGAGTGGAAGATAATGCAGAGAAAGACCCATTTCTGTCACAAGAACAGCCCACCACTATCAACAGGAATTTCCCAAAGGACCTAATTGTAAACTAATCACAACACTTTATGATCTGATTATAGCTTAGCAGGAAAGGGAAACCAAAACAAGATCCGGTTTTTATGTTCTACTTATTTTACATTAAAATACAAGAAAAAAAAACAAAAAAAACCCACCACACAGCAACATTTAATTTAAGTGACAGACATTTGCATCTATTAACCAGTCTCCATGACAAAACTCTAAAAGGGGTTCATTTAAAAGCATTAAAAGAATATCAACTTCGCCATTAACCCCCCCCCCCCCAACACACACACACACAGAGTTAAAGTCAGGTGAGTGTTCCGGATGTGGCAGAAAAGACAGAACAGAATAGAAAAGACCAAAATGCAAAAACCAATTTGTTGGAGTTCACTTTGAGGTGTTGTTTTAATCTAAAAATGTATTTTTTTATGCTATAGATATTTGTAAGTAAATATCATATATTACCATATAATATAAAGTGTAGCGCTGGGGTGTTATTTATTGCATGTTCTACGAAAACACAGTTCCCTTTACATTGCCCCTCATCTTTTGTTACTACTGTACACGAGCATTATCCAGCCCATTTTGTTATATTGCTCTACTAGATTTTACACCATGCTGTCAGTCACCAATAAAAATAAACTGAATAAAATAACACATTAAAAACTTAAAAAAATAATACATTCCCCTACACCCAACATCTCAGAACTCCATGACAGAGCAATAGCCCGACTTGCCCAAACCATAATAACAGACCCAGAGCACCCCCTCAACTTTCAATATACAATAAATATCTATCTATCTATCTATATTGCATATTTTATGGCATATTGAGTTGAATAGAACCACAAGTGTAACTTCTCTGAAAAAAAAAAAGTGTGTGAATGTGGTGAGGGGAGAAACTTCAGAAACCTTGACTTTGTTTAATGGGTTTGGTGGTCAGTCATAATTAACCTGAGGGTGAATCAGCATATTTAGAGAAATCTCAAATAAACCTGGGATCAACATTTCATCATGACCTCAAAACACCCACTGCACCTCAAAGCAATGAGGGGAAAGAGAAACGGAGAGAGTCATGGCTAATTAGAAAGATTAACAGCGATATCTTGCTGATAATGTGAATGTTTCCCAAAGCGAGCAAGGGAGCAGAAGGGTTGGCCAGAGGGTGACTCAGATAAACATGTACTGCATAGCTCCTTCTTTGTGCGATTGTTATATATATATATATATATATATAAATAAAAGTATTACAAAACAGATGGAGACAAAAGATCTATTGAATAAATTAGTCTATTCTCTGAATCCTTTCCTGTTCCACCTTAAAAAGGAGTACACTTTTACCAAGTGTGGCAAGCACGCACACACATACACTTAAATTTGCAAAAAGGCAATGAAAGAGAGAAAAGAAGAGGATTTCAGTGGTTGTCAGCACGTTTTAGTAAGTATTTGCTTTATGGGAGGCCTAACGAGCAAAAAGACCAGGGGTTCATTCCTAGTTTAATGCTCCAACTTACTTCTGACTCAGCTCTTTCATGTCTTTTTCTCAGTATAGGGAATCATACACACTTGATGAAAAAACAGTCACATTTTAGCTGGAAGAGCACCGTTTCCAGGGAACGATTAATGCAACCTGCGCTTATCTCTTATTTCACTCTCTCCTCCCTTTACCTTATCTTCTCATTTCCTCTCCCATGTCCCTGTTTCTTTTTCCCCTCTCCTTGATTCCCCTACAGATCTGACACAAGCTTTTTGTGAGTACACAGCTGTTCAAGCTGAGAAGAGACACAAACTCGGACTCCGGGGTTATTTAAAGTCTGGTAGTCCCAGGGAGAAAGAAGGAACTCCCTTTTAAGCATAGGCTAAAATGGATAATAGCTCACAGAAACGCAAAAAGTGTCCACCCTAAAAAAGTCCACTAATGAAAAAACGTCTATTTACAAAGTTTCTAAACTGCTTGTGAACCTTTATGGCGCTTGTTTTGGACATTATTCATAATGGGAAGAGTCAGGAAGTTGATTCAAACGGATCATAATTAAACCTAATGGTCATTTTATAAAAGCCTTACACACACTAATCTTTCCTGCTGCAGCCTCCGGAATCAACAAACCAAACTGTAATATAATTATGAAAATTTGGGGGTTGTACTTTCGTGAACACCACCCCTTTCCGAGGCAGCAGTGTTCTGTATTGTTGTCCATGATGGACCAGCCCCGGCCCAAAGCCACATGACCCTGCTGCTGAGTTAGCCGGAAAAGTCCAATAATGTTTGGAATTCCCTCATCCGCTACTCATGACTCCAATTACGGCCTCTAGGTCTGCAAGGAAAGTTTCTACTGATTGAAGCACCTTGGCACCAACAAGGAGGGGGGTTGGGGTATCGTGGAGCCACTGGGTGAGACGTAGGGGACCAGGTATAAACATGCCCATGCACACACAGGCATGCACACACACAATGTTTAGTTAGGTTTGTGTAATGTACACACAGAAGGCAGAGAAGCAGTGTGGAACTGGGTGAAACCTGAGAGCACTGACCACTGCTGCGCCATCACTTTCCTGCAGGAAAGAACAGAAACAAGTAAGAGAAAAAGAAAGAAAAGCCAAGTCTCTGCCAAGTAACACATCCACGAGGCCCTGCAATTCGTCTGTACTCAATTAGGCCTCATTCATACTAGCGAAATAGCTCTGGGATGGAATACTAAAATATTTTGGCTCAGCCTTCATAGTCAACCTCAGTCAGTTTTGATGGGAGTAAACATTTCTTTGCGTCAACATGATGTCTAACATCAACCATAATTTAATATTAATCAGAAGCTATTGACACAAAAAATACACAAAGATAATCCTCTCAATCTTCTTTGAACAAGGCCAAGCATATGCACGCACGCACGCACACGTTGGTACAGCTATACTTGTGAGGACTTTCATTGACATAATGCATTCCCCAGCCCCTTACCCTAACCTAAACCTAATTCTAACCCTAAAACCAAGTCTTCACCCTCAAACAGCCCCTTGAAGGTCTCTTGAAAAGCAAGGACTGGCCAAAATGTCCTCACTTTCCAATAATGTCCTCACTCCCAAGGTCTAAAACGCAAACTGGTCCTCACAAAGATGGCTGTACAAGAACACACACGATATGGAAAATAATCATCCATCCATCCATTTTCTACCGCTTATCCGGGGCCGGGTAGCGGGGGCAGCAGTCTAAGCAGAGACGCCCAGACTTCCCTCTCCCCAGACACTTCCTCGAGCTCTTCCGGGGGAATACCGAGGCGTTCCCAGGCCAGCCGAGAGACATAGTCCCTCCAGCGTGTCCTAGGTCTTCCCCGGGGCCTCCTCCCGGTTGGACATGCCCGGAACACCTCCCCAGGGAGGCGTCCAGGAGGCATCCGGGACAGATGCCCGAGCCACCTCAGCTGACTCCTCTCGTGTGGAGGAGCAGCAGCTCTACTCTGAGCTCCTCACCCTATCTCTAAGGGAGCGCCCAGCCACCCTGCGGAGGAAACTCATTTCGGCCGCCTGTATCCGGAATCGTGTCCTTTCGGTCATGACCCAAAGCTCATGACCATAGGTGAGAGTAGGAACGTAGATCGACGGGTAAATAGAGAGCTTTGCCTTGCAGCTCAGCTCCTTCTTCAACACGACAGACCGGTACATCGACCGCATCACTGCAGAGGATGCACCGATCCGCCTGTCAATCTCCCGCTCCGTCCTTCCCTCACTGAAAATAATCATATTGCGATTATTTTGACCGATATTGCGATATGATTCACGATTAGTGGGAGTGATCATTTTAGCATCCTAATTTTCATTTCAACTGAAAGAACTATTAAAATCATGACGACGTGCCATTTGTTGGGGTCTGTACCAAACCACATGTCAACAAACATGTCCTCTTACAGCTGGAAAGTGTTTTGTCACACATTACCTTTCATCAAAAAATTGCAGCTTCTGCGACTTGGATATTGCACTTGGCTATAATGCGATTTCGTTAATATTTCGATTAGTTGCACAGCCCTAACACACACACACACACACACACACACACTAATCAAGATTCTAACTGTCTTGTTCTGAAGGTCATCACAAGCGGAGCGATTGAGGCCTGGTAATTCACTTTCAATGAGGCGAGCGGGCAGATAGGGAGGCGCGGGCAATCTGACAGGCGGGCGTGATCCCGTGAAACCGTCGCGGCCGTGCCCGTCTCACGCACACCTGCTACCAGAGTTGAAGTGTCTTGAACTTTTTCTACGCGACAAGCAGAGTGCCCTGCAAATCAATCGACAATGGACTGACCCTTTGCCATTTGTGAGTTCCATGAAATGTATAGGCCCCATAAACAGGAGGGATTTCACATGGCAGAGCATCAGCACAAGACTGGATGTATCCGGTAACCCCACGTATAGTTTTAACTTAAACTAGGCTATATGGAAAAAAAACTGTTGTACCTGCAGGGATACAGTAGTGCAGAGAAGTAATTTCCATGGTTGGCATGCAAAGAGGGCCTGGCGCTTACTCACGGAGCGCTTGTCTGCCTATCTATTCACACGAAGAGTGCAGTACGACCCCGCGGCTCCAAGCGAGTGCGCAGGCAGAGCGTCTTCCCGTGTGAAAAGACCATGACACTCTGCTGGGCAGAACAGCTCAGCTCCTCTCTTCACACCATCATATGAAATAAAAAAATGCCCCTGATTACAATCAGTAAAAGGCAAAGGGGAGGGAAGGAACGGAAGGCAGGACTTGCCGGGGATAAAAAGCCACAGTTGAGGAGAAGAATGCCGTTGGTTGGTGGCTCTGTCAGCATTAAAAATAGCTGCCAGAAAAGCAGAGAGGCTGGAGGTTGGAGGGAGCTGGAGAGTGGGGAGTATGGGAAACCAGCGGGAGGAGGAAAGGGAAGACGAGGTACAAGACAGTGGTTTATTATATGAAACCATTCATCCCTCATGCTCCTCCACTGTCCCTAGATGACCAGCAGGCCCATATAGCCACTTGTGACTCTGCACAAAACTAGCCGGTCTATAGAGACTTTACTAAGAATTCAATAAGCTCCAGAGGGAAACCTAAAGCTCTTGGGGCTGACTGCTGAGGTGTTAAACAATTGTGTTGTGTGCTCAGTCTAAACATGTGATTAGAAAAAGATTGTTTTTTTGAATCTAACTACCTTGGACATATGTGTGCTTATATCTGTGTATTTACAGTCATGTTAGAAAAAAAAAAAAGAGTAAGGGACTTGGCTATATAGCATGTGTGACAGTTAGCAGCAGGCTAGAATTAAGCTGGCCTGTAATTAGAATCAGCCATTTGGAGACCTCTGTACCAGTGACTCATTCATTCTGTCTAAACACTGCTGCACCACCAACGATACTGCATTCAAGCCAGCACCCATCGCACATGGTAGTTACAGAGACACAACCTGTAACTAGTCCGGGTGTCTGTCTGCTCACGTCATCCCACTGCTGTCACATTTTCACTTCTCAGATCAGCCCAGCTGATGGTTCCCTGCAGTGTTCACCCAAGCTGCTGTACCCCCTTTTATTGTCTGGTAAATTCATTTTTACCACTCAGTTTGACATTTCTTATATATCTCAATGACACAGCTGGGTCCTTGAAAGGCTATGTTATACTGAAGATTGTATTCAGTCTCAGTAGCAGAATAAAGCTGGGAGCTTCAGTGGGATGTTCCAGCTTGAAACTGTGGGCCACCTCACACAAAAGATCAATTTAGTATCTTTAAGCCCACTCACTACATGTTCTGACAAAGTACCGGCACCACACATCACACAATAATGACACATGACCAAGCTCAGACCTGTCACTAAAATCCCATTATCTTGCTACACTTATGCCCAGGTTATTGTTGTGTGTAATCTGTTGCAATGAGGAAAAACAAAAAGGTGGAGAGAAAGGAATGAAGAACATTTCAGCTCGCTAGTCTCATATGGGACACCTGGTATTGTTTGTGTGTGATCAGCATAGTTAGCAGGGATGGGGGGTGGGGGGTGACAAGTGAATCATAGTATTTATTATTCTAAGAACACACTTCATACCAAAAGACAATAAGTTAAGATTATTCTTTGTTAATGGTGAATTCCACCCCAACTATCAGGAAAAGCCATGTGCACAGTAAGGGTCAGGTTATGCTATAAAAAAAAAAAGTTCCTAGGACATGTTGTCCAAACTCAGCGTAAGGCAAACGTGCTAATGCTTGGTCTGAACGGCCACACTCGAAGGCGGGGTTGAAGGCCAGCTGTCATAAAGAGATGGGGAGATATGATATTGTTTAAATATGAGGATAACGACACACAATTTCAGAACGACAATCTCTCTTGGAAAGCATTCATAGTGTTGTACTTAGTTGTTCATGTAAAAAAGTGAAAAAAAAAGTAGTAAAAAAAAAAAAAAAAAAAAAAAAAAAAAAAAAAAAAAGAGAGCAGTTCAAACACTTACTAGTTTTTCACCTCTGCACACCTGGCCAATCACAGTGTGAAGTGGGTGTGAAGATTTCAGAAAGTTACAAAAATTGTCAGACACAGCCCCCCAAATTCACACATCAGAAAGGTGTGGGTGAAGGGGGTCTCCAAAGCTTTTTTTTGATTTTTTGATTTGATTTACATACTTGTGCCATGAGTCGTGCTTTGTAAACATCACAATGATGTTCTCTGACATAAGCACATAACACTTTACAGTCAACCCAGAGGACTCAAATCAAAACTTAAGAGCAAATTTATCTCAGTGTTGGGACTTAAAATAACGGCTCCTCTTTACTGCACTTTTATGTTAAGTAAGTATACTCACCATCCACTGCTTGCCTTAGCACCTGAAGTTTCCTCTGTCTCTCCTTTATCCTGTCATAGGCGCCGGGGAGGCCTGAGCCTACCGACAGGGCCGAGTGGTGATGAGGCTTCCTAATCTTCAGCCCACCAAACTCAGAGTAGCGAGAATCCCTCTCCCTTGATGCCCGCAAGGGCGATTTGCGCCTGCCTATGGAGTGGGTACTTATGGCACTGCTGCCCCGCCGTGCATCCTCCAAAGCCCCAAAACGAAGAGCCTCTGGGTCAATGTAAGCCAAATCCACAGAGGAAGCCCAGGTCTTCCTGGCCTGACTAGGGTCCAGGTCCCCACTGCGGAAGGGTAAAGACCTCCGGTCCAGTTCCACAGGCCGGCCCTTTTGCTGGGGGTGAAGGGGGTGCAGATAGGGATAGGAGTGTTGGTGCTGGAGTGAGGGGGGTTTGGGGTAGAGTTCTGTGGGGGATTCAGAGTTGGAATGATAGTCAGACAGGGAATACTGTAGGGCTGCCCCCTGATCCCCCTTCAACAGGTCATGGATTGGCAGAGAGCCCATGGAGCGACTAAGGCCCCGGTTAAGAGACGTCTGCTCCTGAGTCTTGGCTCGGTAGCGCTCCAGAACCCTGGGGGCGGCACTCCTCCCTGAGAACAGGAGAGACCCAAAGTTTTATTAACCAGGAGCAAAATCACACACTGCCAGAACTCAAAGCCTCAAAACAGAATAACACACAAAATCTTCATCTTAAGTAGTTGCAAAGTAAAACCAATTAGGTGGCATTCAAATAAACCTCATTGCAAACGGATAGCGTTTCTATTTTTGCACTTCTATTTTTGATATTATAACATACACAGTATTAGAGATAATCTGAAATACACATAATTCCAAGTGGATAACATTATTAACACTACCCTCATTACAGAAAATGGTATTTATGATGACAGGATGACCAAGAGAGGGAATTACAAGGATTTTGATTTGAATTAATACAGTGCGCTTCATTATGCCTAAGTGCCTGTCCAACCTGGCATCCTTTTCTAACAGCATCAGCATGACATTGCAACTTAATACAGCACTGTCGACTGTAGACTTCCCCTCCATTGCTCTGATACCCTCGCGTGGCCACAACAGACTGAGTTACAGTAAATAAATAACTGGGTAAGCATACAGCATGCCCTCAGATTCCGTAATTAGTCATAATAAGAGATTTACAGTACAATATATTGTGACATACAACCCTGATACTGCCTATATAAAACATCTAATAATCTAGAGCAGGACCACAGCTGCATGTTTATGTATGCTGGTTTGATGGTTAGAGAATGTGTAAGAACCAGGTACCTTATTACAGAAACTTCCTTATTCTTAAATTCTAATACAATTTAAATCATCTTAAATTTTTAATCATGCCCCAAGTGAATTTTCCATGTTTTTTTTTTTGTTTTTTTTATTAAATGGCATTTAATTAGAATTACTAGCACCAATATGGTGTTTCTGTTATAAAGCCCCAGGGGTGGTAATGTAGCAGCCATATATGGCAAATAAAACTAATTAATTTGTAAAGTAAATCAATAACAGCACAAGGAAAGCAAATTAAGAAACATGGCATGCTGCTATTGACCTTAAGGGCTACCAATGATTTCTGCAGATAGTCTGTTTTGTTCAGTAGCTAATATTTCCCCGTTATTTTAAAACAAACAATAGAACATACTGTGCCACAGTAACGTCTTAAAACGGAATGACTGTTGCTTTCTTTGACTGTGCATAAATTTCAAGTTTGCCTTTCCAGACAAGCCGTATATAAACTCAGCCAGTGACAGCTCTTGTTTTAGCGAGAAAGAGATGAACAGAAGGCAAACGTGCACGAGCAAAAGCAAAAACAAGAGTAAGAGATGCAGAAGGGAGAGAGCAGAGGGAGACGTTAAGTCCCGTAAAAACGCTGCATGTGGCGGTTTAATCTACAAAGCATATGCTTGGTCTTAACAGGGAAACACATCAAAGACAGAAAGGCTGTCTTCCAGGAACTCGGGGAAGCACACAAGGACTAGATTGAGCAAAAAATGAAAAAAAATAAATAAAAAAATAATTTCTCAACAGGATGTCTTTTATTTTTTCAAAGAAGTCAATTGCTGCCACAAGTTTTTCAGCATATACTAGTATAGTGTAGCCATCATATGGACTACAGCAATGAAGAAATGAGGACAAAATATCCAACATAAAAAAAAGAGACAATGACTGAGTTCCTCTAGCAGCAATTACAACTTGGAACCACTGGCATACAGGAGGGAAAGAGCTGCTCCTTGAGAATTTAGGCTTTTAAGAACTGAGTAATACTCTTTGCATGTACTTTCCCTAGGGCTGGCTGGGGCTCAACCAGGGAAACAAAGCACTGATACAAACAGCAGACAGGCAGCTTCACTGGTGACTTCGAAATATGCTTCTGTAATCAATGCCATGCCGTGCTTACATAATCGGGACGACAAAGTTTTGCTCTGCTCTTCTTTCCATGGCCTGGAAAAATGCCGGAGTTCTCCCAGAAACCACTGGGAAGATTTGGTCATATTTTCCTGAATTTAATCCGATTCGAGGTTGCAGTGTGTTGTTCCTCATCTACTTTTGATTCTTTCCAACAAACTCAGAAAGTGAGGATGTAAGTGATGAATAAGTGACAACCAGGGAATCCATTTACATCTAAATGCTCTCCAAATAAAATATAAACAACTACACTCGGTCATAAACTCAGTTTATCATTAGTAAGTTAAGAACAGATAATACACTCTCTTGACCTATTTGGAAAAAAAAACTATTCTCATCATTATTATCTTAACAGAGCCTACTACTCTAGGATCTGGTGATTTGTCCTTGTTCCAGACTTTATGCCACTCAAATGAAGAATAAACAGAACAGTGAGTGTGTTTGAAGACTAATAGAAACCAGAATTACTGCGTAAAGCAAATAACTCTTTCAACTCCACAGAAAAGTTCCTTTGACAACACACTACACTGCTCTAGTTGCTGTGTTCAATGTGTGTGTGTGTGTGTGTCAGTGCAGCTCATCGTACCTGACGGCAAACCTTTGCCCCTCAGCCTCTCCCGAATCTCCTTACTCCGCTCCGGAAGAGACTCTCTATCAGTCAGCAGACCGTCCAGCTGGGAAAAAGACGGTGAGAGTGGAAGTAAACGAGAAAGAAAAACAAAAAAAGCAGGAGGAGGAGGGGGAAAAAAGCAGGAGAGCAAGGAGGGGGGAAAAAAAACAAAACATAAGTTGGAGAGTCATCCATCCTGAAAACATGTTCTATCAGCATGAGGCCCATTATCTGTTGTGTAGTTAAACATACTGTGCTTTGACGGAGCAGATAATAGCCTTTTAACTTACACTTAACTAGGACAAAGCTTGAAGTGTAGGCCTAATGGCAAAAAGCCCAAATAAAAATGTAGAAAAATAGACAGGAATTTTGTATTTGACCTACATTAAAGAAAAAGAAAAAAAAAAAGCATACCTGGGAAAGGCTGCCAAGTACCAAACGGACCAGTTTTCTGATATAGGAGAAGGGAGGGTCACAATTGGAGTTTCTGATGTGTTTGCTGCAGATGTCCAGCACCGTGCGCAACGACATTCGACTCAATGTAACATCATCACACATGTTGAGAAGCAGGCTGTTTAGGTGTTCCCCCAACTTCATAGGCTGCACAGCAAACCAATTGGAGACAGTTAACATGCAAACAATGACAAGAGCAGCATGTACTCTCAAGTGACAAGCTCTATTGGTATCTCTGAATCTGATATCTATATTATCACGTTGACTTTCATTGTGTTCTAACAAAGAGGCAGAGCTAAGCCTTGCCAGCATGGCATAAAGCCATCACCTACTTGAAAAGTCCCATTTACTACATGTTTTAGATTAAAAAGCTGAGCCTCTATTGTTCACTCAAAGTGATAAATTTGCTGTGTCCATCAAAAACATGGGGGGAAAAAAATTGTTATTTCAGTGTCAGTGCACATTTTGCAGAGTTTGTGTTTGACATCACTAAGGTATATGTCACTGGGGGCGGTGATGCCGGTTTTAATCAATATCACCACCACAGAATTGTATCACCAAGATAGAATTCTCTTGTTTGTAGTAATAAGTAAGATTTCAATATGTGAAATATGATCATGCTACATCGGTTTCATTTGAATGTAGTGAATAAATACATGTAAACAATGTAATTAGATTTTTCTGTATTCTCTTCACATTGATGCCCTTTTTGTGCACATTATGTACAGAAAGCAGTAAGTATAGAGATGTCACGGTGGGTGTAGGGTCATCAAGTGTATTGTTTTATGGCACAATATTTGCATGCATCAGAAACAATGAAATGTTGTATCATTAAAACATACACTACAATACATGTTGTATTTGGCCCAATGTTTGTTATACACTTTGCATCTGCCATGAGCACTACTATAGCACCTCCTTCATGGATAAGGGAAAGAACATAATGAGACTGGATGGAGCAGTGGATGGCAGACTTGAGTGTGAGTGATGGCGTCTCTAACCTGTGGGTGGAACTTTCTCACAGATGTGAATGCAGACCGCGTTTAACACCTGGCTGACTCTTGCTGAGATATGAATGCATTGTGAGCCAGACCATCTCCAGAGGTCTTGGCAGATTCAAACACATTCCAGAGTGCATTCACAGCGTGCACCTTTTTCTTATCCGAATGAGACATTCGGATACAGATCTAATTTTAAAAAGGCAGATTCCACTGAAAAACATGTCTGCATTCAGTGGTTATCAGGCATTTGAGCAGCAAACTCGCATGATTGAAATGTTGTTCCCTCTAAAATTAACAGTACCACCAAGTATTAAAAGTTGTATTTTGCTGTCCACCTTCTCGTTGTCCCAGTGTTTTGTCCGACGCCAAAATCGCTACTGTTAAACCTTGACAAAAATGTCCTTTGGGTGTGGCTTTCCAGTGAACATTATTAACGGTCTCATCTCTTAATATGCTTGCCAAGTGTGCTAGTTAAACAACGGATGTCATACATATGTTCAGTCAAATCACATGAGCATCAATCTGCAAGAAGACACCACTTTAATACCACTTAATGCTGATACGCTAGCATCTTGCTTCCTAGTGCCCATCCAGTTGGTTTGGCACTGTTTGAGATACCCAATGTAGTGAAAGTTATTTTTTTGTAAACATAAAAAGACAAAAAATATTTGTTAAGTTTACTAAAAATAAAAAATACATTTTAGTCACCAACATGAGCCTATATTACCAAGTGTAAATATGGCCCCATATTGTAACCCGTATCCATTGGGAAGGAAGTATCCTCGGTAATGATTTACCTGACTTTGGGGGATCTCGTAGTCTGCTCCCCAGAACAGAGTCATCCCAAGAGAGTACATGTGCATCTGTGGAAAAAAAAACCTAAGCTTAAAAAGCATTATACTTTGTTCAATGTTGTCATTTTGGCAGAGATGTTTTCTTTGGGTTTTTTTTTTTACAATAACAAACACGAGGAAAGCAATAGTGAGCACAAAGAAAGAAGAGGAATATAAAGGTTTTGTTTCATTCAGATAGACTAGAGACTAAAACGTATTAAAATAAGTCAAAGTGCCCTGCGTGAAAGAAAGAGAGACAGAATCTCAATGGCCGCTGGAGTCTAATAAAAGTTGAATTCATTCTTATTTGGAAAGGAAAAAGCAGGGGCTTTCAGCCTAAATCCGAAAACCTTTTTCCATTTCCCTCTCCTTATTACCCTGCACTCATTGCTTGGGAGAGGAATCACTTCCTGAATGTTGGGCTTGGTAGAGGAAAGAATAATTCAGGGATTGCCAAAGAATGCAACATAGCCTTCAAGGTCTTTCAGGAACAGAACTCGGGTGCGAACTTAAAGACACACTCACACTCTCAGAAGTTGTGGAAATTCAAAAAAGCAACAATACCACCCCAAATGTTGAAAAAAGTTAAAAGGAAAACCGTGGCACTCGCAGCTGACGTACATTTACCCAGTCTCTGATAATGAGAGAAGCAGATTATATATAATATATATATTCTTTTTTTTTTTACACTGAAATAACTCAGCCGGGGAGGCGGGACCAGGGCTGGAAAACTGACTCAGCACAAAACTGTGTTGCGGTTTGTGGGGCCAAGCCAGCGATGGGAATCCAGTCATGCAAGATTTAAGCTCTTCTACCAGAGGGGTAGAGTCAAATAGAGGGGGCGTGGTTCTCTGCATTTGTAAAACAAGTTGTGCATTTCAGGAGACAACTTCAGTTCTGAATCTTGCTACTACACAATGACGACAACTGGAAGGGGACCCGCTCCCTCTGTAGATATAAAAAAGGGCTTATTCGAAGGAAATGAAAACACAACAATCCTTCTTTTCAGGTTATTATACACCTATGAAAACATACTTATAAAGTATTTATGCCAAAAGCTCCTCCTAAATGTTACACCTTTGAGGTACTCAACCATGACTGAGGTTAGACCGGATATCTCCAAGGCTTGAAATGAATGCGATGTTTAAACTAAAAGTTATCACCAGGATTTTGCTATGACATGTCATGCATGGGCATTAACGAAAGATTTGGCATACAACTCACACCAGCGAAGCATCAGAAGATGTAGACTAAGCAATTCGTAAGGTTCTGTCACCACATGAGTTATGTAAAGGTTTATACCTTCTCTATATCAGAGACGGAAGACAAAGAGACCCCTTCCAGGACCTCTGGAGCTGTGAAGGCTCGTAGGTCCTGCTGGGTGACATACTCGTCTGTGAATGAGATGTTGCCAGAGGGCATGAGCAGGAGGGACCAGGGAGAGATGATGAAGCCCATGGCTGTAGGATCTGGAGAGGGAAAACGACAATTCAACCATTGGAGATATGAGGAACAAAACAGGAAAACACATTGGACTTTTAGTATTTAAATTCCACACATGCACGCACACAGTTAATATGAAGTACTGTGTATTCAAGCCTGATACCAACATCACATTCTGTCAAAGCATCTACAGCCTGAATGCAGCAACTGTAGAGATATCCAACCACAGTGGATGCTTCTTGCTAAGGCTTTGGCGTTTATGGAAACTCAAGATGATTGAAGTAAACAAAAACACATGTTGCTTTCTTAGCTCGCAAGAAAATAACTGTTGAGGCATAGAAGCAGAAAGGAATGGCTACACAGCGTAATTCTCTTTTCCTACAAAGCCACAGCCAGCGCTATGGTTAGAGAAGGTTTTAAAAATATACAAAGGAATGTTTGAGCAGTGCTGCAAAATTCTTTTCTCTGACTGATACTTAACTCTGAGAGGAGCAGGGAGACGAACAGAGGAACTGGATTTGAGGCACCAAATGTCTGCTTTCAAAAGCTGGAATTTAATAATATAAGTTTCCTGTTTAAAACCTGTGTCCCCCAAACAAAACCTTCACTCGGATAAGCAATGAGCAGAAGTGCATGACTCAGTCTGAGCAAATCAGTTTGTTGATGGATAACAAATAAATCAACAGTTTCAATAAACTGCAGATATAAGCTGAAACCAGATATAAACTGACTGTTCAACCTGACAGAAACCAAAAAATGTCAAAACATGATTTGGGCATAAACCATTTGATTCCCTGCTCACTTCAAGAAGGACAGCAAACTGTACAACTGTAAATTCTTTATCCTTTAACAATGTAGTCTGTCAGTCTGATAAGCTGCTATCTGAGCTCGGCTCAGGGAATAATTCTGAACTATCATACTAAAGCAGATGCTTACAAACTGTACAGTGAACCATGCATTCAATTCCACAGCAAACATGCCATTAGAGTGACAGGCTGGCAGATGTAGAGCAGTAGTTTGCCTCGGCAGAGTACCAAACACAGGAGCAGATAGAGAGACAAACAACTCTCAATTTTGGAAACACTGGTTTCTATTTGAACATTCAATATTCTATAGACCAAATCATGAGGAGGAATTCCTCTAACAAATCAGAAATATTCACACATTGCTTGTTCAAACAAATCATTCTTATACAAACATAGTAGTAACTAACCGCTGCGGTTTACACACAGGAAGAACCCCCCCCCCCCACTGTGCTGAGTGTTTGACAATGTGAGTCTATTCACAATGTCTGAAAAGTGACAGAAAACTCATGTAAAGGTTTACGAAGTCAATTGTTCATTGGCACCCTTCATAAATTAGGAAACGTCCTGAATTTCCCCTTCCACTGGACCCTGGACGGATGTCATTTTACACTTAAAGTATGAAATATACTCCAAATATTTCATCTGCTTCACCGAAACAAAAGAAGAATCTCAGAATCTCCACTTCTCCATTAGGTTTAATAGTTGACCAGGTCAACTTAACAAATTGTCTAACAAATTTAAGTTGAAATGGTTGCCGTCATTAATCCACTCTCGTGGTAAACATACTTCTTTACATAGCTCAGAGACTCTATAATAGCGGGTTCCAACATCTGGTCTTCAAATTTTAGCGTCACCCAGCAGTCTAAAACTGTACACATGAGAGGCCACAATTTGCTCAATATAGCTACACAACTGCACACAGAAGGAAAAGGATGTGTTAACAATCACTGCAGCACAATACCATGCAAGGAATAAAATAAGGTAATCTAAAATACTCCAAGTATCCAGCCTTGCATTTTGTCCATATGTTCAGAAGTTTATCTCAGAAGCTTTGTTGACTGAAATACAAGAACATTTGTGTACAATCCTCTTGTTGTAAATGTGACCTCAGCATAAAAAGGCATATTTTCAAAACACACTGATGAGAGGGAATTCCTACAGCATGCCAGGATTGTCTGTAATGGAACCAGTCCGCAAAACTGGAAGTTGAGGTCAGGCTGGTTTATGCAGAAATGCACAAGACTAAATCTTGGTCACCGCTTCATGGAAATACACACAGCCAATGGTGAACAGTTTAGATGACACAATTATAGCCAACATAATCAGGTGCATTGGAGTTTCGTATGAGACTAGGCACCACCCAAACTTTAACGACTCAGAGGGCACTGCAGTGCCTGATGACTCACATCCTGTCCGATGTCTCCAGAGTTAAAACTCCCTTAGTCACCCGTTGTTGAAGTTTACTTCAGTTGCAAAGACACTCTGGAATTGGGCAACCTTATCTCTCTTTGGCTTCAAGGACAATCAAAGACACTTACAGGCACAAATGACTCACAAAAATGATTAAAACAGGAGAAACAAAACTGCACAGCCAACAATTGTACTAATGACGCGGAACCAGTATGAAACAAACTGACAATGAAATGATTGTGATATTTACACATTCTAGAGTCCAAGTGTGACTGAAGCTAAAATTTTAAGTTGCTTCTTTTGATGCAATTGATTGGTTTGGCTAAGCAATCAATTGTGCAAGCAACAATATTAACAAATCATGTCAGAGAGAGAGAAAGTGATTGTTCCCATCAATTTGTCAACACAAAATGGCACCTGCAATTCACGGCATCTGGACACCACAAGATTTTCATTCAAATGAATGTGGACTGTGTTTCGTGCATCTCTGAACACTTGTTTCCACATGTTCATACCTTTGTGAAAGAGTTCTTGGAGGCTCTCAGCACTCTGGCTGAGCACTGCCCAGACCTCCTCCTCCTGGAGCGGACCTCCTCGAACCTCCAAGGCTTCTGCCAGAGACACATGCATCTTCCCTGCACAAGCAGAGAAAAAAGGACAACTGATTAACACCCGAAAATGAACACACCATAAATACAGAAACAAGCTTTAACCATAATTTGGAGAAAAGGGCACTTGCTGTCTTTAGGAGCCTCCGGCACAAGGTCAAATCAGGCCGGAAAACACAAAGAGCGATCTGTACATCACATAACCTGTGCTAGTCAGAGCATTAAAAAAAATGAATAAAAATAAAAAACACCTCAGACTTTTAATTCAATTTCCCAGGCCACCCGAATTTTGATTACTGACAGAAATCTGAATCTTCTGTCAGATTGAACAACTGAAAATAAACATTAATTTTAGTTGAGAATTATAATCCTAACACAAGTCTGATCCTGTAAGAATCCACACCCAACTTGTCCTGACAGTCTAAGGTGAAAGCAAATAAGCCCACATTGCCGTATCGCTACAATAACCCTAAGCATTGATGCAGTTTACACCGGTTCGGATCGTCATTTTTTGCTCGCGCATGCCTTCGGGCAAACTCCCACATCTTCTAAATGTAAGCTGTCTTATTATCCTCTGCACTTGAGGAGGTAGCACAAGCACATGACACACACCCTCCTTTCCTTGAGTTACATTAAACAAAGTAGCAGTTACTTGGAGCGTCCACCAGCTTCTGAGAGTTAAAATAGCAGATTCCAACTGAGGTGGACACTAATCTAGATAAGCAAAACGCCACTTTTTTTGGTTTGGTCAGTAGGCTTGCAGCTCTAAAAATAAGTAATAACACACATTACATGTCATAAAACTATAACTGGGTCAAGCTCAGGCTAGGTAGTTTATATTATCTGGTGGATGGCAGTGACACAGCAAATCCAGCTTTTGGTGAATATATGTAAATATATGAACCAATATCACACACGAGTACATCTACAGAACTTAACATTTAGATTGAGATGGCACATATGCCACAAAACACTAGTTTTAATGTGACGTCACAAAAGGTAAGACATCCGTTTTTAGGTTTTGGTGTCTTTTCTCAGCCGTAACTGCCGATAAACCAAATCCAAATTTAATGGGGATTTGTGGTCTTAAAATGCCATAAACCAGCCGGAAGTCTCTCATCTATCACTGTTTCTCTCTAAAGCTTCTGTGCTGCAGTGACAATGAAGTCTAAACCCAATTCAGCCACGCCATGATGCAAATGTGAGCAAAACAGGAAGGTCCAGTTTTGACAGACTATTTTTAACTGAACAGAAACAACTAGCGCCTGTGGTACATAGACACATACATACAACACTTGCGGGTGCTAAAGGTGTCTGTGTGTGGGGAGTTGGAGATTGCAAAGGAGTACTCTACTCATCTATTAGTGCAGAGAAAAGCATTGAGGTAAGGGAAAGCTGTAGCTTCGCATGGGACAATAAATATAAATATGGGACATGTTGATTTGAAGCGTAAATTGTGTTAAAATGAAATGTGCAGGGCAATGCAATTCACAGAGGACAATGTGCTAGACAACGCTGACGATATTCAGAAGTGTGTTGATGTCCTAAGTAATTGTACCAAAATAGTGGGGGGGGTAAAGAAGCAAAAAGAACCACACACACGACAAAACACAAGCAGAGTCTTCACGGAGCAGCCACGATGACGTCTGAACTATATTATCACTTCCCTTGAGAAGAAGGTTAACATGCTTTAAACCCATAACAACGAGAGACCTGTTAATCTGAATATGACAACTTAAGATAAGGTTGATAGTCCTTAGAGCTTTTAATGTAGCAATTTGAGGTAATCTGTGTATTATATTCTATAAAAAAGGTTACTCAAATTCACGTTTTGTTGTGGTTTCAAAGCCCAACCACACAACTGTGAAATTCATCAAACTTTGGAGATTGCCTGAATCACTTATGAAATTCTCTTTTCTTCTTACTATAGAATTATATATGGTAATACTGTTGTATATAATAATGCTGGACACCTACTGTTAGTTATAGCCTTTTTATTCTTCCAACACTTTTTCTCCTGCCAAATGATCAAGACCTCAAAGACTCAAAATTTAGCGTACATCTTCTACATTTCTCAATACTTGGCCACAAAACACAATGGTAGAATTGTCATTCACGGTCATGGTAGAATATAACAAGATGTTTTTCGTCCAAAAACTTGTGAAATTTATGAAAAATAATATATTTTCCCTATGAGTCCTTGACCGAAAACAAGTAAATTTTTTCAATGTTGACAGACTTTCTGATGTTTTGAACTTTTGCAGTCTATGTTGCACTTTTCCCCCCACAAGTTTGAGCAAACCCACATTAATCACAGCACAGAGTATATTTGGACTTGCTAGATCACAGCTTTCACACAGAACTTTATAAATCAAAAACACAAAAACAAAAGCAGATGAAAACGCATACAAACAGGAAATGAGGCATAATTCCTATGCAAGATGAACCAAACATCACTCATGTCTGGGATGGGTACCAAAGTACACGAGACCACAATAATGCTTTAAAACACATCTTTCCCAACTTTTATCCAAGTAGGCCTAAAGCCAAATGACAAAGTGTGACAAAAACTGCAGACATCATGTCTGTTCCACAGAGATTGGCAGGTGTATAAATCTGGCTAAGAGACACAAAAGATGTCCAGAATGCTTAGAAATGTCTGTAGCTTTCCAAAACCGACAATCACGGACATGCAGCACAAGTGGAAAGGTGGATAAAGGTGAGAAAGTAAGCAGGGTTTGGACTTCTTGATGGAAAAGTCAGGGGATCACCAGTCATTGGCATATATCATCTGAGAACTCTTGTGTATTAAATTATAGTTGTTGGGATTTTTCAGTCCTGACCACAGTGGTGGACTGACCGACAGACAGAACATTGCTATTCCTAAAGCCGCGTTGTTAGCATGTAGTACCAATGTTGACTCAACAGCTTAAAAAGAAGCAATGCAGTAGTTTTGCTGTGTTTGACATTATGAGCTAAGTTTGAGCTTAAAGACTCTCAGCATAAACTGGGTGACCAACCTCATTAGTGTTAGGCTTTATTTTCTGAAAGTAAGACGTGAAATAACGTCCTGTCTATGAATCAGAGTTTGCAGAAGAGAGTTAATGAGTAAGCATGTCACAGGCCTAAATGTTTATGCAGGAATGCAGGTTAACTATTCTAGTCAATGGGAGGCGTGAAGTCTGAGGCGAAGTGGGTTACTACCCATCTTGCTCATTACCCATGAGAATGGGGAGAGCGGGTGCTGTGAAGACTGATTGTTTTGCGGCCCTTGTTATTTCAACAGAGACCTACAGTGGAATGTTTTTTATCCGCACTGAGGCTGCTGTGCAGGCCAGCTCCTCTCGCATTGGACTACGGTCCTGCTCATTATTGAGGGGGCTTAGTTAGGAGGCAGCGTCCCAAAACAGCGAGAGCAGATAGCCTTCACCACTTCAGCCGCCAAATTCTCATTTTCTTTTTCAAACAGTGGGGATGTTTGTTCCCAGGTGTTCCTATGTATATAGCTGGAAAGAAAAACCTAAACTAAAAAAAAAAAAAAAGTGCTGCTAAGTGTTTGAAAGTCTTGGCCACAGGCACAAGGATGTTAAAGACAATAATCCTGGAAACGTGATAGTGCTGCTCTTTACGCTGCACTTAGGTGAAGCTTTTCCTTTCATCCCACCTTCCTGTCAGTGATGGATTTAAAACCAATCCCCTGAAAAATTGCACTTCAGCGGAGTAACCCATACCAAAAAGGTACAAATAATTTCAGCTTCTGCTGCTTTCTTTCAGTGCTCATCCATCTATATTTGCAAGGAACAAAAAGATCAGAAAAACATGTACATCTTTCTCTCGCAAACTTTTCTTCTATCCTAAATCTTTTGAAAAGTGAAGTAGCTGCACTTTCGAAGCAATCCCCCATAAAAACACCAGATTCCACTTCGATTTCCAAAAGCATAACTCGTAACATAAGATATGAGAAGGAATTTGTTCATATCCTCCAAACATCAGAACTGTGGTCTCAGCTGGCAAACAGATTTGGAACAGAAGCCGGTGAGAAGAGGTACTCTGTGCCAACATTGAGGTGAAAATCTTCCTGAAGTCATTCATGCCAGGAAAATTCAACAACAAACTCGGAGTGAACCTCTATTCCCAGAATCATACTGTATTATGCAGCCTGCAAGCACACGATTTCAAATTCAAAACACACACGGTGTCTAGGAAGGTCTGGATCAGAATATCTCTTGAACCAACATGACTGATGATGTAAGGACTGTTGTTTTCAAAATGTGTAACAGACCAAAACTGACTGTATGCTATTACACTGATAAAATGAAAACATACCGCCTCCTTTAATGCTCGTGAACATACAGCACTTCATGGGTTTTTCCTTATTGCAACACTGTGGCAGGAGTTTAGAGATTGTGGCTACATTCACAGCCGCGTCTTACTAGAATGTCTTGTGAAGAAAACAGTAGCGGGAATGGAACAGAAGTGGTGACTCACCTAAAAAAAAAGGAAAACCCAATGGTTGGTTTTCATTAATCGTAACCCTCTTACGATTTAGTCAGTTAGCCGACATGCTTTCCCAGATTATCTTACAATGAGTCTAACACAAGGTTGTTGATGTACACAACACTGGCCATTACAACACTGAACCCGGTACCTTCCAGTTATGGTTTCTCTAGCCATTAAGCCAGCCTGGACGTTGCTGTTTTTCAGCTCAGCCAGGGTCAGGACCAGCCAGAAAGAGAGCCATGACTATTCCATGATTATCAGCCCAGCTCTGGACCGACGGCCCTCATTTCTCATTTTGGTCTCGACCTCATCCGCTCCATTTCTGTTAATCACAGGGTTGCTATGAGTACCATGACATGCAAAGCATGGTTTTGCAAAACCTCACCCCTCACACCCCTACCCAACACACACTGACTGTTTTCCCCATTTTTTCCAATGATGATGCTCACACCATCTCCATCAGAACCGCTTTAGATGGGGATGTTCATCTTGCTCAATCACAAAGACCCCTACCTTCCTCTTTAGTCTCGAATAACCTATTCAAAACCCTCATGACCTTTGACTGTGAGTTAACTTTGCTAGTTTTCTATGGTAATGAAGGGGGAGGGGGTACAAGCTGCGTTCTTACAACCCCCATAAATCCTTCAGGCTGCACTGACACTTTATGCCTCTAAAAGGTTTTAAAACAGGAGAAAATGAATTGCTGAGAACGGTATGCATGTTGCGGGGGGGGGGGGGCGTGAAATAAGTAAGCTAGCGAGACACCCTGTTGTTTTTGAAGCGGTGTTTCGTCCCTCCCAAACCTAAAATAACGTTACAGTTACTGGTGTGGTCAAAGATGCCCCATAACGGAGATCAGTAGTAGCTGTATTGTTGTGACGTTAAAACAACATACAGCACTACTTTTCAGGTACTAAATATCAACAGACTATTTACTAGCATAAAAGTAGCTAGCAAACGCCCGTGTCAACGTTTTGGGGGCTTTTTTAAGATAAAAGAAGCGTCGGCGTTTGAGCCTCGCCACAACAGACTCAATTCCTCAGTTTTCCCGGGGAGCGTTGCTGGCAACCGTAACGCTGAAGTTACCTATAAAGACAATTACGTTTTTGTACAAGAAGTTTTAAGAGCTTAAAACGAAGCTTACCAGGCGAGATGAGCTACGAGACCAATTGAAAGAGAACTGTTCGTACTCCAACGAGGCTATGAGTGCGCACACAGACGGGACCAGAGGCCATCCCATCCACAAAGCAACATCTTGGGCTGCAAGTTAGTTGACTATGCGGCAAAGCAGGCAGGCAGGCAGGCAGGCAGGCAACAGGTTTAACTTTCCACAGCGCGCTCAGCTATTAAAAAAAACATCCACTAACGTTACACTGGAGGTATTGGTTTCCGAAGCGTCGCGGTTTAAACAAATAAAAAAAAAATCTCTTGTTTGGAAATTGCTCAGAAGTCGTGTTTGTTGGCCACTACACCGCATTCAGCTGCTCCCAAGCGCAGCCAAGTCACCATTACTGCCGAGGAGCGGAATAACCCCTCCTTTAGCCCAGCGAGCGTGGGCCGGCTGGGAGTAACCAGACACCTTACTCCGGGCGTCCATTGGCTCTCTGCTAGGGGACTGTCATTTAACCGTTTCTATAGCAACACACACAACTGGGATTAAAATGCACAGTGAGCCTGTTTAATAATAATACTCTTAATGTATATAGCTTTACAGACAAAAACTAAAGATAGATAGATTATTTTGTGTACATAGCTCTTGTGTACGTTTGTATAGGCCACACACTCCAAAATGATTTCATACAAAAATATAAACTAAAATCTGTTTCAGTGAATTTTCCCAAATACAGAAAAAAGTAGAGTCAAAGAGGGAAGGGAACTGAGCTCATGTGGGTGTACATTAGACCAAACGTGTGTTACTCTGAAGATAAGCTATTTTACTCTGAAACCATGCACAAATTAAGTTGCATGTATTTCATTTCATATTATTCAAAAGCTGAAAATCACTACTTATATTTAGGATTGATTAGTTCGTGTGCCTTCCCCCTGAGATCGTGCGAGGGATTTTTCAAGCTCACTAAAAATCAAGCATAGCCTATATTTCACTATGTCCCACAGCATAAAAGTTGTATGAGAGTCATCTAAAAGCAGTCAGGAAGCAATTCACAGCTGAGTACTTCCTTCCTATGGTCCGCCTCAAAGCTACTTCATTTATGGTCTGTCTTGTGCCATCTAGTGGCTATTAGTCATCATCACATGGTGCCTTATGTAAATGGGGGCTGTCTTATCTCCTGCCTGCTCAGTGCTAAAGGGCAGGATTATTAACACCAACCATCGACTGGAGTGATAACACTGGATTACTTCATTAACACTAGTTCTCTTTAAATAGAGACAGTTGATATAAGACATGGGAGCATCTTATACTTGTATACCTATACCAGTGTGTTCATTCTAAATCTATTGTTGATTGCATTAAGGACATCTTAGTAAGCAATAAGGAACAAATTATGTTTTTTTAGTCTTTTCTTATTGTATCAACTCAAGAAGACACAACGGAACAACTCGCAAATGTAGAGGAGATGTATTGTATTGTATAATACTTGTAGGCTGTGGCTTTAACCACAATCTGTGGTCATTTTTCACCCATAAATAGATAAACTCTTACTTGGTATGTTGTCAGGGAGGACACCAGAAATAAAACGTGTTCAAAGTCAGATTAATACCAAAAATCAACTCTTTTTGATCATTTTGGCAATAATGTATATGTTTTGTGCAGTCGCAAAATATATGGTTAAAGTCCCCTACCAAGCCATAACCCCTCCAACATAAGTCAGAATTATGGTGATGTTTGCAGTTGCACTAAAAGAATTTAGAACTTAAAGAAATTCCAAAAACAAGTTTACACTATGTCCAAATATCCCTCTAAATAAAATGTTCAATGCACACAGTTTTAAGCTACGGATATAGAGTGTGTCTTAGCCATTCTGTCCTTGTGCGTAGAAGATTATTATTGACTCACATGGTTCTAATGTAACCTAAACAAATGCTATACTATACTATATAACACTGTATATATAATACTATATTGAAGCATATGCATTATCCCGCTGTGGGCCCTGAGCTACAGATGTCATATTCCCCCAGCATGGGCATTGGCACCCATCACAAACTCTAAGGTATATCAGTGCACTTTTCCTTTTGATAATATTAGGAGTTTAGACTTCATTAAAGCTAATTGCTCAATTAGATTGTTGCTCTACTATTAACAAGTGAAATCTAGCTAAAAAGCCTAACATGTGATGGCCTGGAATAATCATTTTTGTTTCTTAACATCATCTGATGGATCTGTGAGAAATTATTCATTATATATATTTTACGTTATATACATTATAATATTCTCAACTAAACTCTTATGAGACATTTAGTTATCCTGTCTGATGTCGAATAAATATTCCTAGAGACAGGGAATAGCTCTATAGATGGCCTTAAGCAAGACTTTTTTGAGATTGTGCAGTGCAAATAGTGATAGTGTGTGAGTGGAATTCCACTGCGCTATCAGTACAAGGAGAATGGTTAAAATGTTGTGAATGTTCTTGCCTCAATAAGGAGACTCTAATGGAATGACAAGACTTTTATTTCTAAATCTCCTTCTCATTTCCAGGTCATGACATTGCCAAAGAAAGGAGGAGAAGAATAAATTGAGTCATTGGGTAGTTCCTTCCATTGGTAGCTGTACAGACTTTCTCCAGGGAAACCTGTCCCATTAGCCAAAGTCCATGTGGTATCCAGTGATTTACAATTAAGAAAGTGTCCAATGTTTAAGGTAGCGGTTTCAGTTTTTTTTCACTTCTGGCAAGCTTTAACACGTCTTAGTGTCTGATAAACTGCTACCAGTGTCACCTGTTAGCGCTGTGTCTTTTTTTACTCAATTGCTATTAATATCTGTACATTACCAGAGACAAAGAGGCCCCATCAGGAGACTGATAAAGGTAACAGGGTCAAGTAATGGGCAAGTAATGTCTCATGAAGTGTAGGTTCTGAATTTGGGATTTCTTCTTACTTCTATTACTGTCAGTACTGTCTTTAATACCTCCTCATCAGTGCTGGTCTGAGCCTCAAGGGCGATTTGCACTGAAGCCTCCAAAGAGTGGCTATGCCTGTTCTGACAGTCTTGGAAATGTGGGGTACCTGGTGGATTGAAGGCATGTGGTTTTGCTGACTGGTGAGTTTAGCCTTTGGGTCCAGCTGGAGAGCATTAAAAACTTTCCTGGAGCTCTTTTTCACCGCCTTTGAAATTAGTTCCCTTGGTCTGAGTAGAGTTAAAATAAGAACTTGCCACATCTGGCAATAAAGTGTCAGAGAGCCATCAGAAATGAATGTTCACTTATGAGTAGGCTAATGTTTGTAGCTCTGGCAGTCATACATGTAAATCCCCAAGGTTTTCCCTGGCTTGTGCCCTACCTTAAGCCTCCAAATCATTTCAACCTAGGCATATAAAAAAGCTGATTTGAATAGTATCTTGTTCAAGCAGGCGTCTGCACTTGAGACATCCTCCCACTCTGATGATGAGTGTTGCTCAATTTAACTCAGAGGCATGTTAGGTGAGATGACTTTATTGGCCACTGTTTTTCCAGTTTTTCAAGTGGCTTATCTCACTGGAGAATGAGTCTACAATGGATTGGAGCAAGGCAGCAACCCCTGGCTCTCATTCACTGTAAGGTTGCCCTGTGGAGCTGCTGAGTATTAACGTTTATCAACTCAGTCTGGGTGCAAAATCCTATTGCGATGGCAGCCCTGAGACGTTTTGAGAAACCATTCCCTCTATCAAGAGACTGGAGTATTGGCTGACAGATGACGTTCAGAATTCGTGCGTGTTGAGCTCAGCCCATCCCACAGTTACGGTTCTATCTCATGACCACTGGTTCTGTGGATCATTCAGTGATTAGTGTGGCTACGGTGCAAGCACAAGAGTGACATACCTGTGCTTTGTCCTCCCAGCACAGGTTTGTGTGGGTTTGAAAGAACCCCCGGCAGATGGTCCTGTGCTGTCGGAACACCTTTTCTGCATAGTCAGGGGTTGTGTCAGGGTACATTATTGCAGATTTGAGCCAACCTGGGAGTGCATCACATCCCCAATGAGCTTGATTTCTGGTTTTGTCATTCGTTTTATTCATCTTCTAATGAAACTGAGGCCAGGACATATATCAATGTGAGCAGCCAGACAATAGCCTTACTTTAGAAAATTATAATTCCACCTCCTGGAGCACTCTTCAGGCTAATATCTACAATGTTGTTAATCAATGTACTGTCATTGTATCCACCTGATGGAGTGTGGCAAAACACTTAAAAGCTCCTTTGCTGGTGGCTCTGCTCCTCACACACTGATAGTGAGACATGTTAATCAAATTTGTCAAGTTGCATCTGTCGTGTCAATGCTGCCTACCTTTATCACATCAATAACTAAAATGATCATGTTACTAGTACTGAAGTGGTATTTGTAAAAGTGAGAGAGCAATGCTGAGTTTTGAATGAATGCAAAAAACTCTGGTAAACCAAATCCAGACTAAATATAGGCTACCTGCTCAACAGCAGACTAACAAAGTTAGCCACTAGCTGGTGAAGAAAGACAAATATGTGGTATATATGGTCAATATGTCAGGTAGTAAGGGAAAAAATAATATAACAATAAATACAATAAAACAGAAGGTTCAGGAGGACTGAGAGATTGATAATGTAGCTAATGCTTGTGTTTTAAATTGCAGACATCATACCAAAAAGCACATTGCAATAAAAAATTGCTATAAATATTGTAACGAACATATCTTTTAAAAAAATAACAGTATGGAGACAACTCCAAAACGTGTACGACTGTGTGTGTATCTTTTAAAAATTCATGATTTGAAAATAAATACAACAAAATTAGAATTCAAAGAAATTACATTCAAAAGCTATATATATATTATACATTAACATTTTGTACAAATATATATGTGCAGAAGTAATTTTGGTAGTTTTATGTTCCTTTGTATATGTTGCGTTGGGTTTACTTGTAATGTAATGTGCTATATAAAAAATGTGCCTGGCTTTGCCTTTTTTCACCAGGAAATCTACAGAAATGTATTTTCTTGTTTTCAGTAAATGTTCATTTTTATTTATTTTTTGCTGAAAAGCATCGACACTGTTGGTTAAATCAGTTGTTCGATTGGAAAATCTGAGATGGGGGCATCTTATTGAGACAAACCTGACCAATAACACCGGCTCCATGTTCTCACTGAGCCTCATGATCGCACTGGCGGGACGGTACAGGATGGAATCAGGGAGATGCTCCCACACGCCCCTCCCATCCAGACACAGCCTCCATGTGATCTCTTCCTTTCTCGCTTTCTCTCTCTCTCTGTGCTCGGGCCTTGACGTCAGACGTGCTCCTGTTCGGTTGCTACGGCAACATATTTCCCTATACCCCCTTCCTCTTCCCTCCCTCTCTCTCTGCTCTGGTAGGTCCACAATGGTACAGCCAGCATCCTGCAGCACAATGGTTGCAAGGTGGTGAGCGGTGGGGAGAGTGATTCAGCATCAGCAAACCTCGGTTCCGTCCACCTCTGCCTTTTTCTTTCCTCATCGCCTGTTTTTTTTTTTTTGGTTGGGGTCTTTTCGCCCTTCGCCATCTTTATGAACGTGTAAATTAAGCCTTCAGCTATGGTCACCGCAATGTTTCCCGTCGGGATGTTTTGAAAAGGACTGCCACCGGACTGGGATCGTCATCAGCTGGCACGGAATGGTAAGGCCGGGTGGGTTTGTTTAATGCGGGTGCGATGCCTGGACCCCAGCTGCCTGGAGGGTGGCGTGATGAATATTGATTGGAAGGTTAATGAAGTCCACTAGCGATGCCGTGATGGGAAAGGGACAACAAAAAATAAATAAAAAAATCAACTCCATCTTGATACAGTCACCGCCGCGGATGTTGTTTTATAACAACTAGCAGCACTGTGCGGGGATTTCATTATGGCGTTAGTCTTGACCTGACAAAATATTGTCCATCCCCTCTCCATCCCTAAACAAACAGCCTGCAAAAGGCAAAAACATCACAGAGCTTAATCATTAGTTTGTCCCCAAATGGACATCGAGAATAACATCACTTAATAGGCTGTTGTCCTGGCTACTTCTCTTTGTTGTTTATTCTGACTTTAAAATCTGTACCATTTAATTTCTGTGAAACAGATCCACATATTCCGACTAGTCTTAGGGCGAATAAACACACTTGACTCTTGTGAAGCACGTTATGCATTTTTGATTAGAAAATGCTGAAGTGGTGCAAATGGAAGACGGGTGAATGATGCTCTTCAAAACCCAAGCCTTAGGTGGGCAACATACTGTAGGCCTACATGCAGAGTTTGTCCATCCTCCCCCTCAGAAGTCAGCTGCGCACCTTGTGCATTATGCAGACCTTCACTACTTCACCAGGGGTATGGCACCAGCCTCAGATCCATCATAAGTAGTGCTTGAAAAGCAGATTGCCGTGTTCTCAGGGAAACAGTCTGAATTAATGGTTATTTATCAATCAATATAGGTAATTTATTTTTTTTTATCTCACTGGTGGTTTTGATACTGGAACCTTAAGTGTTTGTGGAGGCTTTGTCACTAAAACTGAACTGCAAGCAGCCATAATGCAGAAGGGATGGGATGTTATTCACCCTAATGTGGGCTGCATTCTGTGCAGGACACATTGGATTAAAAGAGATTAAGCTACAGAGGAAGGTAATTTATCGAAATCTGCTTTGTTTTGGGCATTCTTCTGCACATGGATTATTGGAAAGACATTTCATTTGACTGGGAACCCTCCTTGCCTATTATGCTCATTGCACAGGTGCAAGCGTGCTGAGGTGTTAGGAACGCGTCACGTTGAGCGTTCAGGTATTTTTTGAACCCAAACAACTGGTTTTATACGGTTTATGTTTATATTTTACATTCTTCCACAGACTTGTTCGCTGCATGCCCACAGTCGTGGACTAATTACTGGTGTTGTGCTGCGCTGCGCTGTGGAGTCGGTGGAGGTTTAAAGGTGTCACAACAAACTCTCCATGTTCAGGACAGAAAAGAGAGAGGTTTCAGCGCTGTGACCTTGGGTGCTGAATTATTCACGAGCAGGCTTCCATGCCTGTGAAAGTGCTGCAGGGAACAAGCTTAACAATTAAACAAAGCTTTTTGTGGGTGTTTCTGCAGTGGCTGAAGGGAGGGACAGCTCTCTTTTAATAGATAAATAGGTTCACCTTACTTCTCTTCACCCTCTGCTTGGGGTAAATCATGTGTGTTGAATAGTTCTTAAATATTTCTGCTGAATTGCTAAAGTAGCTTCAGTCTATAAAACACTTTTAGGTGTTTTATTTTAGGTAATAGCTACTGCAGGTCTACACAAAATGATATTCACTGATATTGATTTTTTGGTAGGCAGCTTGTTTATCCAATGGAAAATCATCAATGGAAATAGCCAACAGCAGACTAATGTTATCTTGCAGTAGATGATGCTTGCATTTTAATTCCATTTTGTTTTGCAGACTTTGGATGATCATCGGTATACTAATCCTTTAGTGATGTAACAAAATAAGACAATGTATTTGGATGAGATAATGGTGGGATTGCAGGCAAGATTAATCAGCAAAGTAAGCAACTAATGACTACGTTCATTATCAATTAATGTGCTGATTATTTTCCTGGTTAATCGATTATTTGTTTGGTCTGTAACATGTCACAAAATAGTGAAAAATTCTCTTCCCATTTTCCCAGAGTCCAACGGTACGTCTTCAGATGTCTTGTTTTCCATCCAACAGTCCAAAACCCAAATATATTCAGTTTGCAATGGTGTAAAACAGAGAAAACCAGCAGATCCTCACAATAAAGAAGCTGAAATTATAGGGACTGATGGCCCTTTTTTGCTTAAAAAATTACTCTTAATTGATTATTAGAATAGTCGAATAGTTGTCAAATAATGTTTCGATGATCGACTAATAGTTTGAGCTCTTAAAGGAACATAGAATTGTGGATTTAATGAGAAAATGATAGGTATTGCATGTATTGGAAATTGATAGAGGTAAATGGGTTAACTAGAGTGAAGTGGATAAACACAATAGAAAGAAATGGTCTACAGGACTTGAATGAATTCTGGTATTGTGGCACTGTCTGGAAGACATCAACAAAACAGGCCAGTGTTGCATCTTCATTTAAACTTGGGAATTAGGAGAATCAGGAACAATCATAGCAGCATGAGCTATCTTGGAAATATGATGCCACCAAAGTTTTCAGACGAGAGGAGCTTAACCAAACAAAAAAAACCCGGCAAATAATGAAATACCAGTCCAGCTCAGGCTGAATGTGAAAAGTTCAGGTCTTTTTCCAAAACAATTCTTGCTGACCATCAATTACTTAAAATGTCCTCATCAGTCCTTTGGAGGCCATTCTGCAATGGTTCCCATGATTAAATGGAAGGTCAAAGTCGTCATTAGAAGAGGATGGATTGCTGAGGAACACCGGGACACTCTATCATCACCAAATGACCCTGAGTATTATTCTTTGCTGTGTGTTACTGTTATTTTAATAATCCATCCCTCCATGTAGGAATAGTAGCTCAAATATTAACTCTAAGATTAATTAGAATCATGGTACATAACTAAACAAGAAAGAAAAAAGGAGGATAGACAGATATCTTAGGTCACCCAGTATCATCTTTGTGTAGTTGTGCTACTAGTTTGTGCATAGTAGAGGGTGACACAGGAGGGGATATTCATTCCTGTCCCATCCCACTCCCACAAAAGTACTCCTGTCCCATCCCAATCCCATGTCAGAGTTAGTAAAATATAAACGCTGTCCTGTCCCAATCCCGTCTCATTCCGTTCCCGATAAAAAACATCAGAAAATAGCATTTTTTCATATTAGAACTGCATACTTATAACCTGACCTATGATTCCCGGTCCTGCCCACCCTCGTTGACCTTTTTCCCTGTCCCATCCCTGTCCTGTTAAGAATAGTGAACGGCCATCCCACGGGATTCCCACAGGATTCCCGGAAAAATGTCAGCCTCTAGTGCATAGCACAATTAGGCAGGAACGAGACAGAAGGAAGGAATAATAACATCTCCAGTATGATAGTCTGATGCGTTTGCATCAGCATTGTGCTTCTCTTTATCACTGATATTGTGTTTGGTTGATATAGTTATGCCAAAATGTATATGTTTACCAGAAGAAACAGTGACACAGTATTACATGTTTTCATGCAATTATTTATTAATTATTTACGCTGCCTGATGTCGATCAAAATGTGCTTCTTAATGCGTTTAGGATCGTAACTGCTGGCATTAAATTACACATAATTATTATTACTGTATTGGACAATTACTTTTTTAATACACTGACTACATTTAGATCTGAACTGAAAGCTGTGTGTGGGGAACTCTTTCATATCACTTTCACTGATACTATAGTTTAATTCTGTTTTTTTTTTTATCATATTCTAATAAATAAAATCAAATTCTTGCTGCATGAAAGTTGATTCCCCCAGGATGCAGTATTGCTTTAAACTACAGACAGAGAAATGTGCCTGCAGAGTGAGATGCACAGTTAAATAATTGGATTTGATCTGACAAATATGCAGCTTTTATTTGCTTTTGCAGATAGCTGAGTGCAAGACTTTAAGCTGTGTTAGATTCAGTCCCAGTCTCCTCGCAGCACATCTGTAAAGAGAATTAGGAGTCACTAAAGGTCAGACATTGTAGCAACCCAGAGGCCATCAAAGGATTTTAGAGGAGTCATTAATTCCAGACTAAATACAATGCTGGAATCCAACCTTATATCACCAACTTTTCTCTCAGTGCACTCTCATTAAAGATTGGTATAAAGCTAAAGGCACAGTGACCGATGTTGAAGAAATCCATAATCCAATTTGTTATTATGATGCACATATGAGTGATTTGGGCAAAAAAGTTAATACATCAAGAACAAGGTGTGGTAAAGTCTATTGAGAGAATAGTCATACGTTTGCAGCAGTGGTCTATTTTAGAAAGCATTATCTACTGTAACCATGGCATCAGAATAGCACCGTGATCATGTCAAATGAAATATTTGTATCATCTTATGTGTTTTTCTAGATGAGTATTCAGGTGGTTGTTTTACAGAAAGCACAGTGGTTTCAACAGAGCCTTGCTCTCTTCCTCTACAGAATGTGTTTCAGGTTCTGTAAGAAAAGCTGTAAATCAGATGATTGTGCTCATGCACCCGCCAAAGCTGTACATGTTGTTACCATGCGGCATATCAGAAAATTGCAGCGTAAGCAGTTTTTCAACTAACATGTCTGCTGTTTACTGAAAGTGAATCACAGGGTGTGAGTGAGACGACAGACAAGAGCAGAAACACAGAGATAGGAAAAGTGTATTTCAACTCAAAAGAATCAAATCAATAGATGTCAGGCAACAGTCGGATTCTCACTGTCTGTAGATGAGCTCAGGAGTCAGTGCTGTCTTGTTTTGCTGGCTGGGTCGGCAGTTTGAAGTGCTCTCCTTCCCCTCCCCTGAGTCCGAATGGGAGGCTGTACTGCGTTTGGCTCGGGCTGCACAGTAAAGGCAAGGCAAGGCTGCATACTGCAGGAGAGGCTGAGGCTGCTGAACCAAGCACTCACAATGGAGCTCCTAGTGAGGGGGAGGGGAGACGGTTGCAGCGAGGCTGGGAGCCTGGGAGAGGGAATGGCGGGGGCGAGGGAGGGACAAAAGAGAGGCAGGAAAGGGAGAACGCGGGCTCTCATCAGTGTTGAGGATGGAGGGAAGAATGAAGACATAGATGAGTATGGACAATGTTATGGGGCGCATTCTGTGGCATTAACAAAATGTGTATAAGCCTGAAAGCATGAGAACGACAGAGGGAAGGAGAGTGGTGAGAGGAGAGGAAGCAAAGATAGATACGACAGAAAACAATAACACTGTTGTGTAGTGGACATTTAGACAGACACGTTGTGTTTTATCAGTAGCCCATAGTGCTATACCAGTAAATCAATGTATTTAATTTCAGACATAAAACATTGTCTATAACTCAACTTAAATCCTATGTGGCTATAAGGATTACAGTGACTAAAACACACAACACTGACATGTCTTCCTGTATATACAAGACTGTTGACTACGCTGAGTCAGAAGACTGAAAGCAGAGTGGACGATAGTAGGACTTAATCGCTGCTCAAAGTTGTGCCTCATTATTGTATATTTCAAACGCCTGCTGCTGTAACGCTGTTGCCACACATGTGCTTCTTGTTAAGTATAAGACAAGATATCCCTTTTTTTCTGCAGTCCATGTGAAATGTTCAACGATTTTTGGGGTATTTCACTACCAATGTTACCATGAAATTCATTTGTAGTCAAACACGCCTTTCAGTCGAGAAACATTTTCCGTACATATTGGCATGCCGTGTCCCCTGGCTGCACTTCTCCAACAAGTAATGAAATGGACTATCATGGCACATGGGAAATATCTCATGTCCTTTTCTTTAATAACAGTGTGTAGGTTTTTAACCTTACCACTAAGAGAAGCTCTAAATCAGATGAATGGGCCCATACACCTGCTGAGCCGAAGCTGAAAAATCTCTCGCCTGTGCATGTAAGCATTTCACGTCAGATACTATACATATATTGGATGATGAACATTAGGATTACAGTTTCCTACATTACCAATCCATATAACATGGTGTCATAGTGTTTCACACTCACAGAACCACAACGTTAGCTAGCTAGCACATTTTATTGTAGGGTCTGTTGCTTCTGTTGTCATTTTGTGGTTGATCTAACTTGGTTAATCAGGCATTGAGCTTCATTATGTGAATACTGAGATGGTAGACAAGGTTTCATGTAATAGTGTGCAATATTTGGGAGGAAATGTGAAATCAGTCAAGGGATGGAGACAGGCTGAATTGTCTATGTGTGCTTTTAACTTTTTATCCCATCAGACGGAGGCGTGTTCTGTTCCATCACCAACAAATGGTTTTCTCCAGAAATATCACAGGTGTAACTAATAACATTAACGTTAGCTCCATTATATCTAGGTATGCCTGTGAGCCAGCATGCACAATGGGCCTTTATCACAGCAGACATTTTGACATGTCCCTGGTATTGTGCATCCTGCCTCAGTAGTATGTCTTACTGGAACACTTAACACTTAACAGTTGGAGCCATCATTCATGTCATGAATTACACCTGCCACTTTCTCTGGCACACTTAAATGGAATGCAGCCATTGTTAATGTTATTCGCTACACCTGTGTTTGACAAGTCAAAATGTCTAAATACAAGCATGCTCACCTGTGCCCACTGAGTTTCTTTACCTTTTGGCGTCTTTGATAATGCTGCGTTCTGACTGTAATAACGAGCAGCTGCGTGGGTGAAACCGTTCACGTCAGAGTGAAAATGTTGGGAATTTCTGACAGCAACAATATCTCCCACATGGCGTAAGGAACCATCGCTGGAAGTTCCATCTAAATAAAATCCAATATTAACACTAATAGAATCAATTCAGCTAATTTTATAGGAGCTTTGGACTGTTTGTTTGCATCTTGTTTCTCCTGTTAACAAACTGCTACAAATACGCAATACAACAAAAGTAGCTTATTTAAGCTATTTATCTGGCAGCATAAACTATGCAGAGATGCAGAGTGATCATTGGTTTGCCTGAGGCATTGTTGTGCCCGTGAGGGTGGATGTAACAGAATGCTCAGCATCCAAATACCACGGAACAGCCACAACTGCAGAGCACACACACATGCATGGACACACACGCACCAGCACAATTCAGCATCAGCAAGCCCAGCACTGGAGATTAATGGTCTGCTGTATCAGTAATATGCATTAGCCCATTCTAGATAATTAAAACCCCCTCTCTGTTTTATCTGTCTTTTTCTTTGTTTCATTCTTGAGTTTTTCTTAATAACAGTCGTCTCATCAGTGTAACAGACCCAGCCTTTTGTAATTGTGCAATACATTCCTGTCTGAATGTGTTAATGAGGGAGAGACAGAGACTGTGAGGGTGTGTGCCTTTCGTGTGTGAGCTGAACTGCATGTGTGTGTGCTGGACATGATACTGCACATCTTTTCATATTCATATTTCCAATTTTTTGCACGCGGCCCATCATCATTTTGAAAAAGTAAGTGAGTGTGGCACAGTATGTTCTGATGCCTGCTTAAATAGACAAGCGGAACCAAATCAGTATGTCATTGCAGCTGTGCATTGTTTGAAAATCTTCATCCCTAAGCAGTAATGTCCTTTTTTGAATCATCAGGTGATTGTGTTTGCCAGTGATGTAAAAACCTCCTCAATCACCACGGTGTCGATCACCACTCTGATTCCCAATTGATACATTCCACCCAGTTATTCATCGATCACAGGTTAGATCCAAAACATGGCACAGTAATTACATGGTGGTGTGGACTTGATGGAAGCATACTCACTTGTCTCTACTGGTCCTGCATGAAATTGCTTTGGCACAGGCTCTGAGTTGTCTCTAAAGCTGGTTTGAATTTGTGATCACAGGCTGGAAAATTCAAAACACACTACCAAACACCAACAGTCAATTCCAAAAGCATTACTAACATCCTACTGACTGCTACAAATTGGCAATTTTATACAATCTATACTAAAAGAGTCCAGAACTCCTGTACATCCTGCCGAAGCGCTGTAGCTTTCTAAAGTCTGGTGCAACACTAAGCAACACTTGAGCAAGCCTCAAGAGCAGTATACATGAGGGAAAACATTTGAAAAAAATCTGTGGTTGATGCTCATGTCATGCCAAAGTTATCTAAACCGGTATCTTTCCCTGATTCTCTTCTTTTTTTTCACTGAAGAGCTAGCCACCATGTCATCTTTCCACTTTAAAAAAGAAACTTGAGTAGCGCTGGATACTGAAACTCAATACTGTTTGAGTACCAACCAAATTGTATATTTGGAACAAAGTAAGTATCACAGTACAGAGACAATGTATTTACACTGTATTTGCACTGGGATTAAAATAATACACAGCTATAGTTTTTAATAGAGTTTATCCTGGGGTGCTCTGGACTATTTATTTTTTGGTTGACTTATCTCACAGTTTTTGTCAGTCCATCATAGTCTTAATGGCAGGACAAGGCCACATTCAAAGCTGAAATTTAGATATTTTTTTGTTCAGGTTACTGGAAATTAATGTGAATTATGAATCACTATAATATATATTGATGTATTTAATAGCTCTTAAACTCCCCACTCTCTTTTACTAATAAACTGGAGCGGAAAAGAAAAATTCAAATATCTGTTTTTGTTTCTGCTTATTCAACCTCTCGATCACCAGTCAATGGCCTGTACTGATGAGACTTTTTGTGGTCAGAGTGATATATGGACATTTTAAGGAATGGTACTAGGAGTGTAGTCTCAACTGCAACCAGAGCAGCATTTCAACCATGACTACAGTCAGCAGAATCTGGTCAGATGGTTGAACAAACAAGTGTAGAATCTGCTGTTTCACTTACTGTCGGCTTCACAAAGGGAATAAATAGCTGTAGCGTGAGTCGACTTGTCATTTTCGTCGCATCTTCATTATTATCAGGAACAGTTGTTCCTGATAATTACACAAATCAATTCATCTTTTTCATTAAATGACAGTAAGCCACTTTCTACCTCATTATTGTTAAGCTGTGTAAATGACAGCTGCAAGGTACATTTTTATAGTCTTTAGCCAGTTAAGATGCTGCATATTTTTCTGGTTCTGCTCCATATTTTCTGGTCAAACATCTAGGGGGTTGACATCACTTGTGAGATAATCCGTCAGGTGAATATGAAAGGCCCAGGCCACTTAAAATGAGAAAAACATAAAAAAGAGACACAGTATTGTCATGAGTTGATTTTTAACACAAACAATGAAAAACTATAATTTCATGACTCTGTTTTTCTTCCCTCTTCATCATTGTTTTTCGCTCTTTCTCACTAAAAGGATGGCGAATTAGGCCATTTTATTCTATCAGTATTATATATGTTATTATACTGTGTATGAGTACATCCAAGTAGGGTTGATTCTGGACAATCAACCCTACCAGGACAAACAATATGGTGAATATACTGTATGGTTTCAGTATATTCACCATATATTTTGTCCTGTTATTAAAATGCATTCCATCAGAAAACAGCCATTTATTGAACAGCTCAGTTACAATTGAGCAACATTCTCACTTTTTTCTACATTCTTTTTGTTGTTTTACAGTGACTTAATTTGATTATATTGTGAAATAAAGAAAAAAACACCATCTCAACCAGATAGGTTAGTCCGGTGCTAATGTATGAATGAGGAGCAAATAAGCAAGCTACGTAAGCTCACCCACACAGTTTAATATCATCTTCAGAGACGATCCAGACATGGTTTGAATTATTACAGTGTATACTGCTGGAAGACAAACATTTTGGCCATGTGAGAGAATATCTTATGTACACACATGGCTAAAGATTAAAGCAGCACAGATATAGCTAGCTAGGTGGCGGGGCTTAGTCAGTGTTGACCTGTTAGATTAATAGCAAATATTGTGCTGGTTAATGTGGTGGCAGTGATGTTAGTCATGTCAAACATACAGCAATGATGTGAAATTACAATAGCAGTTTGGGGAATTGCAACCGCTGTACAGATTACGCACAAAAATCAAATCTAAAACCCTCTCTCCTCATAACCTAACCTATAATCCTCATAAACCTTCCCTGTGCATTGATCATGTCTCCCTCTCATGTTATACCGCTCTTCTTCCCTTCTATTCTTTTTCAGCTGGTGAATGATTAACCTGGTCCACCCAGTAATACAGGTAATATAGTGAATCAGTCAGTCTTCAAATTGTTCCACATTTAAGGGCACAATATGCTATGGCATATGGCTCCTACAAATGCAGCACAAAAAATGCAGACTGTAGTAATGCCAGCCATCACTTTCTGCTGTGACACTGCATGGGTCTAAAGTAAAAGGTCAGCCTAAATAGGCCAAATCAGAACTCTCACGCCTTTGTGTCCCACATCTCTTTTTTAACACTGCCCTGCTCCCTTTGGATTTAGCAGAGACACTAAAGCCTTGAAATTATTGGAGGACTGGTGGAGCTAAGTGATACATTTGTGTTTTAAAAAAGTCCTAGATTTACCCCCTGAGAGGAAATTGCAAAACCAGATCCTTTCAACTGCTATTCTAGACTTTGTGAAAGATGAGGACACATCAAACCATTTGGAGACATATGTTGCTGTTTTATGACCACACCCCCACTCTTGCTAGGCCAGCAAAAAGAAATTCTATTATTTTCAATTCCAACATTAACACCACATATCAATTTAGACATGCTCATTAGCACATTGGGAGCTTCATTACCTGGAAATCCCTTGAAGCCAGACTCATTGTGTGTGATAACCGCAGACCATCGAGCTCCTTCTTAATGTGAAAGCCAGTGTCGTTCAGAGCTTTCTTTCCTCTTTATTTCTCCCTTGCAATCTTTTGAACTGATCTGCTGACAAAAAAGCTGTGGAGAAAGAAAATGTGCAAATCTACATTAAACCAAATTGACCAATTAGCTGCCCCTTCACAGTCAAAGCCTCCCAGCTTTGCCAAAAACAACAACGGTACTTTTATGCAAATGCACTGTCTGATGGTACAAGCTCTTTGGAAGCTTGTTTCATGTATGATAACAGCATTAAATATAACCCTGTGAAACTGCATGCATTATCTCCTGTGTCTAAATAAACTCCTAACTCATAGGTCCTCTGAAGGTTGAAGAAGTTACTGAGTTTTATGTCAAAGTGATACAATGACAGAAGAAATGTTTATTATGTTGGTTGTTGCATTATTTGTTCGTGGTGTTAAGATTGAAATTACTCACAAATGTGTGCGGTTGTAACTCATATGTTATAGATTTCAAAGCTTGCTAATTAGCACGTTATATCTATTTTTTTAATTCATACAGTCACTTCCTGGATTCTCCGCTGTGTCAGGGTGACAACACGACTCCAGGAAGTGTCTGTGCCAGAACAAGAAATAGTCCAGCACATAACCCTTTGCAAAACCACAACTTCACATTTTGTTGTACGAATTAAAGAAATGAGATATAGCCTGTAAATTATTGAGCCGTAGAGGTGTTGTTAGGCTGCTAACGGTGGCATCATTTCTTCGATAGGACAAGCTATTCAGGTCTTTTTGAAACACATAGACATTGGTTATTGCAGCCATGCTATATTGTACTCTGATGAAGAATCAATATATTGGTCAGTCCTTGTAGATAGAGGAGTGGGTAGTGACGACTTGTTGTTCTCACTTTCATTGAGAATGATGGGGACAGAGTAGAGAGAACACAGCAGTGAATATTCTGTGAGAATTCAATCCCACACCAGGAAAGGTACAAGGGTCCAAACAACCATTCCATCACTATACACATACTCAGAAAGACCATGATAAATGAAACTGCCCTATTGTATATTATATGTAGTATGTTAGAAGTGATTCTGGATAAGTCCAGCTGTAGATGAGTGTACCACTTTCTGTGTTCCTCTAGACGGTAGAGTAGTGTACAGTTTATATGTTTGGGGTCAGTTCATTTCCCATCATATGTATGCGAGAAATTGCAGCTGTAAGTTCCTGTTACTGATGTCCACACCACACACACTCTCTGACTCTGCCTCGCTCTCTGGTTGTGTCTTGCAGGTATTTATGAGCAGACATTTCTTATATAATTGCAGCCAGCCAATCCTGGATGTGAAGATAGCCTTTTGTCAGGTGTGTGTTCCTTACAGGTAAAAAAGGTACAGTATTCATTCACTTACATTTCCCCTTCATTGTTCTCTTTGTTGTGGTATTGTTGTGTTTCTGTGTGTAAAAAAGGGAGATAACCCAAGACCTGTTTAAGTTTACAAACAGTAGCAACATTTACTGAAGAATAAAGATGAAAAGGAGCATAATCCTCGTCTCCACTTGTGACTAGGGGCTCTAGTGTAAATATCCTGCCGAAAAGATATTTTCTTCAGAAGGTGAAGAGTTTCTAGCCATGTGTTGATAATTAGTTTCATGCAAAGCTAAAAATAATTTAGACAGACCTGATTTTCCATTAAGTCCAATACCTTAAGTGTTTCTCTGACGCTGATATCTCAACTAAAGACAAAAGAGTGACTCCTAACGTAATCGCCCATCTCCTCTTGAGCTGTGACAGTGTAAATACAAAACTCCTGTGGGGATGTAATTTCATAAACTCTGCAGTCTATATCACAAGTCTGTGTGTGTGAGAACTGCGGGGTTCGCAACAGGCTATTCCACTGTGGCTCAAATTATTAAGACGCTTTGCATGTGATCTCCACATTACACATGCATGTGTAGCTTGATGTTAGTAGCCACTATAGGTACCCCTGGGTGTACAGTAAAGGCTGCAGTCCAATGTAATGAAATAATTACATCATTGGTTTGGGTAACTTGCCAGCCATGTTGAATTTAAATTTATTACATCACATATATACATTTTTCATGGCATTTGTCGGAAGTGTTTCAAACTTGTGCCTCTCAGTAATACACAGTGGCACAGCTTTGTTTGGTTTGTGAGCTCTGTTGTAATTACCCAGTCTGTAATTAACTGATATTTTTGTTCTGGCACCATTTGTTCGACTGCACTGCCCAAGTAATTATAGCCTTTTATTTATTGTGCGCACATTCATAAAAGAATAGTGCATTTAGTTAATACAGTAAAGACATTAGTACCACTAATGTCATTACATGGCTATTATAGAGTTTACATTTCTGCATTGAAACAGTGTAAGTGTAAACTCAGTTCTACTGTATGTCCTTTCCTGTTTATGCCCCTAACACACACTTTTTTTGTTGTTTGGAAAAGTATCAATATAGACTAATATTAAATGCAGACAAGGAGTCGATAATACAGCTGCAGCTAAATACATGTTGACTGTTGATTGGTTAACTGACTTATTGATGGTTGATGATTTAACAATAACAACAATATAAAATGTACAATTTTAGTGGTACCTTTTACTGTTCTTTTGCAAATTGATGATTCCCTTCCAAATGTATAATTACTTGCCAGGTAAGTAAACACATAAATGGTCTTCATCATCACCAACAGAGTTTTTCCGTTGTGTTTGCTTCATGTAGGGTTTTGGAAAACAAGTGGATGTGTCATATATTGCCAAACATTACAACATGAGCAAAAGCAAAGTGGACAACCAGTTCTACAGTGTGGAAGTGGGAGACTCCACCTTCACAGTTTTAAAACGTTACCAGAATTTAAAGCCTATTGGCTCTGGAGCTCAGGGAATTGTCTGGTAAGTACTCAAATGTGCATTTCTTTTAGTCCTGTTTTACATCATATCATGCTATTTGATGTGTTTTTCGATGTAGTATTTAATGTGTGATTATCTCATTTAGCTGTAAGTGTTTCTAATTGTCTTGTATTTTATTGCTATGAGAGATTATTACGGGAGGAGAATATCTGTTTATTGTTTTCCCTATTATGTGAGTGAAGGGCTGCAAAATTTAATTTTAGAAAATTGCATGTAGTTTCCATGATTAATAATGGTGTAATTCAGTTCTCCTGAAAACCCTGATGTGGTCCCATTATGCCTGGCCAATCATAACATCTGAAAGCACAGCATGCAGCCATGTGACTCATCTTTACAGAAGTGTCGTGATGAGCAAACTGAAAAAAGAAATGGATCAGCTCAACGTAAAGCTTACAAAAGTAGAAAAGTTTGATCTCTTTGAAGGATCATTTGGTCATTTTGAAATGCTTTGGGTTTTAATCCTGTATTGGCAAACTGGTAGCGGTTCCTTTAAAAGGGTAAATAAATCTAACTATGTCTTCTGTTGTTGGTAAATGTTTATTTTCTATCAGTAATGTTTTTAAATGCAACAGACTTATGATCTAATGAAGTAGTGATATTGATTTTATATTTGAACTTAGAAGTAAAATAATAAATAAGAGTAAGCCAGCAAGAAAATTAAAGTGAGTTGCTGCTACTTAAAGAAAGTGTCAAAATACCAGTAGTGTTTCTCTGTAGAAGCTGAGATATATTATAAACATGTTAAAAAATATAAATGACCAATAATACATGTAGTAGAGTTTGTCATAAATATAGAGCATATGGGCACTTAAGGTATTTGGATTCACTATAGGCTCATATCCTCTCCAGTGCTATAAGCTGACGACATGTCTCTTGTTTAGAACATGGATGTGTGGGCCATAAGGGCCTAACAGGATGGGCACTTAAGTGAGTCCTTAATCCGGATTGCAGAGAGAGCTCGTATTCATTGTAATTCATCTCACGCCTGCCCTGTCAGAATGCAGTGGAAACACTGCCAATGCTCCACTTAAAGGAATGCATCTTACAGTCTTTGTCAAATGACCCAACAGACCTTTGAATTCTATTTATGTTAATGTCGTGTCACTGTGGTGATATACATGCCTCAGAGATGTTTTATTTCTGCATTTCTTATATACTGTTTGAAGAATCACTGGCTCTCAACACTCTAAACCCCCTGCCCTCCACTCGCACTCTCTCATTGTCCTTCCTTTGCTTCCCATGCCCTCGGCCCTTCTTCCCTTCCGCTCCAAAGCAATTTTGTGCATTTGCAAAGGAGCTTGGGCAGGCTGTAACTGCTAATGCTGGGATTGTGCCCATTTGACGGATATTGTAGAGTTGGATGGCAGGGAGACAGTGCAAATCTAATTTAACCTGCTCTGCTGTGTGCTGCTTGGCTCTGCCCACAGCTGTCATCTGGTGTCATATGGTGATGGTATTACCACAGTCAAACCACATAAAACCCCAAAGACTGATATAATGTCCTACTGATTACAGAGATCAAATGGGATACACTATGGAAATAGTCTCATTGAGATTAACAAGCACATCAACAACATGCAACAACACTGTGACGTGTATTTACGCTGGGTGGCTTTATCATAATGTGATGATAAAATAATTTGAGTGACTTGCATACCGTGCTTTATCTTCAGCATAATCCCCAACTGGAGGACATAATCACATCTACATAAACATCTGTCTGATTTTGCACACACAGTTGAATACCTTTACACAGTTATAACTCACATGCCCTCACAGCAGCTGACCCTACACAGAGGAAAATACAATACACATACAAACAGTTATCCAAAAGCTTATCAACAGTGAGTACAGTAAGTATGTATTCTGCTTTTCTAATGCAATCAGGAGACTCTTGCCCCTGTGAAGCCTGAGATCATGGTAATGAGGGAAAACTTGTTTCACTGATGCAGCTAAGTTTCACTCTGCCAATGTTGTTGCCCACAAACATCCCAATCTGTGCACATCTCAGCCCTTATGACTTGTGTGCTCAGTCAGGATGAGCTTTCAGAAGCATCTTAGGAGGGATGAAGGCTTTAAGTAGTTTAGCTGGTCATGACATCATCTTTCTCTCAGCTCGAAAAGTGATGACAGACTCAAATCCCTTTTGGGTCAGTGCTTTTATGAAGGCTCCACTGTTTCCATGGTCACACACCATCCCTGACCTCCAGTCTCCAGAGACATTACGAACCAAAGTGTATCCAACCCAGCCGTCCACAAACCCACAGACAGCGCCATCTTGATTCGGGTTGCAGTAAGCCTGTATACAGATGCCTTGAAACTCAATTTGTAGCATCTTTTAGGGAGAATTTATCAGAAAAGGCACAGTCTAAGTCGAGATAGCTGAGAATATGATGTCCCTGGTGTCTTTATGGCTGCTTTTTCTCGTTTAGGTACTGCCTTTCATTGAAAGCAAACATAAATCTACACAAGATACACAAGAGCCAAAATCCCAAAGGTTCTCAAGGGGTGTGGGGGTGTGGGGG